>JALBCR010004818.1:0-113129 GCA_030710515.1 Abscondita cerata | reverse complement strand
TGTCGAACGGATGTTTACCAGTATACCATATGTTATTTTCCACTACATGAGCCCAGGGTCGCCTGGTGGACACCTCCCTCCACAAAACCCCCATTACCTATAAAAATGATATTCATGTAATTTATGTTGTTTTGCATGTGATAAATTATACACAAACTACCCGGGACCATTCCCATTTCAACATCAATGGTGACCCTGAATGTAAAGTTTAACTACCCATTTATTTATAACATCGTTTTTAACCTGCCTCAACTCCGCTATGCAACAGTAAACCTGCCATGACTTTTTCAAAGAAGAGCCACCGTTTGCTCCATTCAACCTTTATCAGGAAGCAATGCACTTAAGTTTGGGCCGATAGACTACACACAAAAAATTTTTTCGTTAACACACAATCCACCAAAATGAACAATTGCGGGAGCGCAGCGCCATCCCCGCTTTTGCAATCACCACAATCGATACTTCAAAGAAACCATGAATGGGCAATATACCTACGTCCCAGAACGATTAGCAACATACCCAACTCTTCAACGTTCAACTGGCAGTAGAGCAATGCTCGCCTACACGCCATGCAGTTTGCGATGCTTAAGTCTCCTTGGCGCTTTTCTGTCTATAACATTCGGTAAAGCAACACGCTTACGCACTCATTTTCCATCGAAAACTGCCAGACCTAAGTCTTCAAGTACAGTCTGTTTTATATAAGTACCAACAAACGTATCTGATATCTTTACAAAGCTTATTAAGCCCAGTTTTGACATCTTAGTGCCAGAAATACACCACACACTCTTGAAGCAACATCATATAAAGTAAGCAACACAGCAACATCCGCAGCAGCAACAGCAAAAACCCTTAATACGGCAGCAGGACAAACAAAAAGCGTTATGGCCAAGCAATAAACATCAATAGCATGATATAACGCAAATCAAAATGTTCGGTTGTCTGGTTTTTGGTCATCACCCACAGTATTAATTTTTTGTAGATTTATCAATCTACTAAGAAGGGTCCATATGGGGTTGCCATCAGCAGTCTCCTAATATATATATTTCCCAAGAATCATGAACACAAACAATATAAAGGAGCACAATCTTGTGAAGGGATACTACAATGGGAATTTACCACAAGCATTATCCGCAACCTTGCTGTTTTAATCATGACCAAATCCTAGCACATATAAATAATGTACTGGGTATGCAGCAGATAGATCACCTGAGACAAGTAAATTCATCGATCAACCAGGTATCTATAATTGAAAGTTTCATGTTATTAATTATAAGACGGATGCCAAAGTATACTTCTTCCATCCAACACAGAGCGGATAATCTGATCTCGATTATTACCCATATCTGATAGGATTTTGAAATAAGAAAGGTCACCAGTCATTATAAAATATACTATTTTGTCGACGAAACCCAAAAACGTTTTATAACACTTTGGAAACAGTTCTACGCATTAATTGGACCATATCATAAAATTTTGAATGAATACAAGAGAAAGAAGTCAGCTTAAAATGAAATAAAACATCCCCACCATGCGAAAGTCGTCAAATAACTAAAAATAATTGAAAATAGAGGGTCAACGTTTTACCACCAATAGTAATGTGCTTTATCATAATTGAAGCAGTGGAAAATGAGAAAAACAAATAAACAGAAGTTGCTTTTAATGATTACTCTCATCTGTAGCTCTAATCTTGGCATTAAACAAGCGAAAAGTTTAAGGATTGGACCGCTAAAATAAAAAATCAACTGGTACACCAAACCAGATTCTAGCTTGAAAGAGGTTTGATAAAGTAACAGAAGTCGATTACCTAACATTTAGGAGTTTACCATGAACTTCTTTTGAAGTCTTTGTCCTGATGAAGCCCTTACGATAGGGTTGTTATTGAAGGTATCTTCTTCAAAATTATTATACAGTGTCCGCCATAAAGTTGGAACCATATGGCAATTTTTATTATTATTGTAGTTAAAAAAAAACTTTGGGGGGCAATCACTTCTGCTTCTGGTCAGGTAACATCTGTCAATTGTCATGTTCGTAATTTTGGGAAAAAAATGTTTTTCAAAATTTTAACAAATTGACCCATTTTTAGGACATTTTTTTCCAAAATTACGAACTTGACAATTGACAGATGTTACTTGTCAACTTTGACTTGGCGCATTTTAAGTTACTTCAGAAGCAGAAGTGATTGCCCTCTAAAGTTTTTTAACTACAATAATAAAAATTGCCATATGGTTCAATTTTATGACGGACATTGTATCTGAAAAATAATCAATAAAATAATTAGAAACACATGACTATTTTTTTTTATTTTTTATTAGATCGCACGTCCAATTTGCCGTCATTATCATCACAGATGGAGTTTGAGGAGGTTTATTCTACTTTTCCGCCTTCTGCTACTTAAATATACCTGCATAAGAGTTTAAAATGAGCATCTCTTGACTGTCCTAAGTAGCTTAAAACGAAAATTTGTCTAATTTGAATTTTTGTTAAATCCAACAGAAAAACACCAAAAACTGCACCAAAGTTGGCTCGGACGTGTTTCAACAGCTAGCTTAGCTGTTGAAACACGTGTCCGAGTCAAGTTTTGTGCAGTTTAGTGTTTTTCTGTTGGTTAAATAGACGCTGCAGTTGGTGTTCCTTTCCTTTGATTTGGTTTAGAAGTTATTTATTTTGAGGATATTTAATATTGGCAAATCTTGTGCCCCATTGAAACAATACAATAACAATTTGAATCGGCAAAAATTGTTGTTCAAAAGTCTTTAATCTTGATAAATAAAAAAACCAAGATGTTTACATGGAGTGGAGTGATACGTAATTCCATCTAAGACTTTTGTTTACAAAAATGTCTTTTTAACATTTTTATACATTGCTCACATTGCAAATGATACATTTTAGAAAATAACGTTCAGGTATAAGTTTATAGAATATAATACTACAAGAATTGTTTTATATTTTTCTTTTGGTATTATTAACATAAACATATTGTTAGCATAGTTTATAAAATTACAGAATTTCAGTAAAAATAATAAACAAAATTTGTTTAAATTTAGTTACAAATAATTATTGTTGAAAAAATATCAAAGATTCTAAAAATATTATAATTACACGACATTTATTGTTTTAACAATATCTTCAATAATATTTAAAATATGAAAAAAAGTTGTTGGTTTAAAATGAGCATTCCTCGACTGTCCTAAGTAGCTTAACACGAAAATTTGTCTAATTTTAATTTTCGGTTAGGAATGATTTATTTGAGGATATTTAATATTGGCAAATTTTGTGCCCCATTGAAACAATAAAATAACAATTTAAATCGGCAAAAATTGTTGTTCAAAAAGTCTTTTAATCTTGATAAATAAAAACCAAGATGTTAATCTTAATCTAAAAATTTGGGTTTTTATCGACCAGTATTGAAACGAATTACAATAAATTGTATAAATAATTGCACATTTAATATTTTAGGTATAATTCCTGATATAGTCATTTGAATACTAGTCACAGTGTAAATTTTTCGCCTGAAATAAACTTTATATTGGTTTACTCCACAGTGTCTTGTACCTACAATTTTATCGTGACATTTGTGCAAAATAACTTGATTTAATGGGTTTGTAATAGTAATATTTATACAACGTCAGGTTATACTAGTTTGGTAAGACATATTGAAATGATAAATGTACTTGAACAATCTTTTCAATTTGTATGCAAGCAATGAGAAAATGTACAATAATTAATCGCAACTTTAATAGAATTTAAATAAGAATACAATAAAGACCCATTTATACCCAAAAAATTAGTGGAAAATGAAATTTCTTAAGCGTTTTCACAAATTTATTATCTATATTAAATTAATTTGTTTTATTAGAGAACAACTAAAGTCGCATTTTTAAACAAGCTGTAAAAACGGTTTTTAAATAGTGTTGTAAATGTCTGACGTTTTAATCAATATACGTCAGATGTAAATGTTTTCTATCCTTTACATTACTTTATTTTATATAAATTCAAGGATAAGCATAATAAACACACATCAGCGTATCTTGGTCTACAAAACAAATTATGCAAATAGACGTTACTTTGATTTAGAAATAATAAAGAAACAATAAAAAATATAAATATAAATAAAAATATATAAATAAAATAAAGAAACAATATAAATCTGCCAGCCAGGACCGAACCGCTAGGATGTCCACACCAAACATCGATTAATTGACCAACCGGAATAAATTATTACGCAATTAAATTTTTCAATGTATTACCTAGCTGTATTAAATCGTTAAGCAAAGATCAATACAAAAAGACTATTAAAACCATCTAAATTGAAAATGTTTTAAAATTTGTAAACTGTACTACAGTAGTAGCACCAATAAATGTACCATATATAATTCAAAAACATGATTAAGTACCTAAAAAACTTAGATTTAGTTTTTTTGCATTTTGTTAATGCTTCTGCGTGTTTATGTTAAGTTACATTAAGTAATGAGAGAGTTTCAGTTTCAGAGTTTTTAGAAGTTCTTTTATGTAACATCAAATCAAACCTGAAGGAGATAATAAATATAACGAGTTGACAACTACCTTCATAAATCGGTAATATATTTTGTGTAGTTTAATTTTTTTGTGTTTTCAGAGCAATACAAATAACAACAAACAGGTAGCAAAATTCTATAAATGTAGATAGAACATTAGACCATAACATAAAGCATATAGAATTGGTTACACGTAACCATGACTCATTAACTATACGTATCCAAGCTTTATTTGTAACCATTTGAAGTTGATACGTGGTTTGATAAAAAGAAAAATGTTTAAACTTATGATTGAAAAAAATACACCAGAAATACCTACTAGTTTAAAAATTGAAAATCGTGTCAAATCTTTAACAAATAAAAATCACTAGTTTAACAATACGGATACATGTCATCGTAAATGAAAATGGACATGTTCAGATAGAAATTGTAAGGTGTGGTCAGAATCTAAAGGAAAAAAACTCTATTTATGATCGTAAAATAAACATTTTAATCTTCTAGGTAAACATACTCTTCACACGTTTTGAATAAAATGAGACTGCTATAGAAGTTCTTGAGTAGCGATTAAATGCAAAGAATAGGTAAAGATTAGATCGATATTTAATAGCACTTAAATAATATGTTTCTAATTGCGTTTTTTTACAATTTATTTTAAAGTTTTTTATTGAAGTTTGCTCTACTCGAGCCCTTCTAGGTGGAGGTGAATGAAACAACAAACTCAGTACGTTGTCAACGCCGACGTTTCGCCTCCTATGCGTAGGGCTTTATTAAGGCTCATAACAAATAAGAGTTGGTAGTCTTAAATTACCATCAAATGGTGGAAACGTCACATATAAATTAAAAATAACAATAAAAACAGTCATATATATAAGTTATAGTTAAAAATTATATTTAATTAAAAGACACACAAACAAACCCAACTTGATACAAACAACGAATGTTGTTTCATTCACCTCCACCTAGAAGGGCACGATAAGAACAAACTTTATACAAAACTTATAATTTTGGAGGAATACTCACTTGATTCATCTTGACACCTTCGAATACTTCATAGCAACCCACAACACAACTTGGTATAAGACGTTGAGAGAACGGTATGGCATCGGAATTTATCGTATTTTTTAACAATTTTTATTAAACTTTGTTACGATAAAATTCACGTTTACTAGTTTTACTTTTCTAACGTTAAAATTTTCTTGCGTTTGTGTTACTGCAAGTTTAATAGGACAAGGTCAACGGCTAAATCCAATTGCGCTCGTTTTACGTTCTTTCTCTTGTTGTTTCACTGGCAACAAGGACAGTCGTGTTTGTAAAAGAACTGCGAAATAAAATTCTAAACACAAGTCAGATGGGTTTCTCTAATTATTACAGTTTCTTTGTCTTTGTCGTATTTTCTAGGATTATCTTGCTTGATATATGTTGGGATTTGATTACTTCAAGAATTTGTGTGTTGTTACTGGAACCGTTACTGACTTATGCTGTTGTAATTGGAAGGATTAACCTTTCGACGCTTACTTGTACTCGAGGAAGTGGTATTCGGAAATAAAACCAATGCTCTTCAAAGGTGCCGGTTAGAAGTCTGTCATGCAAAATAGCGAGAACCAGCGACGTTGGGGTATCTCGTCTTAACAGCGAATAGGGCTTTCCGTCAACACTGTGCCGCAGACTTAATTCGCCACCAGTGTTTTGCTTTGCAGCTGCTTTAATTTTAGCGTGTGTATCCGAACCATCCAGTTACCAGTACCAAACCGTTTCTTAACTATAACTGGAAACTATTGATGTCGAACACTTTAAAGGACGCCTTAATGGCTGATACACGTATGCGATCATAGCTTAAGTAATTTACCTCAAAGTAACTATATGTTTAATGATGAAGAACTCGACGGTGCCTTATCCTTTTTGTTTGTATTGTTATCAAACTAACCTTGACTGCTTTGATAAATTACGTTGTAAGTCAAAGTGGCGCTTATGAATAATTTATTCTTTTTACATTTGAATCCACACGCTCTGTGTATTTAGCTAGCGGGATAAGTTTGTCGAGCAAGGAGGATAAGGACCCGTCTCACTCGATAGCAACGATTATCTAGGTTTGACTATTACTTGTTTGATGTGTCGCTAATTCATTTATATTTATATGTGTGAAATATCAACGAGAGAGCACGATATTCTGTATTGCTGGTCGATGAATTGGACGAAACAAATCAATAGAGTAGTGATAGGTGAACAAACTATAATATGAAGAATGGCTAAAAAATTTAATCAGAAACAAAATTCGTTTAATAACTCAAAATATGCTACATAATGTTTCAGAAGCATTAGTACCCAGGCTTGGTATTGCTAAAAAGCAAGGGGTTTGTATTTTAAACATTTAATTAATTATTTTTATTTTCAGTGTTTCTCAGATTGTTTTAATTATCATCAAATTATTTTTTTAAACTTCAATAATTCAAAATTTTTTTTATCAAAGATGCTCTGTTTACATATTAATATCCTACTAAAAATAGCATATTGTTATTTAAAAAAATTGACGATGAAGTCAACACTCAGAACCAGTTGAATTGTCGAGATTCAATTAGTTATAAAAAACGTCTTGTTTTTTAATTTGGGAATTTTGTTGAAAAGTAAACCGTTTTCTTGCTCTAGACTTTTGAATCGTATTGTAGGTACACCCGTAGACTCAAATAAAGCCCACGTCTTTATAAACAACCATAACATTTGGACATCCCTGTTATTTATTTATTTGTATAGCAGATTAGAATATTGTAATGTGATGTAAGTGTTATGTATGGTGCCCTAGAAGATCAGTATATACCTGTATAGTGTGGTGACGAAACCGTGTGGAATTGTAGATTAGTTTAGGAAAAACCACTAAAACCTAAACATGCTAACCCTTACACACCTTAGTATTCAAATGTAATAATATTAATTAAGTGTGTAAACATTATAGATGGTAAATAAGAACATAAATATAACAGCCCAGCCATTGCATGACGACATATAATGGACCGATCCAAGCGCCAGTCACGATAATGACGAAAAAAATAGTAGAATAAAGAAATAACAAACAAGATAATAGAAAAACAAATAATCAAAACAAAAATACAAAATATTGCCCCGTGATTTTAATTAAGGATGAGGGGTGTTGCGGTTAGTTTCACTCTTCCATTATTTTATCTCTCATTTCGTTATCAATCCAAATTTTGAAGCGAAATTAGAGGGCTTGATAGTATTCGATAAGATCTTCAGAATCATGTATTGCAACATCCCTTATTCCTATTTAAAATGAAGGAATTGTGCTTCCCCCGATAGAGGTTTAAAGTTGCGCGGATGAAAAAAGCTGACAAGTTGGTCCATCTCGAATCAGAAATCGACGCGCCAGAGAGTTTTTCTTGAAAAATACGCAACACGTTTGTAAAATTAAAACATTCAAAACATATGCATTAGTTGTATAATAGAGAATACTCTTAACGTACCTAATTTTCCTCCTAAAAATGAAATAGAAGTTTCAAATAAAAATACGAACAAGAAAGTTCATATCTAAAGTTTTAGTAGTCGAATTCGTGAAATTGTAAAAAAAATTAACGTATTACTACTGTTTGATCGGATAGATAAACACTAAATTTGTAATTGCAATTATTAATTTATTATTATCAATTCAATATTATCTTGCACTCTGCATTGCAATTCTGCCGAGGAATGGCTGTAACAACAGAACCAAGTAATACTAGTTAATATATTGCTATGCATAACGACGTCGTTACGAGAAATGTATACGCTGTTTGGATCAAAAATTAAAAAGTTTACACGCAATAAACCGATGTTCATGTGCAGTTATAGTAATATACATATCAACTTTAGTCTACTAACATTGTGTATTTTATCGATACCAACTGTATGGTAATAGCTGCATCTATTATAGTTGTATCCGCATATGGAAAAGCGAAGTTTCGATTAAATTGAATTAAATTATTAATTAGAACAATAAATTGTGTTCGCACGCTTAACCTAATAAAAATAAATTGCTTTAATGTGTGGACTTAGTTTACTATGTTTAGCAGTAGTGAAATTGTTGTTGTATATTCTATTTATTACCTGAATTCAAGCTGGATTCTGCTAGTTTAAAACGTATAAAAATTGTTTGATTTTTTCTTATGTACCGGTACACCAATAAGACTGTTCCTCGGCCATATCTCGGGAACCGTTCGTCGTATGACTTTGGTGTAAAAAAATATTAGGTAAATCGGCTATGAAGAATCGCATGAAAATATTTTCAAGTTTAAAATGACCACCAGAAGGCGTAACTGCCATCTTAAATTTTTAAATTGCATTTTCTATAAATTTCGCATAATAAACAAAAAAATGTTTTCACATTTGTAAAGTGAACCAGTTTATCTATCATTTTCGTAAAACCAAAAGTTCAGTTATTTCAAAAACAAAGATGGCGAGGGGGTGTTCAATTGTTTTTGCAATAACCTGCTTTAACTTCTTAACGGTTTGACCGACTTTAACAAATTTGGTAACGTTGAAAAGAGCATTCCATAAGCAATAAGAATCAATCAAAATATAGTTAAGTTAGTTGAATTCTTCTCCGCCAGGGGGCTAGTTTTGACACCATGACGCAAATTAAAAAAAAATCAAAAAAATCAAATGAAATGATATGACTTTTTCTTTATGATAAAGTAGCCAAATAACATCCAAATAAGCCAGTGAAAATCATTTTTCAAAATCTCGTTCCTAACCTTAAACATTGGGAAAATGAGAATAATGGATGTTTGAAGATCGAGGACCGCGCGGTAAATTTTCTAAAACTATTAAAAATTTAGCACAAAATGAATAAGATGTTAAAAACACAATTGTGAATCTAAATAAAATGTATTTAGGTATTATTTAATAAAATGTATATTATCAGAATATTCATGTTGCTCCAAAGGGACTAAACGCATTTTGAACTTCATGTCACTTTAATATTACTCTCGTAATTCTAACTTTTAATTTAAAAAGTAAGCCTAAAAACCTAAATAGGTATACTATATCCGAATTCGAATATGTTAGACAGAGGTTCCCATACTTTTTTTCTCATAGACCACTTTAAACATTTTGCTGGATCTGGTGGACCCCTGCAGCTATTACATTTACTAACTTACTTCCAAAACCCGAAAAAGTATATGTCTATGTAAATCTGTGTTGTGGCTATTTTTTCAATCAACTATGAAAGTTTTCAAAAAAAGGTGAGAATTGTCTTCATCCAACAGTTGGATTCCTACTTTACTTTTTTGTATTCTAAGATTGACTCACAGTACAAGAAACCAATAATCTCCCACTTCGAGGTGGTAAAAGTAAAATAAATATTTTCTTGTTTTGTAGCTATTTATTCAAACACAAAAATTACTACACTTTTAATTATGTTGTTATAACAGTCTTAGTAGAATCAAAATTTAACATCAAAACTAATAATGATTATTATTTTAAAAACAGTCGCAATATAATCAAAACTTTGATAAAAGTTATAATTTTAATGGGAGGGATGTACTTGGTGAATTGACAGCAAATTATCAATATTTGGCTTGAGTTTAGTTAAGTATAACCGTAAATCTCCTCGCTCTGTAATATTTAATCTGCTCCGTTTTTTTGTCAACAAGTTTGTTACGGCACTAAAACTGCGTTCGACAAGATATGACGAAGGAAACGCTATGAGAAATTTTTGAACAATTCCCCACAGTCCTGGATATTTTTCAGGTATTTGTGCCTGCAACCAAAATGATTGATACCCTCTTTGAATGCTACTTTGAGCTCCTCATTAGTGCTAAGCTCGAGTAGCTCTTCTTGCAGTATCACATTTTCCACTTCAGTTTCATCATATGGATTTATTATCCATGGTGGTATATCCATCGACAGAATGTCTTCAAATCTGATTTTAAAATCATCATACAGGGCAATCAAATGTTGAACATACGTCTGAATATCTTCGTCGAGGCATTCTACCTGCGATAAATTTGGAAACTGGGAAAATTCACGTCGACCAATATTTTGCTTCATAAGTTTCAGTTTACCAAGAAAAGCTGAAATTTCACTCTTTGTTTTTATCAAATTGAGGCTGTCCCCTTGTAACTGTAGGTTGAGGTTCATTGAATTTTTGAACAAATCTGTCAAATACGCAATGTCTGCTTTGAAATTCATGAGGTTTTCTTTTAAAACAGGATCTTTAGTGTTCAGAAACTCTAAAACAGAGTCGAAAAGCAAATAGAATCTTGATAGACATGCACCTTTCGACAACCAGCGTACTTCGGTATGTAGCAGCAATCGTTGGAAGTCCTCATCATTTTCTTCGCACAACTGTGCAAATAAGCGCGTATTTAATGCATTGCTTCTTATTTTGTTAACTGCATTAATCACAAATTGAAGCGCTTGGTGCAATCTATCACTCAATTTTTTTCGCTACTAGATGTTGTCGGTGGATGACACAGTGAATTGCAATTACCTCTGGTATAATCCTTTTAAGGTGACTTATAAACCCACGATATCGCCCGACCATGGCAGGAGCTCCATCTGTTGCCACCGAAATAATGTTTGTGAATGCAATTGATTTTTCCGTAAAAAATCATTCAGAACATTAAAAATTGATTCACCTTTAGTGTCAGTCTTCAAAGTTTTCGCGAATAGTAACTCTTCAAACATTTGTTCGCCTTTGATAAATCGAACATATGCCAATAATAATGCTTCATTGCCAGGTAAAGTTGACTCGTCCAGTTGAATAGAAAAATGAGTTGTTTGCAGATAATTACACAAGAAACTTTCAACATCAGAGCTCATTTCATCAATACGTCTTTGTACAGTGTTGTTACTCAAAGGAATTCTTTTAAGTATGTCAAATGAAGATTTGTGCAGGACAGTTTTAAGACCTCTTCAACAGCAGGCAAAATTAACTCCTCTCCAATGGTATGCGGTTTCCCAGATTTTGCTATAAGTAATGAGATATTGTAAGATGCCCGCAAGCCATCGTCGTTGCTTTCAGACGTTGAAGCGAACATACTATGCACGGTGGGTCTCTTTCATACTTTTCCTTCAATGTTTGGAAATATTTCAAATCCTTACCTATTTTGTCAGATGACACCTTCTTAGATGATCTTCCACACTTTTCTTTTGAAATTCCGGAAACAACTGAGTAATGTTTATCATTCGCATTCGTATTTATATTAAAGAAAATCCAACAAGTTCATGCAAGTTCAGACACGACTTTAACTAGGCGGGCGGGCGGCGCGGCATCGGCTAGTCTTGACACGCTCTTTCTGAATATGGAATATGCAAGTTCTTACAAAAACAATTGCTGAGCTTCTTATAATATTGTCTTCCTATATTCATAGGAGAAGTCAAAGCTTCTTATAATATTGTCTGCTTATATATATTATTGTCTCCCTTATTCATAGGAGAAGTCAAGTCGGGTCACCTAATACATTTTTATAGACCCCCGTTAACGAGTTGTGGACCCCCATTTTTTTTCCACGCAAGCGTAGACCCCTATCGGGCTCCGTAGACCCCTGGGGTCCACCTGGACCACTTTGGGAATCTAGGTGTTAGACCATATACTTTGGAATCATTTACAAAAGATTCTTTGTAAATTTGATGCCCCAAGTCTAGTACTTTGCGTAAAGTTTTAACCTGTTTTTCTGCACTATGGTGTGTGGTCTTGGAAAAAAAAAAAGATAGGTAGGTAGTTCAGTTCATCTTTGCCAAAAAAAAATTAAAATATTTGAAAATTAAAAAGTATAAGGTATATCTTTTAATCGCAATAATGAAAAAACAAAGAAAGTCTTGGCTTGGTTTTAAAGTAAAGTAAAAGCACCCTACACTTTAAGCCTTGGAAAATTAAACAAATGGAACACAATGCATTATGAAATGACAGTCGTAATTTTGTAAATTATATTGTTGTGTTTACATTCAGAAAGGGCAGTTTTTTGAATTTGTAATCTTTTTTAAAATGCCGATTTCTAACCAAGAAGCAATTAATATGCTGGCGATCTATTTTGAATGTTTTCAAATGGGATTATCGCTGCTGGCACTTTCTATTTGCGCTATCCGTCGATCGCGATACCATCGCCGCGTGTTTGTGCGTTTAGCCCAGCGCCTGTTCACAACGGGTAGCATCCGTAGACCTGTCATGAATCGGAGAAATAGGCAAAATAACAAACAAAATGTTATTAATATCCTGGCATCTGTAGAAATCAATCCCCAAATTAATACCACAGAAATTTCTCGAGACTTGGGAACGGTTCATTGCATTATTCAAACCCAGAGGTATGTAAGAGGTATACCTCTTTTATAAGTTTAATCTATTTTACACTCAAATTATAAACCCCATGTTTTTTTTTACATTTTTGCTATTTTAGGCTACACCCCTACCATATCAACTTACACCAAGGCCTTACTCCTCCAGATTTCGACCGAAAGATAGATTTTTGCCACTGGTTATTAAACATGGTAGCAGAAAATCCTCAATTTCTGTCAAATGTGTTGTGGACTGACGAAGCCATTTTCGGTAGTAATGGGCAATTGAACTTACATAATGCGCACTTTTGGGCCCGTAATAATCCGCGCTGGTTTGGAGAAGTCCAGCATCAAGAGATATAGTGTAAATGTTTGGTGTGGGATAATTGGAGGGCGGGTTGTTGGTCCGTTTATTTTGGACGGAGCATTAAATGGTCGAACATACCTACATTTCTTAGAAAATGTTCTTCCAATTTTAATGGATGATATTCCGCTGGACGTCCGCCAAAATATGTTTTCCAGCATGATGGTTGTCCTGCCCATTATGCCTTGCTGTTCACCAGTATTTAGATGTCACCTTCCTGACCGTTGGATCGGAAGAAGAAACCTGTTTCCTTGGCCTCCAAGGCAAGTTTTTGTAATGTTATTCGCCGTAAAATTGCTTTAGTATTTAACACAGAATCTTTGGATGTTGCATTTTGGAATGATTCTGTTTATAATTGCGCACATATTAAAACTTATTAAATATTTCAAGGTCTCCCAATTTAATTTGCCTTGATTTTTATCTCTGGGGAAGAATTAAGGATATAGTCTTAGCAACAAGGCCAACTTCCCGCGAGGATATGATTGCAGAATCAGGAATGCCATCTTGAACATCCCAAGAGCTGAAATTGAGAATGCTGTTCTTTCAACACATCAGCGTCTTCAGATGTGCATCTAAAATAACGGAGGCCATTTTAAACACCTGTGTCGCCTTTAAATCCCTTTTTTCCTTTTATGGGTTTTATTAAAAAAACGGTTCTTTTTTAGAACCACAGACCATTTCATAAAAAGAATTCCGTAAAGTAACTATATTATACCTACTAAAATCTTTGTAAATGGTTCCAAAATAGATGTCTAACATATTCGAATTCGGATGTAGTATACCTATTTAGGTTTCTAAGCTTACTTTTTAAATTAAAGGTTATAATTACGAGTAATATTAAAATGACAATAAGTTCAAAATGCGTTTAGTCCTTTAGACAACATGAATGTTCTGATGATATATATTTTTTTAAATAATACCTAAATGAATTCTATTTAGACTCACAATTGTCTTTTAACATCTTATTCATTTGGTGCTAAATTTTTAATAGTTTAGAAAATTTGGCGCGCGATCCTCGATCTTCAAACATCCATTATTCTCATTTTCCCAATATTTGAGGTTAGGAACGAGATTTTTAAAAAATGGTTTTACTGGCCTATTTGGATGGTAAAGAAAAAGTCATATCATTTTATTTGATTTTTTTGATTTTTTTTTAATTTGGGTCATGGTGTCAAAACCAGCCACCTGACGGAGAATGTTTCAACTAAATTAACTATATTTTGATTGATTCTTATTGCTTAAGAAATGCTCATTTCAACGTTACCAAATTTGTTAAAATCGGTCAAACCGTTAAGAAGTTAAAGCAGGTTATTGCAAAAACAATTGAACACCCCCCGCCATCTTTGTTTTGAAATAACTAAACTTTTGTTTTACGAAAATGATAGATAAACTGGTTCTCTTTACAAATGTGAAAAATTTTTTTGTTTATTATGCGAAATTTATAGAAAATTCAATTTAAAAAATTTAAGATGGCAGTTACGCCCTCTGGTGGTCATTTTTAAAACTTGAAAATATTTTTTTGCGATTTTTCATAGCCGATTCACCCAATATTTTTTACACCAAAGTCATACGACGAACGGTTCCTGAGATATGGTCGAGGAACAGTCTTATTGGGTCACCCGGTACAGTGTGTCTATTTTAAATGAAAGCACCACAACATTTTTATTATTTGAAAGAGCACTGATTTGAATGTTTGCTAATTCATACAGAGTCACGGGTCACGTTTTTCAATACCCTTAACTGAAATCTGAACTGGAGTCTGCAAAAAGAAATTAATGCAGCAAACTAAAAACTGACTGAAATTAAACTTACTAATTAAAACTTAATGCAAAAGATTTAATACTGCTACTAATATTTAACATTGTTGTAAAATTATTTTCTAAATAATACTAGTTATAACATTAAAAAATAAACCAAAATAATAATAAAAAAAAATAATAGTACGAATTTTTGTCATGAACTTTTCCTAATAATTTCTAAAACAGTAAAATATTGAGAATCAGTATTGTTTATCAATTTGTTGTAAGGCTGATTTAAGTTCAGATTTCATTTAGGTATCATAAAAATGTATGACTTAGTAAACTTTTAAATCCTGAATTTAATTCAAAAATGAAAATATGGGCACGTTTTCATCTTTAATGCGCCACATGTATATTATTAGTTTTTTTCTCTAAACTAGTTGCATATTAATTTTTAAAGTTCTGGTTGGTGAAATGAAGAGCATCTGGCACTAAGTCACAAAAAATAAAGATGATAAGATAATATTAAAGGAGTTTGTTGCTACTTCGCTTTGGGACAATCACCTGAAAATCTTTTTCGTTAAGAAATTGATATACAAAATCTGTGTAAACTAATTTAGTATAACAAACTCATAGCCAATTATAAAAATCAACGTGTCCGAGTAACCCTTGAATTTTAAATTAACTTGTTCCTATCCACGCGACTTTGTTTATTATAGCAATCACTCATTTTAATAATAATAAGGTATTTTTCAATTTAATAGATTTCTCAATTTTTCTTAAAGAGTTGTTTAACCGAATTGTTCCTCTTTGTGCAAATGCCATAAACATGCAGGTTATACTTACCACTTAGAATTTATTGTTCTAATTAATAATTTCGTTACCATACAGTTGGTGTACAGTAGTAAGCACAATCCGCATGTTTTTATCATTTGGCACAAAAACAAACCATTCTGTTAAACAACTCTTTAAGAAAACTAATAAAAGAATTGAAATCTATTAAATTGAAAAATACTATTTATTAAAATGAAGATTGCCATAGTTATCAAAACTAGTGGTAGCAACAAAAATCGATTAACCGATTAAAAATTAATTTTCGATTAATTGCGGTTTACAGAAAAATCAAAAAACTGATTAATCGCTTAATCGATTTACATAGTCGACTTTCGAAATAGATTTTTAAAATCGGTTTTCAAAGTCGATTTTTAAAACGTTTTAAGTCGATTTTAACATCGGTTATTAAATCGATTTTAAAATCGCGTCTTAAACGGTTTTTAAAGCCGATTTTTAATAATTGGATTTTAAATTGATTTGTTAAATTTTGTTACTAATATTAATTGATTTAAAAAACATCGGAAAAAAACCGGAATAAAAAACTGCCAGAAAAAAATACACGCATAAATACCCGGAGGAAAAAAGCCCACTAGCCAAAAAAAGTGGCCCAAGGTTAATGCCAAAATGTCATTTTAAGCCACTAAACCATCAAACTTTTTGATACCTTAGCGCAGAAACCCAATCTTAATTTTCTCAAAAGTTTGGGCCAAAACAAAAGATCATCTAACACCCTTATATGGATTAATAAATTTACCAATCATTCATGCAATAATATGTATATTTTTTAAGGAAAACTTGTCCTGCATAAAACTGTCATTGCTTTGTACGGATACACGGTCAGTTTTGGCGTAAAAACGTAAAACTGTAAAGGAAGTTTTTTTCAAGTAAAGTAAATATCGAGAAAAACTTATAAACAACGTTTTTTACAATTGATTAAGCAAATTCAAAAATAAATATATATTGTTTTATAAAATACGTATAGTTACAAAGTGGAATAGTTTGAATTATTCTGTTAAAAATATTACCGCTTTTAACACTTTGATTATTATTCTCGATATTAACATTAATGGGGCAACCACATATATTATATTAATTACTGCGTAGTCTGCTCCTCGAAGGGTAAATGTTAAATTATTTTTTAATTATTTTAAAACCAAATGGATCTGGATTTAAATTGAAAAAGCTTAATAGTTAAAATTTCTAATTAAAATAAGAAAGTTAATTGTTACTTTCGGTACTACCGCGAAGTACGACATATTTATTAATTTATTAATATTTTCATAAAAAACCATTAAGCTTGTTTATAAAAGTTCATTAAAATTATTACTGCAGATTTTGATAAACAATTATATATAAATTCTTTTAAAATAAATGTTTAAAATCGCGTGGCGTGGTTATTTGACAAATACATACCAAATGTAGGTGGAAAATTTAAATATTTGTCGTTAATTCAAGTTCTTCAATTTTTGTAATAAAGTTAAATCTATTTAAATTAATGTAAACAAAATTGATCGTTAATGACACTTATTCATAAACAATTTTAGTATAGGCAACTAAGCATACATATGTGGTAGATCAAGTTGCCATTTTATATGTTATTCAACTACATTAATATGAAAATATAAATAAAAAATTTGTCATAATTTGTAGCACAGCACATTTTATTAATAACAAATCGACATTAATCCACAGTTGTAATAAAATCTTTAATTTGTTCACACAAACTTTGAGTCATTTTGTAGTATACGCAACATTTAAGGGTGTTTAGCTGATCTATTTTACAAAACCATTGTCTCAAGTGCACTTCTTCAATATTGTTTACTAATTGTTTAAAAGTTAAATTTCTTTAAGTTTGTACTTGGGTTTCTTGAATGATTTATTAAACATTGTCAACCACTTCTGGTGTGGTCTTTGTAGGTACATAATTATTTTGATTAAGCACCAATCCGTACTCATAAAAAAATTTAATGCACTTTGTTTTGCTGTGATTAAAACTATTGTATTTCGACGCAACAATTAGAATAGAGTATCTCAATTCTCGATCAAGTTACTGACCTTAATTAAAATACTGTTGGCAAATAGCCATACAAAAAGACAAAAGGGTAAAATAATCAAAAGCAAAGCTCACAAAAAAGTAGAAACAATGAAGTTATAATTGAAAAATTTTGGTGAGTTTACAAACAGTACTTTCTAAAGGTGCGTTCGCAATAACTATCTTCTCTAAAATTATTAAATTATAATTTGATTAAAATTACAAAATACGGTCGACTTAAAAAGTAGTGTAACTAACTCTTTAATTAAGCAGTGATTAACAATTTCAAACATTAACGAGCTCGCTTCGCTCACGCTTTAAAATATTTTGATTATTAATCGCTCTTATTAATACACTAGTTTGTTAAATAACTATTATTGATTACAATATTAAATGTGTTTAATTCAAAATAATTAAAAAAAATTAAAGTTGAATTAATCATTTTCCTCGCTGCTTCCTTCGTCTTCATCTGATGAATCAGTGTTCATTTTAAAAGTCATATTTTCTATCACTTCATCAAGTAAATCGTCAAGTACCCATATTTCTTCACCTAATTGTTTGATGTAAACACAATGCTTCTCCCAATCAGATGCACTTATCTTCAAATGCTTTTCAGTAGTAACGCCGAGATGTTACTACCAAGTTTTCACTAAACTCTAAATAAATTCGATGGGATTAAGTTAACAATGGTACGGAGGTAAGTGTAAAACACAACGGCCACGTTTTTGTAATAATATAATCAGTTTTAACATAATTAAATTGTTTTACCATCATTACTAACTCTGCATATCGTCGTGATAATCCCCCGAGTTGGGAGTAATTAAAGAGGCCATCACATAGGAGCAAAACGTTCGTCTATATTGTAACAGTAGTTTAATCTCTAATAAGGAATAAAAACATAAAAAACATAATAACCGAGAAGAAAATACCATATTTAAATATTAATAAAGCATTGTTAATAAATCCGTTTAATCCTCATGCATGTACAATGATGTATCTTTAACCGGCTTTGTCTGCTTGGTACACCCCAGGCTCATCATCGGATTGCCACCATTTGTTAATACCATATGAAGGATGGATATAGGTTTCATCTAAGTATACCAACGGTTTTTTGTTAATTCCTAAAGCGTTATTCTAATGTAACTTGCGTAAGTAATGGAACAATGTCATCGCGTTCTATTAGTAATTTTCTTTTGTTGTGGCATTTAGGAAACAACTTAAAACCAATCTAATGCAAACATTTCCTTAAGGCATCTGGTCCACCAGAATAATCAATCTTATCTTCCAATTTTTGATACTAATATTTTCACTGTTGGCACTTGTTTATCAACCGTGTATACTTCATGCACTGTTCTTTTTTAGTATACTTAAATCACAATCATATAAATCGATTTTCTTCTTGCAGTTACTTCATTTTCTATTATAGGAGATTTCAATAAATTTTCCTCAATTTTAGCTTCTTTCCTAAAATAATAGTCATTTTTAATTGTTACTTTAATGGATTTATGATGAATTACCTGAGCTTTTTTTATGAAACTAATTGATTTGGTAGTAGCCGCTGTCGCCTGTTTAAACAAAAATGCACACACACCTGCAGCTTTTGGTTAATCGAAAAAGTCTGACACATTTTGAATTACAGTCCTAGCTGTTGTGTGAGCCGTTCAGAAGATAAAGACAATCTAGTAGGTGCCACTAGTGGTTAATGTATTTGAAGTCGCCATTCGGACATCTGGCTAGGTCCGCGCCTAAACTGATGTCTTTTGAGTTAAGGATTGACTACATCACGGCAACCCTTAGCTGACGTCCAAGTAGTTATCAAAACTAAACTTGTTATGGTCGATTTCCCAGCATTTACTGCAGACAAGTTTGATCCAAGCAGCTGAAGAATCCAGACTTAAGAAATGTTGTTTAGTGTTTAGCAGATCCATCCAAAACCGCTCCGATTTGACACAAAAAGTCCAGAAGGATATCTAATGTCAAACGGTGTGTTGTGTAAATATGCTTCAGAGGTTATTCCCTAAAAGGGTTTTATACCTCTCGCATACTAAAAAGTACTATAACTCAAAGAGCACGATATTATGGTGTCGGCAAGATTTATAAACGCGTGTTGCACAGGTACTTTTAGCGTGGGATTAAACGTTTAAAGCCCATTAATTAGAACCATCTGGTTTAAAATTCAATAAATTTACATTTTTTCAGGTCTACGCATTTTGACCTTAACCTTGATTTATACTTACGAAACAACGACGTTTTTATCCACACTAAAAACGAAAACTATCTACAACCTCCAAGATACAATACAACATGTTGTCAAAAGATCCGTGAAGTTAGAGTTACCACATTACAATATCTAAGTGATTGACAAGTTATAGTTTTCAGTTAATTTTGTGCCAAATTTTGCCGTATAATACAAATTTTGTGAACTAACTGTACCTCTAATTTGATTCTGGAGTGTACACTCATGAAATTTAAAACTTGGACACCACAATTTCTGTAAACAAAAGTTTCCACATTGTGAAGCGGGCTTAAGGGTATCATTTACAATTCTAACAGCAGGTAGTCTCAGCAGGGGTTATCTTATAGAAGGACTGTAGAATGAATCATTACACTAAGCACGTTTTAGAAAATAGGTAATTTACGTTGCTTACTTAATTTTTTCTTTAAAGAATATATTTGAAGGTATCGCTAATTAAACACCATAGCTCGATTAATTATCGAATCAAAATTTTGTTTAGGAAATGTTTACAAAATAAAATTAGAAATAATTTTGATTTAAAAACGTCTACAAGCAATAACTTTTAAATTAAATCAAAAACTAAACATGGTTATTTGGGTTGACTGATTATTACTTATTTTTAAATAAATCTAACCTACTAATTATTGTAAGTTATTAAAAAAATCATTAAACTCTCTATTCATAATATTTAGTCCTTACAAAATGTATATTTTATGACGTTTCATTTTTTCTGTAGTTAATATAAAAGTGAAAATAAAAACTAAGGCAATTCTTATTGTCAACGTATATATTTAGTTTTTGACAAGAATTTATTACATAATTATAATTAAGATACCAAGTTATAGTTTAAAATTAAATGAAAACGTTTTTTTTAAATAAAGGTATTACTATATAAATAAATATAAGAAATCAATAATGGGTGTGACCTCCATTATTATTGATACATTCTTGGAGGCGTCTGCTCATTGACGCTATCAAGGTATCAATATAATTAATATTAATCGTTTCCCATGCGGTATCAATGGCTGCAATTAGTGCATTACGGTTTACTGGTATAAAATTTGGCCCTTGTTGTCTTCGGATAACAGCAAGTATTCGAGCCCAAACATTTTCGATAATGTTAAAATCTGGGCTTTTGCTGGCCAGGGTAACAGCTCAAGTTATTTTCTCGTATCCAATTGCGCACAACCCGCGAAGTATGAATAGGGGCGTTGTCCTTTAACAACAAAAATACATTATGAAAATGTTAATTCAACAGATCCCGAACTATTTTTTGGAGAAAGTATAGTGAAATAAGAATACTTACTTGTTGGAAAATATAATCTTCGTCTGGATAAAACACTTCGACTGAAGGTTTCATAATAGTTTCCAAAATATCTAAATACGCAGCAGAATCAAGACGTCCATCGATAGCCCAACAAACTCCTGGACCCCGCGCGCTAACCCAACCCCACACATTCACAGAAAAATAACCACTTCGTTTTTAGGACATATGTGATTATTTTCGTAACGAGTTCCTTCCATTCTAAAAACTTTTAGTGGTCCATCGTTGCGGCTATTGAACGTTTTTTCGTCGCTAAAATCACTCGATTCCAAAATTCCAAAGGTTCGTTCACATATCGCCTTGCAAATTCCAGACGACGTCTCATATTTTCGTCACTGAGAACTTCTTTCGCAGCAGCATTATACTTCTTTATTCCCATCTCCTTTAATCTTTTTTGTGCAGTTATACGGCATCCGGGAAAATGTGTATCTGCTATAGCCCTGGAGTATGTAGCAAATGGTTGTTCTGTTACGTAATGAAACAACTCGAGATCTTGAGCACGTGTAGATACTTTAGGTCTACCACTTCCGATGGCTCTTTCCAAAGTGTGTTCAAGATTCCATTTTACTCGGTAATGCCCTACGGTGCTTTTTGGTATATCTAACATACGTGAAATTTCACGCACGCTACGGCCCGCCGCTAATTCCGAAACAATCCGCGCTTTCAAATCAGCACCGAGATGAGGTGGCATTTTCACAACACTTGAAATTTTAAACTAAAATGGAATTTACATTTCTTACTTTATTTATTGGTTCACACTACCCTTCTCAAACAGTAGGTAATTGTTTATTTATTACATACTTCTAATGACCAATGTAACAACCCTTAGAGCAATATGACTCAAAGGAAGTAAATTAAACAAGCAAGGATATTCTATTGTTATTGAAACTTATTCATAAAGTAAAAGCCATTTCCTTATAATGCTAATGGACAGGATTTTCTTTTAAGTATTAAGATTACAATAGAGGACTTATAAACTTTCGAAAATATCTAATTATAAATATTTACACTGCAATTGCGCTTTTTCCTTAATAATTTCTTAGCAATAACATACACGTTCTTGGTTTTAAGTTGTCATAAATTTGATATGATATAAATTTGTGTTTCTAATATTACATCACAAACTAATCTTTATTCGCCAAAAATTGTTGCTTAAGTTGTAAAGCTTCGTACACACCTGAACAACAAACCGAGCAACAAACATAACAACGAACCGAAAGTCAAACAGAACGACAAACGATCTTTTATGATTTCCACAATCCGAACAACAAACGGAACGTTTGTGCTGTTCCCATAATTATTTTCAGTAGTTTTCAGTTCATATATATTTATTATTGAGAAGAAAAAATTGCGGAAAACAAGAAGATAGTGCCAACCAAATTTTTACGCACAAAGAAGAGTAAAAATTATAATTTCGCTTTTTTTTATTTTGGAAATTTCCCGCCCAAATGATGCTAATAGGGACATCATTTTTTTCTTGCATTCTTAAACACTGATTAATTTAAAACATTTTCCTCTGTCAACTCCATAATATTACCTAAAACACAACAAACCCACAAAAGGGAGGACAAAAATAAATAATTTAATTCTCCCGCATAAGTTTGTTCGCCGTTTTGTTTAGATTCGTCCAAACCTGCAAACGCATTCGCGCGCATTTTCTTTGATGTCGGAGAAAAACCGACAAGTTGCGGGAACGCCGCAAACCGTTCGTGGAACAATCAGGACTTGCGAATCTGTTCTAAAATTCGTACGTAGCACCGTCCAAATTAATGTTCCGATTGCCGTTCGGTTCGTTGTTCTGTTTGTTCCTCGGTTTGTTGTTCAGGTGTGTACGAAGCTTTACAATAAGCATATTAATATGAACTATATCTTATGAAAGGAGAGTTATGTAACTATAATTAACGACTTAACGTTACGTTAGTAGATTCCATTTACTATTTACACATATTTTCTTGGAACATTCGATAATTAACTATCGGGATATGATGACCCTATACTTCGCAGGTTGTGCGCAACTGGATACAAGCAAATAACTTGGAGCTGTTACCCTGGCCAGCAAAAAGCCCAGATTTTAACATTATCGAAAATGTTTGGGCTCGAATACTTGCTGTTATCCGAAGACAACAAGGGCCAAATTTTATACCAGTAAACCGTAATGCACTAATTGCAGCCATTGATACCGCATGGGAAACGATTAATATTAATTATATTGATACCTTGATAGCGTCAATGAGCAGACGCCTCCAAGAATGTATCAATAATAATGGAGGTCACACCCATTATTGATTTCTTATATTTATTTATATAGTAATACCTTTATTTAAAAAAAACGTTTTCATTTAATTTTAAACTATAACTTGGTATCTTAATTATAATTATGTAATAAATTCTTGTCAAAAACTAAATATATACGTTGACAATAAGAATTGCCTTAGTTTTTATTTTCACTTTTTATATTAACTACAGAAAAAATGAAACGTCATAAAATATACATTTTGTAAGGACTAAATATTATGAATAGAGAGTTTAATGATTTTTTTTAATAACTTACAATAATTAGTAGGTTAGATTTATTTAAAAATAAGTAATAATCAGTCAACCCAAATAACCATGTTTAGTTTTTGATTTAATTTAAAAGTTATTGCTTGTAGACGTTTTTAAATCAAAATTATTTCTAATTTTATTTTGTAAACATTTCCTAAACAAAATTTTGATTCGATAATTAATCGAGCTATGGTGTTTAATTAGCGATACCTTCAAATATATTCTTTAAAGAAAAAATTAAGTAAGCAACGTAAATTACCTATTTTCTAAAACGTGCTTAGTGTAATGATTCATTCTACAGTCCTTCTATAAGATAACCCCTGCTGAGACTACCTGCTGTTAGAATTGTAAATGATACCCTTAAGCCCGCTTCACAATGTGCAAACTTTTGTTTACAGAAATTGTGGTGTCCAAGTTTTAAATTTCATGAGTGTACCTTCAGCGTAAAGTTGAAGTGTACACATATAAAATGTTGAATAACTCTATTACGGTTTGGGTTTGGGTTTGTATTATACTACAAAAATTTAGAAAAAATTATGGCACTACAGTAATTTTATTTTGGTGTTGGTGTACCTCCAGGGTAAAGGTGGGGGTATACAATTAAAATGAGTAATAACTTTATTACAGCTTAGACCAAAATTTTGTATTATACGACAAAAATTAGCACATAATGGGCACAAAATTAAAATACTATAGTAATTTGATTTTGGCGTAAAGTTGGAGGTATACATATAAAATGTTGAATAACTGATTTATGGCTTAGGCACAAAGTTTGTATTGTCTGACAAAAATTGGCTCAAATTATTACAAAATTATGGCACTACTAGTAAAATTTGTATTATACAGCAAAAATTCGAACAAAACAGGCACAAAATTGTGACACTACAGTAATTTGATTTTGACGTAAAGTTGGAGGTACACATATAATGTGTTCAGTAAGTCATTACGACTTAGGCACAAAATATTGGTTAGCATAAGTTGGCACAAAATTATGGCACTACAGTGATTTAATTTTGGTGGCTGTGTATCTCCAGCATAAAGTTGGGGGTGCACATATAAAATGTTGAGTAACTCCAGTACGGTTTAGGCACAAAATTATAGCTATCAATCAATCAATTCCTTTTTATTTATTCTTGGTAATAATATACATAAATAAAAGATTCGATGTCTTACAAATTAAACCAAACTCCATACATATAATTCTCTTTTCCTTTTCTTAATCCCGAAGACTAAACAATACAAAAAATGTATCCCCATATTAATAATACCAAAAATTTTCTTAAATTACACTTTACGTATATTTTCTTTTTTCCTTTAATTTTCTTCTCTTTTCTTTATCACTTGTTTCATCCATTCTATTCTCTCCATTCTCACCTAATAGTATCATTTATTTTAAATGCTCAATATTCTCCCACCCTTCGCCACACATCCTACATATTCTCTTCTCATCATTCCTCTAGTACATATTCTCTCTTTCCTCATTCCCGCATCTAAACCTTGCTTTGATTCTTTTTTAAACTTCTTTCCCCCTCAGATATCCTGGGATTCCTTCCGTACTTAACTTCCTTTACTTTACATTGTATCTTCCCCCTTCTATCTTTGCACTCCTTTCTTGTATCTGTATATCTTTATCTATACTTATCACTTTCTTTTCCATGTTTCTCCCTTCCCTTCTTTTTCTTGTTATCTCCCTCTTGAGTACCCTACTCTTTCATAATAATTTTTCCTGTTCTCTTCACCGTATTTGTTTAAATATTTCTCCACTTCCTTTTAACATTCTTTTAGTATCTCATTTCCCTCCCTGTCTCTTATCCTTTATTCATGTTTAGGTTTTAGTGGTTTTCCTAAACCTTGAAGTAAATGCTTTGCCAAAGCGAACCAATCCACAATTGCACACGGTTTCGTCACCACACTGTACAGGTTTATACTAATCTTCTAGGGCACCATACATAACAATTACATCACAATACAATATTTAAAATGTACAATACAATTAAATAAATAAATCCTTTCTTCAAGTCTCACTGCCAATTTTCTTGTCCAAATCCAAATTTTATCTATTTTTACTTTTTCTATTATACCGGGTGTCTCTGGCAAGACGCAACATAGGAATTTCACTATAGGAAAAATTGAATTGATCCACTAAGGCAATGAAATTTTTGTATTGACGTATCCGTTACAATTATTATTTGTTATTGCGTGTTCCTTATTGTAATATTTAATTTTTGAAAATGAGAGTGTATACAATCCCTGAGGAAGTTTAAATGGTTAAGGGGATATACAGAGGTGAAAGCTATAGAAACACTTCTGCTTTGTGTGCTGCACTTTTACCGGATCGGCAGAGAAACCGCAGTGTACACAAACGTCCGAAGCAGGTTCAACAAAACCAGAAGATGGACAACGATGAAGAAATCAATGTACTGGGTGCTGTGCAACTTAACCCTAATATTAGTATTCGACAACTAAGTATCGACTGTGGTATAAATATGTGTCGAGTTCATAAAATTTTAAAACCGATGGTGACAAAAGGCAAGAATTTTGTGAAACATTAATGGAGATACGCAATAATGATTTGAATTTTGTTAAGAATATTTGCTTCACCAATGAATGTTCGTTAAATCTCAATGTAGTTTGCGGTATCAGCATGATGGGTGTTCAGCACATAATGCGAATCAAATAAAACAACTTTTAAATGAAGCACTTCCTAGAACCTGGATTGGAAGAAGTGAGAAGTTACTTGGTCACCAAGATCACCAGGCTTGTCTCCCAATGACTTCTTTTTATGGCCTTACATATCTTCGAAGGTTTATACCCACGACACAATTGAGTCTTTAAAAGGTAAAATTGTGGAAGTTTGCTTTAATATACCAGCAAATTTGATTGCAAATGTGCAAGAGAAACTTCTATTTGGGGCACTGTTTAGCAGTAAATGGACAGCATTTTAACCAGTTGTTATAAGCCAAGCACTTCGCATGTTATACCGATTAGCTTTCACTTCTGTATATCCACAAACAAATCGGTCCTTTTCAGGACTACTAACACATTTATAGAAATAATTTTTAATACGATGTAATTAAAACTTAAAACGACAATCACTTTTAATAAAATTAAGTATTTGAAATTACAACATTTTCTACAATTGTTCTTGGATGGTTTTAAAATAATAATCTTGTTATCTTGTTTGTTGACTCCTGGATTCTAGTAAAACCTGAAATAGAAAGTCAGAAGAGAAATAGCAAATTTAATAATTTAAAGCACAAACCTTTACACTCTCATTATTCATAACATTAAAAACCTTAATCGGGCATTTGGTAAAAACCTTCATTAATCCCATGAGTTTCAAATTGTTTACGATCAAGAAGCTAAGAATGTATAACACATCTAATTCTGGGTTATACTTTACTTTGCTGATTCCGAATAAAGTCCTTCTGTTTATCGGTAGAGACCTGGGGTAGAGACAAACTACCCGATCCATACTAATCAAAATATCTGTCATATTTATAATAACAACTGTATTGACTTAAAATAAACTTTTAGCTTTAGAATACTTGCATATTCTTGCAAGATGCAAGTATTATGTCTAATAGTTTACAAACAATTTAACCTCAAATTTAATACGAACAGGTTTTATGCAAAAGTATTTCATTATGTTTGCTTCAATAGCTATATTAAAAATATAAAAGCAACTGAACATTGATTAGAATTTTCGTAAAATCACAAAATACTAAATAATTATTTTTTACAAACTTAAAGAATAATATGTACATTTAAAGGAACATTAGACATTCTACACTTGCTCTTTCTTTCTAACTTCAACAAAATGGCGTAACGTATAGGGTATACAACAATCCGAAATTTTCATAGCAATAGTAGATCCAATCAAATTTTTCTATAGTAAAATCTATGTTGCGTCTTGCCAGAGACACACGGTATATTCTGGTGTTTCTTTTCCCAATCCCAACGTCCATTTCCAATATTTTAATTGTATCTGTTCCAGCTTTTTCCATTCTTTCCACCTCCATATTTCCGCCCCATACAATAATACACTACTTACCAACTTCTCAAACAACCATCTTTTTTTTTAACATCTTTTCCAAAACCGTTTCCTCTATCCCCCATACTTGACTCAATACCTTGTTCGCTTTCTGTTCTAATTCCCTTTTTTAAAGCATAAGCAAAAATAAACTAGAAGGTAATCTAGTTCAATTTGTTTTTGAGACTAAATTGACACTTTCGTCGTTTCAAAGTGTGGTTTCCACAAGGTGTGTTTGTTTCCTTGAACAAATGCAAAAGATCTTAAGTAAAACTAAATTGGTGTTGTGAATCTTCCCCAAAATCGTATTTATGTTTGGTATATACAAAACGACTTTAGCATCTTTAAGGAAGTCAATTCCTAACATGGTCATAAACAGTATAAACCGAGTAGGAATCATTTCGTTATGTAGTTTGACGTTTACTTCAAAAGTCTGTGTTTTAACATTTCGTCTTTCTCTATGTGCTAATGTCATAAACACTGACTGGACAGCATTGAACTAGCAAGTGTAATCTTAGATCTAAATACAAAAAACGAAATCCTAAGTTACCGTGAAGACTAATAATAATAAGAATAAATTTATTTTTATATCGAAAACGCTAAGATGCTATCCCTGTATAGCATCTTAGCTCCAGTAACTCTCGAAACAAATTTTGCGTAGTCTAGACCCAAAAATAAGAAAAAAAGTTCATATAAACCCAGGTCCGGAAGCTCTTTGTTTACGACCTACAGGGTGATAAAAAATTTAATTTTTCTCGGTTTTTTAGCGATATTTTGCGAACAAATTTGAATATGGCCGAGAAATTGTATGCAAAAGCTATTTTTGGAGACCATTATTTTTTATGAGTATCAATCAATCTGATTACAATTAATACTCTTGCAATTAATTAATTAGTAACTAGCTCTGGGTGACATTTTGGGCAGTTGCTCTTAACGTCGCCTATTGTACAACAACCCTAGCAAAAAACTGTATTCGAATATGAATGAGTTTCAGTATATTTGTTCTTAGGCGTTACAGATATACAAGTTGAAGGTCGATCAAAAGTTTTTGCAAGCTTTCTACAATAAGAACATTGTTTTTTGGTAGCATTTCTAGCTTCGTGTAGTTGCTTGTCAAGCTCAGCATCAAGTGTTTCTTCTATCAACCTTGATTTTGTTAGAAATTCTTGGAGTGTTAAGATTTAGTTTCTCCGAACATTTTCGCGAATTTTAAATTTTAATTAGCCGTAAATTATGTCTTTCTGCGTAGCTTCCGTTAGTGTATTATATATCACATAGATCGGGTTTTGCAAATTAAAACAATGGTAAAGTTCAACTTTGTTCTTCCAAAGAGTTTAGGGTTGATTTAACCTCCTAGTACTACCAAGTAGCGCCAATCTCGTTAAGTAGCATTTGAATATCTTTGAACGCGTGGTGCTTTTGAAAACAAGTCATAGGGATTTAGTATTGTGAACTGGTTTTTTTCGAATTCCTGCTTGCCCTTTCAAGTGACAAAAACGGATTTGGTATCAAAACGCAACAAACTCTTGCTATCAGAAATCAGCTGAATTACACAGTATTTTTAAAAATTCATCATTAAAAATTAGTAATGTTTTATGTTCAAGATGAATCAGTAATGCGTTGCCTAAGCAACTATGACGTTTCTACGTTTTGACAATCATTAATAAAAGTCATAACAACTCAGGTTTCAGTGAAAATGGTTTATTCGAACGAAAAGAGAGTTTTTATGGTGAAAACCTATTACACTGTAGGTGGTTACATGCGGGTTCGTAATTTATTTGCCGTGAACTTTGTTAACAGGCTTATTAACCTATGACCAGTTTTCAAAAGCACCACCCTGTGTACCCCTGCAATAAGTAGAACATCGATTGGCTTAGTTCTAACAGGTCGTATCCCATTGTTATAGAATTATTCAGAAAACATAAAAAACTGGTTTGTGTTAAATTGACTGGTAATATTGCAAAAAAATTAAGAATATAGTTACAAAAAAGATGATAGATTATTGTACCTACGAGGAGCGTTCAATATATTATCTACCTGAGTATGCAAGGAAAACAAAACAGGTAGAAATTATTTTTTATTCTTTAATATAATCTCCTCCAATCTCCACAGACTTTTCCCACTTCTTCTGCGAGGACGTTATCCCGTTGAAAAAAAATTCATTCGATTGCTCTGCAAACCAAGCTTCTATAGCCACTTCCACCATTTCAACGCAAGAAAATCGCTTTCCATGAAGAAATGTCTTCATGTTTCTGAACATAAAATAATCGGAGGGGGCTAGGTCAGGGCTATAGAGCGGATGATTGAGTTGATGAAAGCCGCAGGCTTGAATGGGGGCTTGAGCTTTTTGCTGTGAACAGGCGCGTTGTCGTGCAACAGCATGACTCCTGCTGCAAGCTTTCCACGCCTTTTTTCCTTTATAGCCTCTCTTAATGCATGCATTGTGTTAGCGTACAAAAACTCTCTGGTGTGGGCGTCATCCTCTATGGACTCCCTTCCCCACTTAAACAGCTTGCCCCAAAATTTAACTTTGTATTCGGAAGGCGCAGACTCCCCGTGCACCAGAACCATGCGGTTAAAAATTTTCTTTGGCTTCTTCCCTTCCTTAATGAGAAGTTTTATCACCGACCTCTGCTCTAAATCGAGCAATTTCTTGCCAACGTGAGATGTTGACGTATCCACCATCTTGCTACACTGGCAGTTTTGATTACGGGGGTTTAAATTGCGCATCGTCACCCCAAGACGTGGTTACAAGGACAGAGTCCCTCAGTGCTATTGCAACCACCGAAGTAGATAATATATTAAACGCTCCTCGTAGTTATTTTTATAATTATTGGAAGTGTTAAAAAATTATGTGGGTTACGACTTTTTGGTATTTTTATTATGTTGTTTACGTTTTTTAGCCATTAGTTTTTTAGGAGAAATAAAATGTACAAGGTATCTTAAGAAATGTGGGTTATATTGAAAATATCTTTGTTGATTTGCCTTGGAGATATTTTGACACTCTGTAATAGGATAAATTTAAAAATCAAACAAGAAGTATGGAAAGTACAAATGCATTGTATGTTTATTAATATCAATGTTACGCCCAAACATCGAAAACGCTCACTGAGCGAAAAAAACGACCGCAACGCGTTCTGGACGGTGCCGAACGATCAAATACCGAAATGACATAATTTTTCGCTTTGTGTCCCTTTTCGTTGACCACGACGCGTCGTGGACAATGCTCAAACGGCCACAACGCGTTCTGGATAATTTAGAAAGCTCATAAACCGATCTTTCTTGTCTAGACTTGTCAGTGTGTTTCCGACTGCCTTCGAGTGAAGATATGTCTATGTTATTAAGCGAAGTCGCTACTATTGTAGCTAAAAATGATAATACGAGAGAGGTGTTTAATGAATGTTTAATGTTAAGTAAATTTACAAAAATAACTGAAAATTTCAAAATCTTTATTGTAGGCTTATTTCTACATGGAACTTTATTCACTTGTTTTTGCAGGCACTATTATTGTGGCATTTAGAATTGCACAACACTTTATTAGCCTTGCAGTTGCACTTTTTTGTACTACAATAACGCTTACAATGGCACATGACAAATCCTTGTTTTGATCCAGATGAAAGAGCTGAAGCTTTTCTCAAATTTAATGAACAACTTGGAACATCCGATGCGTTTATAAAATTTGAATCAGCGAAGTCGAATTCATTGCGACTATAAAGTCTTTCCAGCACGCCCTCTTTAGTTCCCAATTTATACAAGCTGGAATCATTAACGCTTAGAACAACAGCTAGAACACTCCTAGGAGCAAGCCGCCCCCTGTCGACATCTGGAACTTTGACTACGACATTGTGACCGATCTCAGCAGGAGGTAGTTTATCACGGACAGCGCTAGCATTTTTCCAGCTTGCTTCTCCATTCCTGCTGTAGCAGTTTTGCGTTGCTCTCTGATTGCATCACGTCGGCAGCAAAGGTTGCATACAATGTCTCCTTCAATTTCAATCCCACACTTCATGTGTACTTTTAAGCTGCATGTATTACATGGTTGGGTAACTCCAAAATCTTCGCAAATAGAACATGCTGTCACAGTGGAAACTGCATTGGTTACATTTTCTTCCCCTTCCTGATCTTTTTCGAGTGTCATCCTCGACATCCCTTCCAAGATTTTCTCCAAATCTTCTTCCGTTTCCAAAGATTCATATGTTTCCCTTTCCAGAGAAGAATCTGCCAGTCCGATTCTTTGCTCGTCACCAAACATGGCCTCGTAAGGACTTTTTCTAATCCCTTCGTGCAAGGCACGATTTTTTGCTCTGAATAAACCGTAATCCCTCTGACCATTTTTGGTATCATTGTCAAGCATCCACGCTACCAACATATCTCTGACGTCCTGATTGGATCGTTCTACCGATCCTTGGCTCTGTGAGTGGCGGGGCTTACCATGCACAAGTTTAAGGCCTGGCCACAGATTCCTTAACTCTTCAATTATCTTATTAGAAAATTCTCTACCGTTGTCACTTTGCAAAATAAAGGGAGCACCGAACATGCAAAAATGTCTACTACATTATATGCGACTTCTTCAGCTGTTTTCGTTTTTAGTGGTTTCAAAATTGTAAATTTTGTTAGATGGTCTTGGTAGTTCAATATGAAACGATAGTCGCGGTCGGCTTCGGTCTGCATATCGATCAAATCTACTTGACATCTCGAATTCATGTGATTTGATAGGATTGGTGCAACAACTAACCCTTTTTCTTGATCTTCTTCTTTCCCTGACATTGCTCGCAGAGATAAATAGATCTGTATAGCTACTCTCGTAACATTGCAATATTTTTTGTTGATTTCAGCCTCCATAACTAGAAAGAAACAAAGAACCCTTTAAGTGTGTGTAAGGTGGGTCGAATACTTACGACAAGAAACTATTTTTACCAAATTAGTATTTTTTCTGTTAATTATTCATGATGAAAAATCCAATTTTCAACTAAATACGTAATTTACAGTTTAAAATTAAGAAATGTAGGGATTTATGGAACACGTATAGAAAATAATTAGACCAATATTTAATAGAAATAGCTTCTAAGTAACATACCTCTTGTTCGTTTGTGTCCAGTTGCCATATGAGCAGCTTCAATAATGCCAAAAGATCCCCGTTTTACAGTAATATCGAAAATTTCCATCCTGTGTTCCTTTGGGCTTTTCAATTAACTTTTCAGATTCCCCAATTGTTATAATATCATACCTTTTTGAGTCTTCTGTATTGTTTGGACGACAAGGGCATTTTGCTATCTTTTAAGCGGTTCGCTTCTTTCACTTCTCGGACGATCTCTTCATACCGTTCGTTCGTAAAATAATCACTCCGATCATTGCTGTTATCAACGATATTTTTAAGTTTTTCATTAAACACCTTTCTCGTATTATCGTTTTAGCTACAATAGTAGCTACTTCGCTTAATAACATAGACATATCTTCACTCGAAGGCAGTCGGAAACACACTGACAAGTCTAGACAAGAAAGATCGGTTTATGAGCTTTCTAAATTATCCAGAACGCGTTGTGGCCGTTTGAGCATTGTCCACGACGCGTCGTGGTCAACGAAAGGACACAAAGCGAAAAATTATGTCATTTCGGTATTTGATCGTTCGGCACCGTCCAGAACGCGTTGCGGTCGTTTTTTTCGCTCAGTGAGCGTTTTCGATGTTTGGGCGTAACATCAACACAGAAAATCTTGTGGGTGTTTCCATTTAGAAAATTTAATTGGTAATTTGGGTCTTTGTGGTAAATCTTTGTATTTGTCAGTGAATTTAAGATTGTATTGTATTTTTCCGTCAGGTTAGTATTTTAAAACTCTGAGGTCTGAAACAGTTGGATCGCTCTTCATTTTTCCTGGACGGATGGAGTCAAAACGGATTATTGATATGTCATCATAATTTTTAAAAGAGTCGTACGACAGGTATTGTACATCCAACAGAAATGGCTTTTTTTCTAGTCTCTTTAATTACACAGATATATTGAGAAGGAAGTGTTATTTTCCGTCCTTTTAATTTTTCTTCAATTAGGGCGTGTGTGGAATCACATTCCATTTGTGTATGCTTTATTTCTAAAATGTTTGCTGTACAGAAACTCCATGCCTCTGCTTCGTTTCCACACGTAGTTGGTGCATTGATATGTGGAAAATTGAAGATGTGCTACTCTTTAATCTTGTTTTATAATACAAGCTATTTGCGAATAATGGGGCACAGTTTACAGCCTGGACGTTTCATCAGTAAAGTATATTTTTTGAACCTGAATAACAGATTCTTTGTCATCTGCTTTTTCTTTTTTGTGCCAGGGTTTTTATTGTTGATATTTTGCCTTCTAAAAACTGCTTGACTTTATATTGGCAATAAAATATCACATTGGTCTTTACGTGGATGATAAATTGATAAATTTTGGTCATCAAAAATTTTATTAAAGCTTCCTTTTTTCTCTGAAATTGATATTGTAAATATTGTTTATTGGTATCTTTTCTACAATAGTGAGATTCCATTTTGGCCAAATTTTCAAAAAGAGTTTTTAAAATATCAATTTGTGTTTCGTTATTTGGTGCAAAACTCAACTCCATGCGTTTTTCCATTTTTTTTTAATGGTAATCTCAGAACTGTCTGCTGTTCCATGATTTTGATTTTTCATAATCCACATGCGAACCATTTTTCTTTCAGATCTGTAGTCGAAAGAAACATTTTTTTACATACTTGCAATAAAGTATTGTCTAATCTTAAGTGATAAAGGAAGGAGTCCTGTCGCCTGGAAGGTCCTGTTACATAACATCTTTTTTTTTTTTGGCTTGTAAACAACTAAACTCAGCGCATAGATTTTTTGTTCCAAGTCATCTTCCAAAAATTATTAAATATCTCTTAACGCTTTTAAAGAGAGCAATTTCTGTTCCCACTTCTTTTGCAAAATTCATTATCATTGCAGTAAAGTTTTAGAACTACGAGCCAAATTACGTTCCCATTTTGTTTAACGGTTCCATCAGTTGATCTTGACTAACCCAAATAGTTTTCTTCCATCATCCGAAACTTTATATTTTTGTTTTTGTTCCACTCATCGGGTGAAGAAACTTTTCGTAGTTTCCTATTTTTAGCTGGTCCATTCTCAACTTCTCTAATTTCATCATCATCTACTTTATTTGTTTAATCTTTTCGTCATTTACTTCATCTTGTACTTCATTTGTTTTTGTTGGTGGTAACCATTTTGGATCATCAACATCATCTTCCCCAGAAGGTTGTGCATGCCGCGCATCAGTTTCTATGAGATTTTCGTCTACTAACTTTTCTGAAGAAGGGTCTGTAATACTTGCTACTGCATTTGCTATTTTCTCAGAATCATTAAAGTTATTTATATTTACTAAATCAATACTTCCTATTGGCATGGAACAATCAATTTCTTTAAGAGGGCAGAAAAAGAACATCATTTGACTCTACAATTGTCATAGTTTTTCGATGTCCGTTTCTTTTTTGGATATTGTCTATTCAATGAGGTTCAAACACTTTATTAGTAATATCTGATAATTTCATTATTAAATAAATCAAATTCGAAAACTAAATTATCTTAAACGTTGTTTGCGTAATTTGTTGTTAACAAAGAAAATTATTTATTTTGATAGGGAATAATAAATCAACTAGTTTTTACAAACAAAATGTCAAAATTATATTTTTATAATAATTGTAAATGAGAGCAATTACTAATGTTTATACCAGATGTCAAACTAGCAGAAAGGGAAATATTTTCAGTACTTTGAGAATTTTTGATGCAAACATTTGGATCGTTAACTGTAGCGAACGACCGTTCAGGTGAACAGATGGTACTCATTGAACTGTGTGAAGCTTCGCCACTAGCACCAGTTGATATTTTTATCGATATATTTATCTTAAACGCAATGGAATCTTCCACGTACCCTTCTGCTACTGTGGAACTCTTCCATCCTCCATGTCTTTTTTTCATTAACACCAGATTCTGCTACCAGTGATACAGATGTCCTACGGTAGCAATGACCTGTATAGCCTAGTGGATTTGGCAAGTTTAAATAGCTTGCAATCAAACTTGGGATTTTTGCAAAAGTGTGAACTCCTACAACTCGTGTAGAACACTTTCCAAATTTGTTGTTATTGACGAAAAAAAGTTTTGTGATTGCAATGTGCAGGTCTTATAACAGTATATTTTCTGAACAAATTTAGAGGATTTATTTCTTCAAAGATGTCATTACCTACAGTGAAGGTTCGTTTTTTCCCATTTTTAGAATCCGGTATAGTTATTACTAGTAAATCATCTTTGTCAACGATATCTTCAACTCTCATTTTACGAAGCTCATCCCTGCGACAAGCACCGGCAATTCCTATCAGCAAATAGACCTGTAAGATAGCCGTTAATTTATAAAGCCAGATATTTTAAATATTTTCAAATGTTACCTTCCACATAAGGTATGGTACATCAGGAGCGTCAGAAAGAAATCTATTTATCTCATCTCTCTAGCAAATACATTTTGGCATTTTTGCTTGTAGCCAAAATAATTTTGTTTTTTAAGAACGCTAGTAATTTAGTATATTTGCTGATGTCAATATTATCGTTTATTGAAAACGTTGATTTCAACATTGAGTAGATGGACCATAATGACGATTTTCATGTTTCTGCCTTCGTTGAAAAGTATGCCAAAAATAAATTTTCTGTTGCGTTTTGGACTTTATTTTTGGCACCATTCTTAAGCATTGTGTATTGTTTTTTATATAAAAACTGCGACTTTTCTGGTAGCAACTGCAGTGTTGAATTGGTCGCTAGTTTCTGAAGTTCCGGTGGAGTGTTGTTGTAATCACTATCACTATCGTCAGACATAATAATAAATTTATTTAAACTAGCACACAACGTAGACAAGCAAATTTAAACAACATCTTTGTTTGTTGAATTAACTCAATGTGTTTATAACAAATAAGAGCACTTGGTTATGGTAGGTAATAGGTAAAACATGTACTTTTTTTATAATTTATTAAAATAATAAAAATTACATTTAGGTAGTGTTATTTTTTAAGTACTATTTAAAAATGTAATTTATGGTTGGAAGCCTACCCTCAAAATTAATGCATTTCTTTAATTGTTTATAATCAAAGATGTAATGAAGTTTCTTATCAAACTCGTTAAAGTCGATTCTTACTAATAGGACATATAATAGTTATAAGACTGAGTTTGTACCGTGGTCAGAACCATTTTATATTAAAAAAAAATAAGAAAGTATACAAACGTAGTTTTTTGATTCACTCCGAAAATGTTTCAAAAAATTTAATAATCTTCTTTCAGGTTATTGAAAACTGTGAAATTGACCTTGTTTTTGTGTACGAATAAATCTTGAACCCAGTCAATGTTGATGGGCTTATAAGTTCTATTTTATTTTTTCCTACGACAGAATCAATATTTAAATGATTATTGTTCTTGTGTATAGTGCCAGGTCAGTTTCCATTAGCATTATTACTTATTTACATGAATCAAATACAGTAATAGAAAGGTACCCATAATTAACTCACTTCAACTGTAAGTTTATGTATTTTATGATCGTCAAAATTTTGTATCGGAACTCCGCTTCTGTATGGAAATGTTACCTAATAAAATTGTCTAAAGTAATATCAAGTCGTATGAATTCTGTCTTACCTTATAAATGAATAACTTTAAAGAAGTTATAGTGTTACATATTGAAAACAATGTATCGAGTATTGTGAGATTACAACCAGGCTCTTCTATATGTATATACGAGGATGTATTGATATCTAGTTAGCCTAGACCAGTTCCTTGCATAAACAAAATATTGCGTTACCATAGCAACGAACAATAACTTATTAGAAGTGTCAGTGTAAAGTTTGACGTCAAAAAAGTAAACCAGAGTCACGCAATACATTAAATGAAAAAAGATGTCCACCGAAATTGTGAAAATCGCCCTTGGTAATCAATGTCCTTCGTATGCGACCGTCAAAAATTGGAATGCAAGTTTCAAAAGAGGTAAATTTTTCATTGAAGATGATGACCGATCGGTAAGGCCAGTTTCTGTGTCAATCCCCGAAAATATCGATGCAGTTCATGACATGATTTTATCAGACCGCCGAATTGGGCTAAAACGGATATCTGAAGCACTGAATATTTCATACAAACGCGTTCATCATATGGTTCACGTCAATTTGGATATGAGAAAAATTGCTGCAAAATAGATCCCCAAATGTTTGAATGTTGACCAAAACGTGCAAGGGTAGAAGCATCGCGTTCGGTCTGTGCTCGATTTGAAAACGATGCAGACTTCTTAAACCGAATTGTTACTATGGATGAGACTTGGGTACATTTCTACGATCCAGAAACAAAGCAACAATCGATGGAATGGCGACATACTGGTTCTCCAAGACCTAAGAAGTTTCGTGTCCAAAATCTGCTGGAAAAGTTCTTGCTTCAGTTTTTGGGATTGCCATGGAGTAATCATGATTGATTTTTGGATAAGGGTAGAACAATAACTGGAGATTACTATTTGAGATTACTAACCACTTTACGTGAAAATATTAAAGAGAAAAGACGCGGAAAGCTTTCCAAAGTTGTTTTGTTTTTGCAGGACAACGCCCTGCACACAAATTTCATGTTGCCATGCAAAAATTTGTGATTTAGGGTTTGAATTACTAGAACACCCCCTTATTCACCCGATTTGGCTCCGTCCGACTATCACCTCTTCCTTTAACTGAAAAAAAGTTTAAAAAGTCGTACATTTTCTTCCAACAAGGAGGTAATAGAAGCTGTGGATGTCTGGTTTGCAGAGCAAGAAGAAACATTTTTTTGAAAGGTCTAGAGACGTTGCAGGTTCGCTATAATAAATGTATCCAATTAAGAGAGAATATGTTGAGTAATAAAATATTTTGACATTGAAATTTTGTTTGGTTCTATAGTAGGTTAAGAATTTTTCAATATATCCTCGTATATATATAAAACAATAACTCTTTCAATTACCAATATTTATATAATAATATACTTTATTAATATATCACTATAGTTTCGACGTTATAAATTTTAACGTCATCGTCAGATAATACTTTCAAATGTGACATTAATATGACATTTAATTCTAAATAATCAAACTAACATAAAATATCTTAACTACAATTATTGTGTAAAATTTCTGAATTTGGTTCAACTTTAGCAATCATTATATTTAAAAAATCAGATCTTCACATTTGGTTTGATCATTAAGAATAATTTTTAGGATTAGTAGTTTTAATGTAAATACTTTCTAAAATATCTAAAATCTGTTTATTATAACTATTAATTTGGAAAGGATGTATTAAGGTTTGATTTTCATGTACATGTTTATTTTAATAACATGTTGAGCAAAGTGTAACCTCGATATTAATCGGGTTGAATGTGAAGACATAGTAGGATTAAAATAGTTCGAAAGAAGTAGAAAACCCGTTCAGTCGGCAGAGAGGGTCGTGGAGAGTTTCTAAATAAAGAAACAATTATATTCTTATCTCAAATACAGGCGCCAGGTCGAAGAAAATCTAGAAGTACAGCTAACCAGACCAACGGTCAGGAGTCTTCGAACTATTAAATTCCAACTAAACACTTGAGGAAAGGAAATTCGCCAATACCACAAACACAACAGCTAACACAATTATATTACCTAGTAAAACAATAACATGTCATACAAACAAAATATATAGTACGTAATAAAAAATATCTAAATGCGAGATTTTAATCCGCGAAAATAAACTCGAGCACGTCACTGTTCAATCCTACTACTTTACGCAATTCGCTAAAACAAAAATATACAACTTAGTGCGCTACTGGTTCAACACTCTATTAATAGAACGCGACGGTGGGATGATAAATGTCAAATCCGCAAGTACAGACATAACCTTTATTTAACATTTTCTTTATAATTAAATAAAGTGAAACTCAAGGAGCGTTGTAAGTATTAAAATTGGCTCAATGCTTTGCCCGGAGAAAATAGTTAGTCGGTATCTCTAGGTCTTACCGTGATGCATCAGGGTAGAGGGATTAAACTATATTAAACCTTCATCGTATCTACACCGTTTCAGGATAATTGATGTTTACTTACAAGTGCCTAACAAAGTGAGTTTTCCGTATATCTTACATTAATTAATGGATGAAGCGTTCAGGTTGAGAATTGAACTAGTTTAAAATTACACGTAGAAGGAAAGTGAGATTTTAAGTTAAAGTTCGCCCGAGCTGTTCGGTTTATAGCATTGTCTTTAAGGTGACGATTCGCTTAGCACTGTGTCCACAGATGGTAAAGTAATAAAGGAATGTACGACCTTAATTCGGCGAAGGAGCTCCCTAGTAGTTCGTCATTGGGGCAACTTGTCGGCGCATTCCCTTGTGAAGTGGTGGACCCTGGGTCGTAACTTGGGGTGCCGGGACAAGAGTGCACACGACCGAATGGCCTTGTCGACGAAACCCTCGGGGGATTAAAGACGAAGATCAAAACACGAACGCCTGGATGATGACGTAGGAAGACACAAAAAAAACAGGACCGAGGTCGAAGAAACCGCTGCTGGTGGTAGTTTAAATGAGAAGAACCATCGAAATGTAACAATTAGTACATAAAATTTTTTCTAGGAACATCTTGGATAACAATTGAACAACTATTCCATCATTTCTATCCAGAATTCCTGTCGCTTGCAGCGAGCGATTCTTTCAACAGCACTCTCGAGAAAAAGAGAAACCGGAAAAACAATTTTCTCGCCACGCGGAATTCGACAACCCGAAATTCCCTAAAAATCCCGCGACAATCAAAAATTTGGCTGCGTGCCAATAATGAAAATTCAACATGTAAGGAAAGTTGCCTATATTTCAGTTATAACCGTTACAAATTCCCCCAGCAAGATGATAAGCTCACCAAGAGCTGATAATAGAAAATTCGAGAAATAGGGCTCGTGAAACAAAACATTACAACAACAACAAAAAATTCCGAACCAAAAGACAAGGTCTCGTAGAATGGGATGGTCATGGATGACTTAACTTACCCTTCCGAACCGCCAAAGGCGAGATGATAATTCCTATAGAAAGAAAATCCCAAAAGTAAATCCAAGGAACTATCGAAAGCGGGGAGCTGGTACAGAAATCGCGTCAACAAGCGGTACGCCCGCAAAGGCAGAAAATTTACCAGACCCCTTAGGTATAGTCAACAACGACCCACCCCCAAAGATAGACCACAGAAGAAGAGAAAAAAAAGGATAGAACAGCTAAAACCCAATTTGTAGAAACCCAACCCCAAACTTATGGTCCAAAATTCCCCAACCGTTGTGGTTTTGACCTAGAAGACAAAATCCACCCCCACAACGGATCGCTAACTCTATAGCGGTAGCCACTAAAAACCCTAAGAAAACCCCCACCCTTAGTACTAGAAGAAAAGAAAGGAAGGATCCCAAAATTTTCCCCAAAACATCCAAAAATAAAGTACTGGAACAAGTCAACAGTCTGAAGTTCCACAGAGGCTACGACCGAAGTATCCACTGGCGGAGGTTAAGGGCAACCGGTTTACCCTGGCCCAGCTCCTTCACTCCACCGTTCCGACCTCCGAAGAGTTTATGTCTGGCAGTGAGCAGGTTTACCAAAACCAAAAGCTCCGCCACCCCCTCACACCAGTACCCCCAGTCCCCAGCCAAAGTAGTACCCCGTAGCAAGAAGGAAAGAAAAGAAAGTTGTTAGAAAACAGACGAGGAAAGAAAATACAAGTCAAAATCGGTAGAACAAATCCACCCTCCACCTCGTTGGAGAAATGGAAATTCAAAAGAACTAAAAGAAACCCACTCTTCTGTGTGGAAAGCATCACCACAGAAAGCAGTGGAGGAATAATTCTAGACAATAACCAACACAAAAGTAAACTAAGTACTCCAAAATAGGAGAAAAGAAAATAAATAAAGTAAAATTCGTTTACTACCTCTTGTTCGCAACATCACCCCGAAATAATCCCAACAGTTCGAGAGGGCACGCTGCACCTCACGAGATTGGAGCATTGTGTTACTCCCACAAGAACCCCCAAAGAATTTTCGAAGGCGAAACGCTGCACAATGAACAAAACGATAGCCAGGTCTAGATGTACATTGACCGAGATAGTGTCCGTCCCAACGTGCCCAACCAACCACCCTATCCCCATACTAATTGTGGTTCAATGGAGTTATTCTCAAACATACTTAACGACTAAACTAACTTAAAGCAACCTAATTCGGCTGCATGCCGAAGAAAATCTAGAACAAAAAAAAATCACGACTACTGTCCTTCTTGAGAGCATTTAATCCACTACCGTGTGGGTCCTAAAGGAAAACAAAACCAAACCTGAATAATCATAATCCCGTCCTCAGACGGTTACCCTAAATAGGTAGAAAAGAAAATCATATTATTTCAAGTTACTCTCAAGGACAGTAAATCGACCAAAAGAAAATGTGTACCCGTAAAAATAACCCTAAATAAGGAATACGTATACTATAACCACCAAGGCTAATTATAAACCAGCACTAAGCTGTTAGAACCCTAGTTCCAAAATAAGAATTGTCCTAAAAGGAAAGAAAACCAAAGCTAAAGAGCAAAATCTTGCCAGAATTGTGAGTCTGCGACTCGACCACCTAATCTACGTATTTATCCTAAGCTAACTTAAATAGTAGAACTAAATAAAGAAAATAAAGGAGTAACTATAACTAGGAATAGGATTGGTTGCCTAAAGGAAAAAACCTGGAGAGAAAAGTCCAAATCGAGTAATCAAAAGAAAGTCACAATCAAGAATTGTCCAAATCATATTTAAGGATTCTCGTTTGCTAAATGTGGTTTCAAGTCTTTGACGTGCCAAGTTCCTACCAAGTTGCCAGTCGAATCTTGAAGTTCATAGGTCCACGGAGATAAACGCTTTCGGACAGTATAAGGACCGAGAAATTTAGGAGCCAACTTAGCGTTGAAAAACGGTTAGCATCCGACAGCACGTAGTTACGTTTCCACACCGTGTCACCCACAGAAAAAGCAATAGGACGTCGTCGAAGATTATACTTGGTTGTGTATTTGTCTTTGGCTTTCACCAACCTAGCATGAATGAGTTTGCGTAAGGACTCGTATTCCGCTAGTCTAGAACCACGAGAAGTACGGTCAGGATCAGTTATAATAGGATCGTCAGGGCTAGGAACTGCAAGTTCAGAACCAAAGAGGTTATGTTCCTTACCAAAAGGCTAAAGTAAGGAGTGAAGCCAGTGACCTCATGTTTGGCCGTGCGTATAGCACATCCGATCTTAGGAAGAAGAACATCCCAATGTCTATGATTTTCTTTTACATAGGAAGCTAGCATCGTTTTCAACACACGGTTCACTCGCTCAGCGGGGTTTGCCCTAGGATGGTATTTCGCCGTAAAGAGTATTCGAGTGCGATAGTCTGCACATAGCTTTGTGAACTCTTTGCCTCTAAACTGAACTCCATTATCCGCGATAATGTATTGAGAAGTGCCGTACACTAAGAAGATTTGTTCCTCCAGTAATCGAACGACTGACGAAGCCAAAGCCTTGCGCAAGGAAAGAAAAACGAAAATTTGGTAAAGTAATCCGAAATGACAAGAATATAGGAATGACCTTTCGTAGACCGTGGTAAAGGACCGACCAAATCTATGCTCAAGGTTTGCCAAGGTTTGGTAGCCATAGCTCGAGGAGCTAAATAACCCGCCGGTTGATTTTGTTCCACCTTGTGCGCACCACAAGTCGTACATTTCCGCACATACGCGTGAATGTCCGCGCGACATTTAGGCCAATAATAAATTTTAGCGATGCGAGCAAAGGTTTTATACACGCCAGCATGACCAGCGGTGGGATCATCGTGGTTCTCGCGAAGAATGCGATTACGATCACCTTTGGGTACTACCAGTTTCCAACGGTTGTGATGGTCTTCCAAAGGAAAAGGTTCTTGGCCATCACAATACTTGTACAGTCGAGTTCCTTCGACTCGCCATTTAGGATAGTTCGCAGGAGTAGAAAGAACCTTAGCACGAAGAGAAACGTACCAGTTGTCACGTTCGGTCTCAATTGGAGAAGGGTCAGAGATGGAGATAGGTTCTACTTTCGGCACAGACCGCGAGAGAGCGTCAGGAACGAGGTGTTCAGACCCTTTTCGATGTACAATCTCGAAGTCGTATTGCTGTAAGCGTATAGACCAACGAGCCAGTCTGCCAGACGGACTTTGAATACGACTCAACCACACCAACGAGTGATGGTCAGTGATTACGGTGAATTTCGTGCCTTCAATGTACGGACGAAATTTCTCCACCGCCCACAACACGGCTAAACACTCTTTCTCTGTGGTTGAGTAGTGTCTTTCCAACTTCTTTAAGGAGCGACTAGCAAAACAAACGACCTTTTGCCTTCCTCCGAAGTTTGTGACAACACAGCTCCCAAACCGAAATCTGAAGCATCGGTTTGTATGGTGAAAGGACGAGTGAAATCAGGACAAGTGATGATAGGAGCAGAAGCTAGAAGTTGTTTCAGAGTAGTAAAAGCTTCCTCACAGCTATTATCCCAACTGAAAGCAACGTTTTTCCGAGTTAAATTAGTAAGAGGAGACATCAACGACGAGAAATTTGGTATAAAACGCCTATACCAGCTGGCCATACCCACAATTCGGCGTACTTCAGTGACGGTGTTAGGTCGTGCCATGTTCAGAATTGCTGACACCTTGTCGGGGTCTACTAAAAGTCCGTGTTTATTCACCACGTAGCCAAGGTACCGGAGCTCTCCACGACAAAAGTGACATTTGTCTTTTCTTAAGGTGAGACCAGCAGTAAAAGTCGTTCTAAAACCAAGGAAAGAACCTCAAGATGTCGCTCAAAAGTAGGGGTCGCTATGATGATGTCATCCAGGTATGCGAAACAGTATGGTTCGAGATCAGACCCTAAGACCCTATCAATGAGACGCTGAAACGTCGCCGGAGAATTGTGTAACCCGAAAGGAAGTCTAGAGAATTCAAATAGTCCACGCCCAGGAACCACAAACGCAGTCACAGGTTTGGACTCAGAACTAAGCGGGATTTGCCAATAGGCTGACCTAATATCTAAGCTCGATAGGTATCTCGCACCTTTCAGTCTGTCCAGGATGGAGGAGATAAAGGAAGTGGATAACTGTCCCTATCGGTAACCAAATTCACCTTACGGAAATCGATACAGAACCTATAGGACCCGTCCTTTTTCTTGGCCATAACCACTGGATTGCTCCATGGGCTTGAAGATGGTTTCACTACTCTAGCTTAAGCATGTCGTCTAATTCGGCATTAACTTGAGCCAACAAATACGGAGACATAGGGAAGTGTCGTTGTTTAATAGGTTCCGACTTGGTAATGATCCGATGTTCCACTAAAGAAGTGCATCCAAGACCTGAGGGTTGTAAACGAAAGGAGTCATCAAGTAATTTTGACAACGCTTGTTGTTGTCCGGGGTCTAATTCGTCCAAATCGTGCAAATGAGTAGGAACAGTCAAAGTATTTATCGAAGGTGGAATGAAAGACCATTGTCCAGTACGGAAGTCAGGATAACTCCATACTTTTCCAAAATCTACCCCTAGAATAAGGGTATGAGGTAAGTCGGGAATGATCAGTACTTCCAATAGGATGGTTTTCTCCTCCAAAGTAATCGGTAGGAGAACAACCCCAGTAACGGCACATTTACGGCCATCTGCCAAAGAACAATCAACAATCGACGTAAATCGTACTGAACATCCACTATCCCGAAGAATTTTCCACCCAGGATCACCCATTACGGTTCGAGAAGCTCCAGAGTCGAGTAAGCCAAAGAACTCATGACCCAAAATGTGTAAACGTAAGTAAGGGCGTTCGTCGCCTTTCACGCTACTCAGAATAAAGTCCAGATGGTAGCGATTTCGCAGGTCTAAGTCACGAAATTCATGATCCGAGGGATAAGCAAACGTGACGTCGGTACCTCGGTTCTCCGACTCACTACTTAGTTTCCTGCGGCTTGCACGTAGGACAAGTTACCCTAGTAACATTAGGCCTACCACAACCATAGCAATGCTTCCGCTGAATCTGAGAGCAGTTAGGAGAAATATGTCCTTTCTCCCCGCAGTTCCAGCAAACTACCTCCCTAGGAACTCGAGAAGGATTAACAATGGGCCGAGATGTAAGTTTAGGAATAGTACCCGAGGAAGTATGGAATGGAGCCACGAAAGTATTAGGCGTCTCACTTGACTCAGCAGCCGTAACAGAGAGGCATGCCAATTCTGGTTCTAGCAATTTGTTCGTTTTCCTTAAAGGTGGCGGCCGAAAGTTATCAATAGAGTATCGAGTAAATTCAAGTTTTTTCCGTAAGCCAATAACTCGGAGATCGACTGAATTGGAGCTAAAGCCAGTTGAGTCTGGTAGAAAGGCTGTAAGTTACGAAGGATCATATCTAAACGTTCTGACTCTGAAGGAGGTTTAGTCAAGCGATCAAAAAGACCTTGAATCGAAGCTACGAATAAGCTAAGGGATTCCTCTGTTCCCATAGTACGTTTACGAATTTCCTCCCTAAGCCGGTAATCGTAGTCCACCGGTTGAAACTCAGACCTAAGTAAACAAACCACGTCGTTCCAAGAGTGCAAGCTACTCCGATGAGCGCGATAGATAAGCAGCGCAGGTCCAGTAAGTAAGTCTGGGGTGGCGCAAAATAATTGGTGAGAAGTAAGACCTCTCGCCATAGCCAATTCTTTAACCCGAAGAATGAATTCGTTCACCGAACCTTGACCGACTCCAGAGAAGGTGAGATTCCACTTAGCGATATTCGGAACGGACGGTGCTTTAGTAGGCGTGACTATAGGTAGATTTGTGGGAAAAGACTCCATGCTATCCGAGTCGCTATCGGTAACTGACGACCTAGGTTTGGGACTTGAGGTAGCAAAAGGAGGGGCCGAAACGTTCTCTTTAACTTTTGAAAATTTTTTAATTTTTGCCTCGAATTCATTTTTGATAGTTTTCAATTGGAGCAGAAACGAACGTTTCTTCTCTGTGTCCTCATCATCCGCAGGGTTGCTGCGTTCACTCCTACCCCAAAGATGCGTCCATAAAGTCGAAATTCGAGGAAAAGATTTTAAAGAAATGTCCCCCGAGAATGTAGTTAGAGCTGTCTTCAGCTCCGTTAAACCCGCTCCCACAGCAGTAATATCATCTGCAAAAGGAATAGAATGAACCACGAAAGATAAGGTCTTATCAGCTTCCAGCTGACGAGCACTTCTTAAATTTTTCCTAAGTACGTCCACGGTGCCAGCATTATCAAATCTTCTCGCAGCCAATTCGTATCGCAATTCCTCCACCTTAAGGTGATTCACACAGAATTTCCAATGAGACATTTTCCCGCTAAGAACCGTAAATCCAATAAAATTACCAAAGGAAATGATTACTACTAGTAATCCGAAGAAATCAATCGAAAATTTCCCAAATTCAGTACATCAACAATCACTTTTACACATTCGAGTAGTTCCTCATAAAAGAATTATATTTCGCCCCCAAAAAAAATTAAATTTAAGTCATATAACTAGTAGCGTCACCAAGGATCGGCCACTCAGTTGGGCGCCATTTGTAACCTCGATATTAATCGGGTTGAATGTGAAGACATAGTAGGATTAAAATAGTTCGAAAGAAGTAGAAAACCCGTTCAGTCGGCAGAGAGGGTCGTGGAGAGTTTCTAAATAAAGAAACAATTATATTCTTATCTCAAATACAGGCGCCAGGTCGAAGAAAATCTAGAAGTACAGCTAACCAGACCAACGGTCAGGAGTCTTCGAACTATTAAATTCCAACTAAACACTTGAGGAAAGGAAATTCGCCAATACCACAAACACAACAGCTAACACAATTATATTACCTAGTAAAACAATAACATGTCATACAAACAAAATATATAGTACGTAATAAAAAATATCTGAATGCGAGATTTTTAATCCGCGAAAATAAACTCGAGCACGTCACTGTTCAATCCTACTACTTTACGCAATTCGCTAAAACAAAAATATACAACTTAGTGCGCTACTGGTTCAACACTCTATTAATAGAACGCGACGGTGGGATGATAAATGTCAAATCCGCAAGTACAGACATAACCTTTATTTAACATTTTTCTTTATAATTAAATAAAGTGAAACTCAAGGAGCGTTGTAAGTATTAAAATTGGCTCAATGCTTTGCCCGGAGAAAATAGTTAGTCGGTATCTCTAGGTCTTACCGTGATGCACCAGGGTAGAGGGATTAAACTATATTAAACCTTCATCGTATCTACACCGTTTCAGGATAATTGATGTTTACTTACAAGTGCCTAACAAAGTGAGTTTTCCGTATATCTTACATTAATTAATGGATGAAGCGTTCAGGTTGAGAATTGAACTAGTTTAAAATTACACGTAGAAGGAAAGTGATATTTTAAGTTAAAGTTCGCCCGAGCTGTTCGGTTTATAGCATTGTCTTTAAGGTGACGATTCGCTTAGCACTGTGTCCACAGATGGTAAAGTAATAAAGGAATGTACGACCTTAATTCGGCGAAGGAGCTCCTAGTAGTTCGTCATTGGGGCAACTTGTCGGCGCATTCCCTTGTGAAGTGGTGGACCCTGGGTCGTAACTTGGGGTGCCGGGACCAGAGTGCACACGACCGAATGGCCTTGTCGACGAAACCCTCGGGAGATTAAAGACGAAGATCAAAACACGAACGCCTGGATGATGACGTAGGAAGACACCAAAAAGAAACAGGACCGAGGTCGAAGAAACCGCTGCTGGTGGTAGTTTAAATGAGAAGAACCATCGGAATGTAACAATTAGTACATAAAATTTTTTCTAGGAACATCTTGGATAACAATTGAACAACTATTCCATCATTTCTATCCAGAATTCCTGTCGCTTGCAGCGAGCGATTCTTTCAACAGCCCTCTCGAGAAAAAGAGAAAACCGGAAAAACAATTTTCTCGCCACGCGGAATTCGACAACCCGAAATTCCCTAAAATCCCGCGACAATCAAAAATTTGGCTGCGTGCCAATAATGAAAATTCAACATGTAAGGAAAGTTGCCTATATTTCAGTTATAACCGTTACAAAAGGTTGATTTAACTGAAGAAAGATTATTAGAGTATCTATTTCTATTTTTAATATATCTTAAATGTTCACATAACCTTATACTAAAACTAGTAGTTTTACCAATATATACTTTTTTTTGCACGAGCAAGTAAGTTTGTATATACCACTTAAATTTAAATTATTATAAGAAGATTTTTGTGAAAAAATATTACAAACATTTGCTATATGAAAATAGTTTTAAGTTCATTATTGAAATTAGAATTAGATAATGGAAAGTTGAAAAGGCGATTAAATAAAAATTAAAGGTTGATAATTTGTAAGTGAAATGATGGTTAGAATCAAAAGGAATAGTTTGAGCAGTTGTAGTAGGTTTTCTGTAAATGTTAAATTCTATACAGTTGTTTTTATTCAACGTAACTGAAGTATCTAAAACGGAATATTGTTATTATTGGAAAATTCTAATGTGAAATTAATTCTATTATGTATTTTATTTAAATCTTTCAAGAATTCATTAATTTGGAAACTGATCCTTTGAAGAAACAAATTATGTCATCAACATATCTATTCCAAAAATTACATTATTATTGAAAAACTATTCTAATTATGTAATTATTTTCTAAGTTATCTAAAATAATTCAGCTAAAATTGGCGAAAGAGGTGAACCCATAGGTAGACCTTCATTTTGTCTATAAAATTTGTCGTTGAAAGTAAAATACAAGTTGTTAATACAAAATTCTAGTAAATTAAATATATCAGAAGTTATATTATTTGGTAAAATCACTGTTATTTAGTAATTCTGAAACTAAAGGTAAAGTATCTTTAGGAGAAACTGAAGAGAAAAGGTTTGAAATGTCAAAGGATATTATATTCAAAAATGAGTTTGAGTATTTAGTTAAGTCAACATTAGCAGTATTTTCGATTAGTTGTTCAGTATTTTTAATTAAAAAGGAAGGTTTGAAATTTAAATGTTTACTAAATAAAGTAGAGAGAAATTTTGAAATTAAATAAGTTGGAGAAGTCTTAAAATTTACTATTGGTCTTCGCACATTGTAGAAACTATAAACAATTTGTTAATATCATTTCAAAGCACTTAAAATGATTTACTTGTAATTTGAACAACAAATTGTTTTTGTTCCAAGTTGTGTGGGATTGAGGAATTGAGATTATAAATGAAAGTAAACAAACAATAATCTGCAGTATCTAAAATGTTTCAGTATTTAAAACTTGGACACCACAATTTCTGTAAACAAAAGTTTGCACACATTGTGACGCGGGCTTAAGTGTATCATTTACAATTCTAACAGCAGGTAGTTTTAGCAGGGGTTATCTTATAGAAGGACTGTAGAATGAATCATTACACTAAGCACGTTTTAGAAAATAGGTAATTTACGACGCTTACTTAATTTTTTTCTTTAAAGAATATATTTGAAGGTATCGCAAATTGAACACCATAGATCGATTAATTATCGAATGAAAATTTTCTTTAAGAACTATTTTTTTTATTTTGGAAATTTCCCGCCCAAATGATGCTAATAGGGACATCATTCTTTTCTTGCATTCTTAAACACTGATTAATTTAAAACATTTTTCTTCTGTCAACTCCATAATATTACCTAAAACACAACAAACCCACAAAAGGGAGGACAAAAATAAATAATTTAATTCTCCCGCATAAGTTTGTTCGCCGTTTTGTTTAGATTCGTCCAAACCTGCAAACGCATTCGCGCGCATTTTCTTTGATGTCGGAGAAAAAACCGACAAATTGCGGGAACGCCGCAAACCGTTCGTGGAACAATCAGGACTTGCGAATCTGTTCTAAAATTCGTACGTAGCACCGTCCAAATTAATGTTCCGATTGCCGTTCGGTTCGTTGTTCTGTTTGTTCCTCGGTTTGTTGTTCAGGTGTGTACGAAGCTTTACAATAAGCATATTAATATGAACTATATCTTATGAAAGGAGAGTTATGTAACTATAATTAACGACTTAACGTTACGTTAGTAGATTCCATTTACTATTTACACATATTTTCTTGGAACATTCGATAATTAACTATCGGGATATGATGACCCTATACTTCGCAGGTTGTGCGCAACTGGATACAAGCAAATAACTTGGAGCTGTTACCCTGGCCAGCAAAAGCCCAGATTTTAACATTATCGAAAATGTTTGGGCCGAATACTTGCTGTTATCCGAAGACAACAAGGGCCAAATTTTATACCAGTAAACCATAATGCACTAATTGCAGCCATTGAATTATAATTATGTAATAAATTTTTGTTAAAAAACTAAATATATACGTTGACAATAAGAATTGCCTTAGTTTTTATTTTCACTTTTTATATTAACTGCAGAAAAAAATGAAACGTCATAAAATATACATTTTGTAAGGACTAAATATTATGAATAGAGAGTTTAATGATTTTTTTTAATAACTTACAATAATTAGTAGGTTAGATTTATTTAAAAATAAGTAATAATCAGTCAACCCAAATAACCATGTTTAGTTTTTTTGAAAAAAAAACGAACAGTTACAAATTCTCCGTCTTCGAGAGTTTTTACTTATCTAGTTATCGACTGTAGCAGGAGGGTCATCTTGTTCGCTAATTCGCGCATAGTTTCTACATATTCTTAAAGTATTAGAATTAAAATTATCATAACTTAGTCAACAAAACCATATTAAAAACTGAAAAAACCTAAAGCATAAAGTTGCTTACTTTAACAGACCACTAATTAGACTTGCTGTGTAGTTTACCATTAAATTGGTTTTATTATAAATGTGTCAGCAGCTAAATTACAGACAACGACGTTTGTATTGCTTGGATAATTACGTTCCCTTAATCAGACGTCAAACTCTCCATAGTAGCATCATCAAATCTACGTAATTACTTGATACCGAGAACACCTGCCATTTAATGAATTTAGAGAGTGTTAACGTAATACGTTTCACACTTATTGAATGCGTGAGACATACACATAGCACGTATTTTTTTTTTGTTTCAAATTTAAGATGTTTAATCCAGCACGTTATTTGATAATTCGCCAACTGTAGTAAAATACTAATTAAAGAGCAGCGCAATTCGATATTCCTGTACGAGATCTAAGCTTTAATTACCATTTCCGATAATATTAGCTTTATTGAATAATAGGTTTTCGAATGATCCTCTCTGCAATTAAACCGAATCTCGTAATAGAGTTGTACATTTTTAACGTTGAAAGGTGGGGCATTGAGTTAGAACATAATACAGTTTTTTTCGCTTTTTAATTATTTTATTAAGAAAGTTCAAAATGTTCTTATGCGGATTTGTAGTTTCTTGTTAAAACTTTTTTAATAACAAAAATATTTGTGCATGGAATTTATTTACATATATTTTGAAGTTATTTAAAAATGAAAAGTTTTTGTTTCGCGTTACTGAATCCATTAGTTTTACTAAACATTTGCTTTAGGTCATTTCTGCGTTGAAATGAATTTAATTACAGTTATTGAATTATTTAATTTTTCTTTATGTGTTAGTTATTTTAAACTCAAGTTTTATTTATCTTTTAATCAACTCGTACATGTACATATCATAAAACTAAACGTACAAATTTGAATGACATGATGTTTCTCAATAATTGCAGGAATAAAATCTAACATTTTATTACTTACAAATGACTACTACTATTTTTTTTTTACAAACTATTTCTAACTACTACTAACCTTAACTACCAGAGTCGTATATCAGGTGAAATGTTTTTTTATTTTATTTTGATTACAGGTACCGGACTCTTGTCATTTAATTCGACGCTCGTATTTACAATTTCGGCGTCCATCTTTTTTCACCATCCAGTGTTTTTTTAAAATTTTGCGTTAAACACTAGCGCATCTAGCGGTTTTTCTTGCGAACTTTCATCCAATTTACAGTTTTCTGTATCTCGGCTAATTAATTTTTCCGAGAAAATTGTAATTATCTTCTTATCACACCATTTCCGCATCTATTTCTTAATTCGTTCTTTATTTTTCATAAAAACGCTGCCCCATCCAGTAATTCAAAATCCAATTTTTGTTGAATTTTCCTAACCTTACTTGTGTTGTTAATTTCACAAAAAACACTAATTTTTGGTGTTTTTGGCACTTGTTCACATTAACTTACATTTGTAATTTAGTTTTACGCGTTAAATAACATCTTAAACACGCACTCACATAGATTTTTCTCTTGAATTCTACTGACCTTGACCCATTACTTATTTTCTAATTATCTTTCTAATTACAACATTTTTTCCAGGTTTTATGGTTGTATAAGATTGCTGAAGCTGCAGGGGAACTAACCTAAACAAATTCTTTAGTGGCACGAAGCCCAATGATAACAACTTCCTAAAATGTTCAACAATCTCTCCGAACCCTATCGATTCTACAATAATTATCTCAACTTTCATGAAAACACCAAATTACTTATTGGAGCGCTATTTTGAGACTTTAACTCAAGATTTTGGGACCTCGCATCGCAATATTTAACCCCTTTGCTAATTTGTGATTGACACCCAAATCCATACGTAAAAAATTTATTTTCGTTTTTAACTGCGTTATCAAAAATTTTTGGGCGAAACGTCATGCGCAGTTGGCGTTTGTTCATGAAATTATGTTGTAAAACAGCACGCCTTTCAAAAAGAGGACAAGCAAGCTTATCTGTTACTTCTTTCTTTAGGAGAAATGATACACGCATGTTTTTATACGTTAGCCTCAAAGACAGGTGTTTAAAATTCATCAGAAGATTCTCTGGTTTACAAATCCTTCGAGCTCGTTCCGTCAGTCTGTTGATAATTCCCAATTCTTGGCTTTAGTTATGATTCGATAAAACATGAAGATATGTACCTGTGTCTAGGTTTTCAGTGCACTGTGTGGGCTGGTAAACTGGATATTAGGATGTTGATTAATCAGGTGCCAAAAACCAAATCTAGAATCCAATCCTCAAGTACACCCAAATGGCACCTTAGAAAGGTCTACAAACTTTTGGCAAATATAGCACACATACACAAATAAATAGTCAACATATGGTATCTTTGTTGTATGGTATTATTAACTTCTAATACTTTATAAGTTTGACAGCTCAGTTAGATTTCTACATTAGAAATTATACTCCAAATTGATGTTCCACTACTTTCTTTTCTAATACCAAAGACCAAATAATATGAAGACATGCAACCCTAACGTTTAACAGCGTGTGCGCAAAAGTTCGTCGTCCGCTAGGATCGCCACTTGTTCCGCACCTATGAACCGACTAACAAAACAATACCAGTCTATGTCGGTAATAATTTTCGAGAACTCTGTAATTTATCCGGAACAGTGTTGTCAAACCTTTCCAAGTAATTCAGAAATAAATCTTTTTATTTTTTCATTACATTATATTCGGTCTTTTTTTCTATTGTTCGGTATTTTCAAAGACCTATTAGAATGTCTTTAATGGCTGTTACCACATATTTACATTACAAATAAAATTTAAGCTGTTTAGTAATTACCATTGATTATAAAAGCTTTATAATGAATGTTTTTAATTTAAAGAGAAATTGTAACAAGAGTGTATATAAGATTCTGACCTTTATTTAATTACAAATTAAACAGAAATATTACTTAAAATATTACTTGACGGGATAAAAGAATAGAATTTCAAAAAAGTTGACGCATAAGATGTAGGTATACGTCACCGGCAATAAAATTGAAACCGATTTATTTTATCCTAAACAGCAGTTTTAAGGAAATGTATTATATTCATTCCCAATCATTTAGTAAATGTTTTGATCATAGTTTTGATTAATATGTGTCTATAATTTTGATTGAGAAAGTGTAATATTTTGTAAACATAAATAACTGGCGTGTTTTGGGAATTCCTTTAATAGTATTTGGTAAATCCTCATTAAGTGATGAATGATGATTAACGAGAACGCTATACAAAAGCTTTAATTACCACCTTTTATATACTTTGTTTTGATCTATAACGAGTTTTCTATTACGGGCACATAACTATGCATTTAAAAAAGGAAATGTTCGGCAGTTAGATACTTGTCTTCATGCGTTGCTGATTAGTGATCATATGCGAGTTTCTAGTACATTATTGTTTTGTTATTGTTATTGGTTTGTTACTGTTATTGGTTTGTTACTGTTATTGGTTTGTTTTGTTATTGTTATTGTTACTGTTTTGCTGCTATTGATTGTAATGCCGCCGTCAAGAACCTATTGTTCATATTTTGAGTGTTTTCGAAGTCGTGTAACTCATCCCGAGATAAGTTTTTTCGATTTCCTAATAAAATAAATAGAAGTGATTTATGGTTACAAAACTGTGGTAATAATGAACTTCTTTTGCTAAGTTTAGAAGAATTAAATAAAAAGTTATTTGTGCAGCGCATTTTGTAGATACTGATTTTACAAATTCATTACGGAATAGATTAGTGCATGACGCGGTTCCAATACATTACCGAAAAAGTGATGTAACTCTTGCTTCACCTGAGAAGATCAGTGTAAACCGAACAAGCAACGTTCGCATGTACGGTTCAATAAGATGTGCTGTAGTTGAAGAATCTTCCGATGAACATTCTCTATATTTTCATAATGCATCTTCAGTACACCATCAGCAGCAGCCACTTTCAAATTTACCATCCAAGAAAAACGAAGAACTAACGAAGTCGACCATTCTGCATGTAAGAAACATATTTCCAACTTGCAAAGAAGGAATCACACTAAAGACAGTTACATTTATCGGTTAAAAAGAAAGTTAGGGCGACACCTCTACATGGTACTAATTATAATCATTTGCCAGAAATGGTTCGTATTTTTATTAATATGCAGCTTTGTCATAAACAGCGACACAACTGGACAAAAGCTGAGAAGAAGCTTGCTTTAACTTTATTTTACAAATCGCCATCGCTGTATTTGTTTATGAGAGAAAATCTAAAATTTAAGTTGCCATCAAAGTCTACTATTAATTCGTGGGTTCGCATAACACAATTATCTACCGGAATAAATGCAAAATTATTCCAAAATTGAAGAATAAGACTTCTACAATGGAACAAAATGATCATCAATGCGTCTTATTGGTAGACGAAATGAGCATAAAAAAACTTAGAATTTAACGTGTCGCAAGATTTAATTGAAGGTTATCAAGATTTGGGTCATATTGGCCGCGAAAGTAAAATTGCCACCCAAGTGTTAGTTTTCATGGTGCGAGGTTTAATTAACAAGTGGAAATTACCTGTTTCTTTTTATTTTTCTGCTGGAGGTGTTAAAAATCAAATTCTTCAAGAATTAATAATTAAGAATATACAACATTTAACCGATGTTGGTTTAAACGTACGTGCTTTAATTTGTGATCAAGGAGCATCAAATAGAGCTGTGTTTAAAAACTTGGGGGTGACCGTGGAAAATCCATTTTTCACTATAGACAATAAAAAATTTTACCATATTCGACGTGCCTCATTTGATTAAAAGTGTAAGAAACTGTTTAATATCTCAAGATATTTTTATAAAAGAAAAACGCGTTTCGTGGCAAGACGTAAAAACGGTTTTTTATATTGACAGCGCATCTAATACGTCGAGAGCTGCTCCAAAACTTTCTCAAGCTCATGTTAACCCAAACACTTTTCAAAAGATGAGAGTGAAATATGCCACACAGGTATTTTCAAGGACCGTTTCTGCTGCAATAAACACATGTTTTAAAACAGGTCAAATAAACAGCTCATCGGCAAAAAATACGGCGCTATTTTTATTAGATATTAACAATATATTTGATTGCCTAAATAGTCGATTGTTGAATAGTCCAAATAAATATCAATGCGCCCTATCCATAAAACGACCAGAATTAGAAACATTTCTTAATGAAATGTCTCAATGGATTTCTTTATGGACATCATACACAAAAACAAATCAAATTAAACAGGACATACATTGCTTTCGAGGTTTACAAATTTCAATTAACGCTACATTACAAATATGGGAAGATTTAAAGAAAGAAGGTGTTCAGTTTCTATTAACTAGCCGACTAAATCAAGATCCCATTGAAAATTTATTCGCTATTATTAGACGTCGAAGCGGAAACAACACTAATCCGACGGCAAAATCATTTAGACAAGCGTTTCAATGGATAATCACTGCAAATATTTTAATACCACCCCAAACGGCCAATTGCGAAGCGGATGAAGACGAACAAATTGATATAAAAGTAACTGAAGATGAAGGATCCTCAAAAATGAAGACAGACGCTAATGTTGCATTAGAAGAAAATATGGACCAAATATCAAATTGTGTGACAAATGAAGATAACGCATTTAAAACCATTGACATAACAAATTTAGAAGAATGCGCTATTGTATATTTAGCTGGTTACCTTGTACAGGTAACATTAAAAAAATTTAATTGTGAAAACTGTAAGATATTAAGTTCTGATACACCCTTAACAAATAGCAATGAACTCTTGTTGTTAGAAAGAGATTACGCAAAAGATGGAATAAAATATTTAAAAATTCCTTCGGAAATGGTTGTGGCAATAGTTAAATTAGTTTTAGAATTATTTTATATTTATTTCAAATCCCACTCTGAAAACGTTAAATTTCAACAAACTTTGTTAAATATGTGTACTACAGCAGTTGATCAAAATTATCGTGATTGGTTATTATTACCAGAAAGCTGTTGCGAACACAGATTGTTTTTAATAAAACATCTTATAAAATGCAAATTAAATAAAACTTTAAAATGGTCATCACAAGATATTAGATTCAATGGGCGGCAATCCAATTTAAAAAAACTTAATCATTTAAGCAATTTGTAGGTTTGCAGTTTAAATACATTTTGTTTTGTTTGTTTTGTAAATAATTAAAATGTAAAAGATTAATTGGACTTTTTAATTTGAACATGTACATGTCATTAGGTAATTAGTTGATTAGTGTTTGATAAAATCTTAAGTAACTATACTTCATTTTTAATAAACTCATTGTGTCTACAGTTATTTAATGTGTTTTTTGTTCTAAGCATATCCTAGTTCTTCCGTCTGTTGGATTTCTCATTCTTAAATAAATACTGAGCATGTAAAAAAATACAGAGGTTAGTTATGTCGTCATAAATTATTACTCATTTTTAACTACAGGTATTTTTCTTTTTCCGGACAAGTTGTTCCTGATTACACAACAAAATTATCAGAAACTAAATTTGAGTTAAAAAATTGAAAATAAGAAGAAAGCGATTTAAAATTTACAGTAAACTTTTTGATGTGAAACTGATAAAATCACAAAGGCTTATAGGATTTTTGTACATCAATTCAATTATCAAAATAAATGAACAAGAAATTTTTATTGACGATAAATTAACTCCTATACAAAATGTACCATTTAACGATGACATTTTTGTCAGTTTGACAGCGATAAAAAGGTGCATCCTTTTTATCACCGATAAAAACGCCTGCTCCTCATAACTAATATTTATTCTGCCAGTGGTGACTATTTAATTTTGTTGTATTAATAAAGATAATTATTGTTGTTGTTCATTCGTATATTCTGTCTTTAATTTATCTTGCCAAAAATTACACGAGCTTTTCTTTTATCAGGATAAATTTTTCTTCAACTCGAAAGTTTTGCCAATCACTAGTTTTGCTCGAAAACTGACGTTAGATAAAATCGCTCGACCTTCGGTCTCGCGCGATTTTATCATGTAATATGTAATAAAGCTCTTGTGTTTTTACTGTTGATAAATCGCGGATTAATTAAAAAAGTACAACATGCATATGAATTTAAAAGACTGCATAAATTTTTAGAAAATTTTTGCGAACAGATGTAAACATAATTATTTCAATGCGAAATAACAGTTAGATGTGACAACATTGTCGGGTTGCCTTCATAAAACTAGCTAGTACGCGTTTCACTCCCGAGGTCAATATTGTCATTTATCCTTTTCTTGCTTACGGTGGTAAATATTTTTGTCTTTTAGAAACACTAAAATTGTAGATTATTGTTGAATAGGCAACACACTATGCAGTCACACTCGATCCGTCATAAACTTAGATGTCTTCATATTATTTGGTCTTTGCTAATACCAAGATAATTTTTTTTATCTACATAATTTTTACATTTTGACAACTTCTTTTATTACAATATAATGACCGATTATCAAAACAATGGTGAAGAAGGCGATATCTTCAAACTTATGCAATCAACAAAATAACGAAATTCATACCTTTGTATGCGAGTTTGGATTTGATAAGATTTTCCTTTTTACAGTACCTATTATAATTCTATCAATCTCTTGACTGCAGACGATTTCAATTATTTCAATACAACAACGATAGCAAACGATTTGTAGCAATACCAGCGGCCTCCATCTATGCTACTCAATTCTGAAGTGTATTGCGATTTACACTTCAGATAAAATTAGCTAATATGACAATTTGTTGAATTTTTGAAACCGTTTTTTGGTCTACAAAAGAGTCATGAACTATCGATGTACGACCAACGATATGTATGTTATCGATTCATTACAATTTTTGATAACCACACCTTAAAGCTTTAAACAATTAAACGAAATTGCAATAAATTTTACAAAAATTACAAATGTTTTGCTTTTTGTTTATATTAAAAGGTTTAAGAACTTTGACAAACATGTCGTGTTAACTTTTATGGGTAGCTACTTCCGACGGAAAGGGACGCCCGTGTATATGCATGCACATACGTAATGTGCATGCATACATATACATCGAGAGTGTGCCTAAATGATGGAAGAATTTAAGGAGTAGGCAAAGAACAGAGAAAGTTGCTGGCCTAACATTCACCTGCTTATAAGTGCTAACTTATAATTACCGCGAGATAATCTCTGAAAAACTTGCGCCAGACTAGCTGACTCTTCTGGGAGTATTCCCAATGACAAGTGTTTGTGGTAGGGGACTTTACCACTATGCCACGAGCCTAAACATTAAGATTAAGAACGAAAGATCAATGCCACAAACTGCATAAAAAATTCTAAAAGGATACGCCCTCAAAACTATCTTCAAACCAACTAACAAGATTTAACAAATTATTATATCTACAAAGGACAAACTAGACTTTCTTGTTCTTGTTGCAAAGCTCATAGAAAATACAGCAAATTGCCATTTGGGACACACCGAGAAGTCAGCAGTAGCAGAACACGCGCTTAGCAAGTTCTGTCAACGGTTAACGGTTATCACAACATATTAGTTAGAAAGGACATCAAAACATCTAGTTTTAAAAGTTGCGTAATTGATAGTATTTTTCCGGTAGGTTCTACACGACTTGATTTACTCATTTTCCTCTACGATATCCTAGGTAAAATCTTGATAATGAAGCCATTTGGGCCTTTAATTCAAATATTTAAGAAACAGTGTGAGAAAATGAACGTCCTCGTTGGCTTCATCCATTATAGTAAAAGTTTGTTAAAAAATTTCAACCAGTTTGGGAGTTATGGCGACGTTTTGCACCCTGTGTTGCGGGTGCTTATCGGACCAGTGCCAGAGAAGACTGTTATTTTTATTACATAAGTTGGTATCTTTTATAAACAAAAACGTCTTAAGTACAACTTTATCTTTGTTTGGTAAGTAATTGAGTACTTTATTAATAAGGTAATACTCAATTACTTATCAAAAACAACCAAAGATAAAGTTGTGCTTAAGACGTTTTTCTTTAAAAAAAATATACCAACTTATGTAATAAGAATGACAATATGATCTGGCACTGGCCCAATAAAGCACCAGCAACACAAACTGCTAAACCTCGCCATAACTCCAGAACTGGTTGAAATTTTTTCGTTTGCTAAAAACCTTCCACTTTAATAAAGGGTCCAGGAATTGTTAACTGCCTGCGAATATAACAAAAATTAAAAACCAGAAGAAAGATAAAATTCTATCAATTATAATTTAACATTTAGTTTTTTTTATTTGTATTATAAAAGTTTATTTAGTTTTAAGTTCGTTGTTGGAATTTTGATATCTTTTATGTTTATATTATTATGGGAAGTGTAATACTTCTTGGCGCCCACATATTTTTTATAAACCTACGCCTACGGCCCAAAGTGCCAACTAAGGTAATCGGTGGTTAGAATTAAATTTAGTATTGTATAGTTCATTGATACAAGCTGACAATCTTTCTACCGAGACACAGTCGGTCTTCAGACATACATATACTGACTTCCAGAAAAATTTTAAATTGCTAAAATTTGTTGAACGATTTTATTGACCTTTTCAGCAAACGTCTATTTTCATGAAACAAAGTGATTATTAAAATTTGAATAAAATCTATCCAGTAGTTTTTTGTTTTCTTGTTGTTTTATAGCACATAGTAACAATAAATTTAAAGTTGTGGACCATTTAGTAACTGTCAAGTTTACAAATTGTTGTTGTTTGTGCACAGTTTTATTCTGAACTTGATAACAATATCGAGGGTACGTCAAAATCCACATATTGTCCAATTAAGTGGCCGTATTATTGGTATGAAAGAGGCCGGACTTTAACTAAGAGAAATTGCTCGTCGTGTTAACCAAAATGTTTTATCGGCATTGAGAAATTGGTCCAAATAATCCGAGAAAGGGTTCAACATTGTCGCCGAGTATCTGGACGTCCTCAGAGGACTACAGATAGCGAAGAACGTCGTTTAAGAATTTTGACCACAAAGACAGATCTTCAATAATTCGATCAATTGCAAATGGTAAGATGAGAGGTGTACGACTGAGAATCTCAATGTCATCTGTTTATCGCCGGATAAGATCTTATGAGTTGAGTTCGTATTGTTCATTTTATGTCGTTCTCTTACACCACTTTACCGTCTACGCAGACTTGAGTGGAGCAACGAAAGGATTAATTGGGCGCAAGAATGGCATCAAATTGTGTTTAGTGACGAATCTGACATTTTATATAGAACGCAACACAGCTTTCACTCAAGGAGTTATGATATGGGGTGCACTATGTTATGGTAGCAGATCACCCTTGGTCTTTATTAACGGCAACCTAAACGTAGCTGGTTACATTACTAATGTGCTGCAACCCGTTAGGCTTTTTACATCTTCAAATGCTACAGGGTTTTGGTGCAAATATAAAATATGGAAGGTGATCAATACCTTACAGTACTCCATAGTCAACAAGAAAACATGTCGTTCCTGAGAATCACTACATTGGTTTCCGGACCTGGTTATTAAGACCCTCCCGGATAATTAGGGAAAAATGTACAACACAATTTCACAAAACACAATCACATTACACACTTAATTAATATTATTACATGTGAATACTAGGGTAGGTAAGAGTTGGCATGTTTAGGTTTTAGTGGTTTTCCTAAACCTTGAAGTAAATGCTTTGCCAAGACGAACTAATCCACAATTGCACACGGTTTTGTCACCACAATGTACAGGTTTATACTGGTCTTCTGGGACACCATACATAACACTGACATCACAATACAATATTTAAAATGTACCATACGATTAAATAAATAAATAAATCTTCAGAGTCCGCAAAATCTTATTTTCCAACAGAATAATGCGGGGTCTCATACAAGGGCTACAATACGGTTTTGGAAAGAAGCTAACATGACCTGCTCGGTCGCCTGCTTTGTCGCCCGTTGAACATGTATGAGATATAATCGGTAGAGAACTAAGTAATTTACCACACCCTTCAGATAACTTACACGATCTCCAGCTAGTGATTTAAAAAACTTGGGGCGATATACCACAAGCAGCTATAGATCACTTAACAGATAGCATGCGAAGCCGTCTAAATGAGTGCATTACAAATCGTGACAAAGCAACTCATTATTGAAAAATATTTTTTTTTTCGTTTTAAATTTTAATCATTACTTTGTTTCATGAAAGTAGATGTTTTCTGAAAATTTTAATAAAATCGCTCAACAATTTCTAGGTGTTTTTCTGGATTTTTCAGTATATATGAAGATTATTTGTAACCACATTTTAAAAATATTTTGGATTGTACAGGGTACTTTAGAAACACGTAACGTATCAAAGTTGGATTATTTTAAATAAATGTTGTTTTTGATTTTTGAATTGTACGATAAAAATAATGTATGTTATTTAACATATCTCTATACCTACTTACTTAATTTTCGGAGATGATATACAGACCCTACAAAAATTTCAATAACTTCAAGATAAGTAAGAACAAGCAACTTTGACTTACACCACCTTACTAGTAGCCTTCGACATTCTTTTGCAATATTTACTATTATGGTCTAATGTACAGGGTGTTTTAAATATTACCGCATAACACTAACGACTTAAAACTAAAATAACTTGCTTAACTTAAATGTTGGAAACTGGAACTAATTATCTTTCAGTCGGTATTAGGCTTACCAACCCCTAACTGTGATAGTTTTCTAGATATTTTAAAAATTTCAAGTTTAACAATTTCCGATTTACTGGAATCTAAGTAACCTGTGAAATATCCGTAAATGAACATTATCTTGCAACCATTTTTAATGTATAGTCCAATTCAGTTTTAAATATTTATTTTAAAAATGTTTATTGTTTTTAACAAAAAAATAAACAGTTATGCGCTTATGACTAGTACCCCGGGCTCTAGTCAATCGAATCACGCTGACCGGTCACAATTTACTGATGTTTAACAACAGGAACCGTTATTTAGTTCATCAAAATCGATCACACTGTAATAAACATCGACAAATTTTGATCTGTTAGCTAAGACTGTGATACACATCGCTCTAATTGTGGTACGATAATTTCTAAAACCATTATTTTTAGAATTTTTTTTAACAAAGTTGCCAATGTTTGCAGTGTAATCTGTTTTTGCTGTAACAAATAGTAGTTGTTGTTGTTTGTTACGGGTGGGGGTGATTCGACTGACTCTTATTGCTCGGGATAAGTCATGATCACATTTCTGTTATTTTATTCTAAAAAAAAAATTTTTTAAGGTTAAAATTTAAAGCAGAATTGGCCTATACATTAAAAATAGTTTAATGTTCATTTAACGAATATCTCACAGGTAACTTTTTAGTAAATTGCAAATTTGAAGATATCTCAAAAACTATCAGAGTTAGGTGTTGGTAACCCTAATACCAAGTAAAAAGTAATTCGTTTCAGCTTCCAACATACTACACAAATACTAAGTGTTCCATTTAAGTTAAGCAAGTTATTTAAGTTTTTAGTGGTTGGTGTTATGCACAAACACCCTGTACACAATAACAAAGAAGTAAATATTGCAAAAAGGATGTTGCAAACTCTTAGTAAGGTGGTGTAAGGTAAAGTTGCTTGTTCTTACTTATTTTGACGTTATTGTACTTTTTTGGAGGGTCTGCAAATTAAGCAAACTCGATTTATCTCAGAAATGGAAGGTAGTCGGTTTATATATGTCTTAAAATTTTTTACATAACTAGTCGTTTTAATACTACAGAATAATTCGTTGTAAATCTGACTAACCTCAACTGCCCTAAGGCAATTTTTTCAAATAGAACACCCTGTATCTTATTGCTCTATGTGATGGAAAATTAAGTGGTCTTTCAATCTTCATTAGGGTTCCTTATACCTAAATGTTTCCATTTTCCTGCTATCGATGTATTTACATTCGACACACAATATTTCTCTATTTTATTAAATAATTTCTGACTAGTGGCCTGTGGAAATTAAAACAATGTGCCTTATTTATCAAACTTGTAAACGTCGACGTGACACATTATACACGATATGGAAATCCACCAAGAATATTCGAATGAAGACATACTAAATTTATTTTTTATTCATGGAGAATGTTACAAGATTATTGAAAGAACTTGCCGTTTGCTTAACGAGAGATATCTACATTTATGGCCTCTAAATAAAATTACATTGCAAAAATAGAAGCAAATTAATTTAATTATTAATTTAGCAACTGTTCGATATGCCGTCCGTGGTTTCTAAGCACAATAAAACTCTTCTGTTAACTTCAGCTATTGTGGATTTTTGAACCATTTGCACATCTACTTCAGCGAAGGCAGTTCGAACCCGATGTAATAAGTCAACTCTGTTATGGACTGGCCTTGAATAGACTTTAGTCTTGACATACCCCCATAAAAAAAATCCAGGGGTGTTAGGTAAGGTGATCTGGGAGGCCATAGAGATGGACCATTGCGACCAAACCAACGATCTTTGAACGTATGGGATAATTCTTGATAAATCTTATGGGTTGAATAGGCTGGAGCACCATCCATTTGGTACCAACATGAATTTAGAAGGTTTCGGGGTAAATTTTCTAAAAATTTGAAACCACTCTAAGCATTTCTAAATATTTGCGAAAATTTAAATTTTATCATACACTTCATAACAAACACGATTATCCATAATTAAACAAAAACATTAAAACTAAATGTGTCTTGAAAGTTACCTTCGCGCACCATCCGAGGATTTTGTTCTGCCCAATAATGCTAATTTTTCTATTAATGATTCCTTCTCTACTAAATTTTGACTCATCGGTCCAAATAATTTTTTTCAAAAAATATGGGTCTTCCTGCGTTTTCAATAAAATGCTTTCACAAAATACTACACGACGTATTTCGTCACCTGGGCGGAAAGCTTGTAGTTTCATAATAGAAAAAGCATGCATTTTACGTTGTGCCAAAATTTTCTGTATCGACGAGTAGGACAGTCCCAAATCTTCTGACGCAGCTCTGATCGATGCATGTGGATTTGCATTAAAATATGCCAATACATTTATTTCGTTGTCTTTATCACCGGTGACTACCTTGGGGCGTGTTCTAGTTTAAAATTTGCTTCTATTCTCTTAAACGTAGTTTTATTTACAGGCGATAAATGTAGATATATCTCGTTAAACAAACGGCAAATTCTTTCAATAATCTTGTAACATTCTCCATGAATAAAAAATAAATTTAGTATGTCTTCATTCGAATATTCTTGGTGGATTTCCATATCGTGTATAATGTGTCACGTCGACGTTTACAAGTTTGATAAATAAGGCACATTGTTTTAATTTTCACAGACGACTAGTCAGAAATTATTTAATAAAATAGAAAAATATTGTGTGTCGAATGTAAATACATCGATAGCAGGAAAATGGTAACAGATAGGTATAGGGAACCCTTATAAAGATTGAAAGACCACTTAATTCTCCATCACATAAAGCAACAAAATACAGAGTGTTCTATTTAAAAAATTGACTTTTGGGCAGTTGAAGTTAGTCAGATTTAGCCAAACCTTTTGAACATCCTGTAAATAATGAGATGTCAAATTACACATCATTTAAAAACTTAACAGTCCTCCTAAGTATAGCCCAAATTTTGTTACTATAAGTTTCTTTTTCAATCATTGACAATAGTTTGAAAACAATACTACAAAACCAATTTTTCTAAAAAAATTAAAATATCTCAAAAACTATTGATTTTTCATATAGGTTGTGCTACATAAAAGTAACTCAGATTTTAGCATAGAATCCAAATATACAAAAAAAATTATATTATTCCATTTAAAATAAGAAAGTTGGTAGCCACTTCCGGTGTAACCGGAAGTGCTAGAAGAGCTGAAATATTTTAATTAAATAGAACTTTTTGAGCAATTCCCTATTCCAAATTTTTAAACAAATATTTCAACGGGAAGTCCATAAACTCCTAACGAACGGGTTAGTTGAATCACCCGGTATATGTGTATGTTCTTTTCATATTCGTGCGATCAGCTGACGTATAATCCAGCAATTTAAAGGCAGTTGACATTTTTTTCTTACGAATTGAGTTAATTATAATTTAATATTTTTTGACCGAATCGTCAAATTTTATGAAACTTAAATTTTCAAATATTACTATAAGTCAAAACACTTTCGGTTGGTATTGCCATTTGGCAGCTAGATATTTCTAACATTTATTAACTTTTTTGCCAACAAAGAGTCGTTTCTAAGTGATGAAAAATCATTGATTACGGACGAACGACTGCAAAATAGTTTATTTTTTTACTTGCGTGGGAGGATACTACTTATTGACCTACCCACGGAACCACAACTGACGCTCGTAAAGCTTCTTGTACAACTCCCTGAAACATTATACACATTTTCATTAAAAAGGAACTTGGTCATGAAAATCTGTTGCTGGCTCGTAGCCATAGTGCAAATAAGTTAATTAATAAAAGATCTAACAGTGTTCATTGTAACATTGGCTAGAATGAAAACTACTACAACCTAAAAGTAATAAACTTCAATCATTTTTTGAAAAAACTAGAATTGCTGCTATTAACAATGAGAATTATTTAAAAATTTGCATTTAGGTAATCTATCAAGTCCATTGAAACGGACACAATGCAAAAGCCACTCACGCGTTATTGCAGTGCACATTCATCATTCAAAGTCGATAACTACCTCACATAATTTACGTAACTATAAAAATAAAACATTATGTTCGGTTACAACTAAACCAAACTTTTCATTAAATTAACAACAGAAATTAATTTTCCTAGATTCCACATTTATTTTTGATAAAACAAAAATGTTTTAATGAAAACTTTATACGAGGCTCGAACTTCACTACTCATTCATTTCTAAAATGTAAATTAACACAGTTCCGAATTTTGATCTTAGCTTTAATTATTTATTGTTGCAGCGTTAAAAGCAACATGACTGTTTTGTGGTAGAATACATAACGAGATACTGAAGCTTCTGAAAATTTCATTTTCTTTACTTTTCTGTCGGTTTCAATCAAACTTAAAGGTTAACATAATATGTTTATAAAAATATGAAACTGTGCGTGTCTTGAAAAAAAAAGGTTACATTTTCGTAACAAAATTATTAATGATAGTATCATCGCTCCTGTTGAATAAATCACTTTAATGCTGATAATCTCTGTTGTGACTGCTTTTTTTTTGTAAAATAACGGCTTAATTCTATGCATAAAAAGTTATGGGATGGTAAAATACAATAATTTAGAACCCGCACGTATGTAAACTAAATCAATAAAAACGACGTGCAAATAAACTGTGCGTAAAATAATTGTTTATCGTAAAACAGTCGAGTATTTTTGTGTAAATATTAAATTTATGTAGATTTTTTCCCGCAAAATATAATAAATAAGTTGTAACAATTTAAAATTTAATTTAAGTATTTGTAGTCTTCTCCAATCTTAACTTGTGTGTTTTGTGAGTTGCCTATTTGTTGGTATCTTCCCGCCAGTCCAAAATTTTGTATTTTTAAAATCGGAAATACTTTTTATCAAAATTTATCAAAATGATAAGCCCAACTTTTCGTTTACCTTTTCCGTTCTAACGGCATTAATGGTTTAATCATAGCCTGGATGTGTACAGTCGACTTTGTGCTTCAGCATATATTTGGTTTTAAACGAGGTCATCTACAAAATATTACGTTCTATTGATTTATTTGTACCTTAATACAGATCGTAATTACTGTAAATTATCAGGATTTGAGTACACATTTACATGCAAGCCGCCCACCACCTTAGGTAAGGCCATTTTAGTTTCCGAGCGTTCATATGTTTTTTTTCTTCTTCTTCTCCACTGATTTTCTTAATTTGTCAGTTACTCCAGCATTGAATGGCAAACGAGCGTGGGTGGTGACTTGTTCCTTCTCTTTTTTTTTTGGATTTCCTGCGACAGGTGGCTTTTACTTCTTTTCTGGTATAACCACGTTCTTCATTAGGGCTTGCTGGACGTGTCAAAGTTCTTGTGCCTTGTGAATCTTGTTAGCTCTATGCAATCAAGTTTTTCAATAAAGTTTTTGCATAGAGCTAACTAGATTCCTGACGAGGTTCATAAGGCAGAAGAACTTCGACACGTCCAACAAGCCCTAATGAAGAACGGCTATACCAGAAAAGAAGTATGAGCCGCCTGTCGCAGGAAATCCCAAAATAAGAGAAGGAACAGGTCACCATCTACGCTCGTTTGCCATTCATTGCTGGAGTAACTGACAAATTAAGAAAATTATTGGAGAAGAAGAATATCGGTGTCAGGTTTGGAACGGTTAGAAAAATCCAGCAACTACTACCTTCTAATAAAGATAACCTGCCGAAACTCTCAACAAAAGGGGTCTACCAAATTGACTATTCATGTGGAAAGGTCTACATTGGTCAAACCGGACGCAACATAAAATGTAGATTAAAAGAACATCACCGAAACGCCAAGTCCAGAGCGGTAGATAAATCAGCAATCGCAAAACATCTACACGAATAAGGAAAACACATCATCAACTTCGAGAAAGCTAAAGTTCTATCAAGGACTAACAACTACTATCCAAGGATAATCAGAGAATCCCTAGAAATGGTTAGCGAAACGTCAAGCAGAGAACGTAGGAAGGAAGGACGAACACGGCTCAACCCGGAAGATAATAAAATTAGTGTATAATTGTCATCAAAATATTTGTTTATTTTGTAGATGAATTTATCACTACGTAAAATAGGTGTAGGTGAATTTTATTATTGTATTTATTTTTTTTGTTTTTTACAAATTAACATCCATCACCCAATTCACCCCTTTTCCCTTTCCTCAATACTACCTCATTTTTTCTTTCTTCCCCCTCCTCTTATTACCACACCTAAACCTTGCTTATTTTTTTCTTAAACTTTTTCTTTTAAAATATATTTTGGTAATTCTTCTGTGACTAATCTAATATATTTTTCGTTATTGTATCGACTTTCTTTTATTTTTGTTCTTCTTTCTTGCATCTGTGTGTCTCTCTATAAAATTATTTTAATTCACCCCTTTTCCCCCTTCCCCAATACTACCTCATCTTCTTTCTTCCTCCCTTAATTTCTCACACTCTTCTATTAGACCTTATATTTTCCCCACCTCTCTCCACAAAACCTACATCGTCTCTTGTCATCTTCCATCTTTACTTGTTCTCGTTCTAAACCTTGATACTCTTTTTTTTCACTTTTACCTTTCTAAAATATATTTTGGTAATTCTTCTGTGACTAATCTAATATATTTTTCGTTATTGTATCGACTTTCTTTTATTTTTGTTCTTCTTTAATGCATCTGTGTGTCTCTATCTCGAATCATTACCTCCTCTTCTATACTCCTTCCTTCTTCTCTTATTCTTTCTACATTTTCCCTCGCATATCCACCTCTTTCGTAGTACTATCTCCTTTCATCCTGTCCGTGTTTTATCTTTTAATTCCTTACTTCCTTCCAGCACTCAATTAAGATTTTGTTTTGCCTAAATTTTTTTTTATTTTTTCTTCATACCTCATGGCTATCTTTTCCGTCTGCGTCTTCTATTCTCAATCTTCATTTCTTCCTCCACTATATATCCGGGTGTCTCCCTGTCCAGCCCCATTGTCCATTTCCAATATTTTTCTTGTATTTTTTCAAGTTTATCTCACTCTTTCCATCCCCATATTTCTGCTCCGTAAATCATAACACTTTTGACCAATTTATCAAAATCCACCTTCTCTTCTCTATATCATTTCCAAAAATTCTCTCCCCATTCCTCATACCTGTCCTACTATACCTTTTTTTGCTAGCCCTCTTATGTGACTGTTGTCCTTGTTATCGTATCTTGCGAATTTTATTATAGGCCTCCTTTTTAGTGGTCTGCTTTTATTGTTCGATTTAATAAAATAGGTTTTCAAATTTTTGTATTAGGTTTTCCTAAGGAGTAGGGAATGAATCATCAATACACCATGTTTGCTTATTTGCCAACGTTTCGACCAGTTGGCCCGGTCTCTATCATGGCATGTAAGGCTTGGACATATCTCAAAATTGTTTTTATTTTTCTACATGTTAGTTAGTACAATTATAGTTTGAATTTTTATCTTAGTGACGTAATTATTGTCAAATTATTAATTTATTTATATTTATATTTGTAACCTATTATATTAATAAAAGCCATCATTGTAAACATATTATTTAAAAAACAGATCTCTTTTAGTTAATAATCTGGGATTCTTTAATTTAGTTTTTAGCGTTTTTAAGCACGGGCAAATTGTGAAATTCAAAAAATCACAAAAAAAATCTTATGGTGAAAAGTAAAAATTTGAATAAATAAAACCATATTAATTAATGCCACAAAATATGTTATATAAATAGATTAATATCGCAAATACATTTATATTAAAAGTGAAACTGACAGTACGCTATAAAACTAGAAATTTTGGTTTAACGTTGTAGCGAATACGGCAACGTTACCATATTTTTTTCAAAATTTTTTTCAACTTAAGACCTACACAAAACTCATCGTACACTAACACCCGTTTCAAACAACCCTACAGACAAGGAAGAAGTTTGCTCTATCGGCATTAAAAATGGACCTAAATTATTCCAGAACAGAAAATGCGATTATTCCGATTCGGCCAGAAGTTTTTCCAAAAAAAGTTTTGTTTGTTGTGCTTTCCGTGTCGTTTTATTTCACCTGCGTGTACCGTCATAAGTTCCTAAAAAGGCTTCAACGATTGGAACCATTCCGGGGCTTCCATTTTGGAACACGAAACAGTTTGGGACACGGACAAACCTCCTGATTTATTGTTTTCGAAAGAAGAGCTTTGGTTTTCTAAGTGACCGTTACGGTACTCAACTAAACGACGAAGTAAGTGTTGAGAAAGGTTGTTGAGGTCATAAAATTCTTAGCATCACAAGGTATGGCGTTCCGCGGGAATAATCATTTAATTAGATTCAATTCATTTCTTGTCGATAATTTGCATAATTATGCAAATAAAGGCAAAGGACACGTTTCCAATGTGTCAGCTTCAACTTACAATTAGTTCAGAGATATAATGCGATGCAAATATTGATCAAAATTATTTTGAAAGTGAAGGAAGCGAGTACTACTTGATAAGCGTCGATTATATCCCTGATATCTCTCATTTCAATCTGGTCACTTTCTTCTTGCGGTACATGAAGAAATTTTTCCCAGTAGAATATATCCTGGACTATATACCAATAGAACGGCATGGAGCAGCGTACTTGTCAGATACGTAGACAACACACCAAACATGCCAGAGTAGTACAGTGGGTTGCAAATAAAACTGTTACAATAAAATTCAAGTTTACGTTTCTAACGTTGGAATTCTCCTGCGTATGTGTTATTCGTCTTATTGCGGCTCTGTCTACTTTCGCCGTTAGTTTAATAAGAGAAGGTCAGCGTCTAAATCTAATTGCGCGCGTGTTACTTTCTTTTTCTTTTGGTGTGACCGTCAAGAACAACAATCGTGTGTTGTAATAAAGGAACTGCGATGGGAAATTCTAAACACAAGTGATGAATTAATCCAAAGTTATTATAATCATCCGCCTCTCAGGAACCATAATTACGCCAAATATGTATTGAATGAAAAACGAGATGTTGTCCATTCGTATTTTCTGGTATTACTATTTTTAATGTCTGCTGTGTCTTGATTGCGTTTGGAAATTGTGGGTGTCTTTGGGAATTGTCCCTACTTTATGCTGTTGTAATTGAAGGATTAACCTTTCAACTTTACTGGTACTCGACGAAGTGATATACTGAAATAAACCCATGCGGTTTGGAGGTACCAAGTAAAATTCTGTCACGCAAGATAGAGGGAAGCAGCGGCTTTGAGGTGTCTTGTCTTAGGGGTGTATCCGAGCATTCCAATTACCAGTACCTAATCATTGCTTAAATATAAGTGGAATTAACCTTAATAAACAATACCCGTATGTGATCCTAGTTAAGTAGCGTATCTTCAAGTAACTACTTGTTAATGTCGGAAAATTTGTGGGTTGCTGGACCAATTATTTGTACTGAACGGTTTTTTATCCTATCTGTCCGTATTGCTGTCAAAGTAACCTTGACCGTTTTGATAAAATATGTTTTAAGTCAAGGTGACGCTTTAATTAATTACTGACGATTACATTTCAATCCTCGCGCTCTGTGTGCGTAGCTAGCGGGTTAATAACGACGTTCAGGAAAGATAAGAATTCAAGTCACTCAATAGCCATCACTTTATAATTTTATGTGTGAATATCACCGAGAGAGCACAATATGCTGTATTGCTACTGATATTTTGGTGTTTAATGTATTTTGTGTGTAACCGATTAAACAGCTATTAAACCGATACTTTTTTTTTATTTTAAAATTGCTCATTAGCTAATATAATGTAACAAAACTTAATGTCAACACTGTACATGTGCTTTTTGTCAGCGTCTGGTGCATAGTTTGAACCTACCGAGCAAACCGCTGGGTGTGCCATGGAAGCAACATACTAGTTTATACAAAAACTTTACAGTTTCTTTGCAAGTTCTACTTATCCTTGAACGTGTTGAAAAAGTAGTGAAAGGTCTTTCAAATACCAGATGGTCTGCACACGAGGATGCTGTATCACCGTTACAAAAGATTTATTCAAACATCATCGAGGCTACGAGGTATACGAATAAACAAGAACTCTAGGAAACGCATTTTTAAAAAATTACAAATGTTGGATACTATTTTGCTGACCGAGATGTAAAGTATCCACCCAAACTTTGAATACAAAACTAATACAAAAAAGCCAACGTTTGACTTTCTTCGATGGAGTTACTAAAATGACATAAATGCGTTGCCAAGACAAACCAATCCACAATTGCACATGGTTTTGTTACCACACTAAACAGGTTTATACTGATCTTCTGGGGCCCTATACATAACACTTACATTACAATACAATATTTAAAATGTACTATACAAATAAATAAATAATCATTTATAAAACTTTACAACGACAAATGTGGATTGGAAATGCTACCAAACCAGCTTATCCAAAACTTTTGAAATAACTGGTTTTATTATAATAAATAGGCACTTTACATTATTAACAGTTACAGAATGGGTTGAACCAATATCCATTAATACATAAACTTTGCATCAAATCTGTATTTTTTGTTACATTTTTAGATTTTGCATTTAAAATAATGGTTTCTTGTATCAAAACCTTAATTAAAATTTGATCAAATTTCTGTCTATTTTGACGTTTCAAATAATTACAATTTATTTTACATATCATTGTAACACTATTCAATAGAAAATTGAATTCTGCATTGACTAATTACTTAAAAAATATAGTTTAAGATAATCAAGTTATTGCCACTTCAAGTTTTCATAATTGGGATACATAGTATGAATAATTATTACCCTATATCCAAGTATGACATAGATGTATGTTAAATAACTTCCAAAAAGTTTGAAATATCAAAAACTAATCTGCAATTTGACAACATTTAAATAATTTAAAATTTGTGTTAGACATAACGAACATTGATAAAAACCTTTACTTTAAACAAAAATTAAAAATGTAACACTTTGAGATCACTTTGTATAGTGTCACTATAATTTTAAAACATACTTTTAATAGACACCCAGTTATATATGTCATTAAAATAATAAATAACCAAATAACTCATTTTAAAATGTGATGATGTGGTTTTAAATTTCTCATCATTTAATGTTTAGATATACTACAGATTTTAAAAACGTATCATAAATAAAACGTGCACCCAGAAACCAGTACATTTCATACTTATCATATAAAAATATTTCGCCAATAGAGGAATCGAACCCACTCACCTTTGCGTCATTAGCACGACGATCTAACTAACTGAGCTAACTACGTGCCTAGCTGGTAAAAAACAAGGTAACTTTTGTTTGGACGCTTGGGATTTGGGCATTATAGGGAACATCAAAACTGAAAAGTTAGCCAGGAAGCCACAACGCCTTACGTTGGGCCAGAACCAGTCTTAGGTTTAACAAAAAAGTCAAGTCGCCTAGCAGTCAGCGAATGGACTCGCAAAGAACACAAGGCATACTGGACATTAAAATCAGGCCTGATACACAGTAGTGTTTTATTAACGGGTCACATGGCCGTCAAGGAATACCTGCAGAAAATCAGAAAACTCACTGGCGACACTAATTGTCGACTATGTGAAAGAGCTCGCAAAACAGTACTGGACTTATTGTGCAGTTGCAAGGCGCTGGACAATAGAAGACAGTTTATTTTTGGGCGCAACAAAGTGCTATCAAAAGAGTTAAATACGTATTCACCCAACGACCTGCACCTATTAGTGCATGGTATTGAATTTGGATACGTCAATTAACAACCAAGGAAAGCACAATAAGATTTTTAGGTTGCGGTGCATCCGAAGTTATTTTACCACTTTATACAACTAGATGACATACATTTTGTGTGCTTGTAATACGTATAGTGTAACCTACTACATAATATAAAGGAAGCGTACTATTACACCTCCGATTATGTCAGCAAACTAAATTTAATGATTAAATACATTCTTTGGTGTTTCTCGCTATATAACGACACCTAAAGACAAATTCTAATTCATAGAAGCAAATTAATAACATGAAAAAGTATTGTCAAATAACTCAATTTTCTAAAATCATTATTAAATAAACAAATTACTAAGTTTTATTCAATTGAGAACTTGAGTTGCTCGATCCACTGATCACACACAAATCTTTAAGTCGAATTTAAAGCAATGAATACTATTTTTCTCTTAGCTGTTTTCCTTCTTGTAGGAGAAACTAACAAACTACTATCTGTGAGAAAACCGTTTTCACCGTTACAATCGTCCCAAACAGTTGTGCCAAATGGCGCAGTAGGGCCGTAAGATCCAGTAGGCGAGGAGACCGACTATGGGATACTTAAACTCCGCAATAAATACGTAGTTTTTGTGGGCATGAAAAACGCCATATTAGTTTTAAATACTTAAATTCGTAATAGTTTTTCATGACATTAAAAAAGTCGTACTACTTTAATATATTTAAACTCCTTAACATTTGAGGTTATTTGTTTTTCCAAACTTGAAATAAAGAGAAAAAAAATTAATAAGTAACGGATCAAATAAAAATAAGTTAACGATTACTTTGCAGACGTGCAAATTAATTAATAGGTCATTGACACCATTATTTGTGTGTGAAAATCAAAAACTAGAAGTAATAACTTTTCAAACTAGAGTTTGCCTACCACAAAAATAAAACGTGTGAGGTTCTAAACTTGCGCAAACGGAAAAAAGTTTGTTAATGGAGATATAAGGTTAACTTTTATTGGGTGTTATAGAAATAAATCATGCGCTTCGTTTACCAAGATTTCCGGTTGAAAAACTCTTACAAATCGTTTACAAAGATTTAAAACGTTTAAAGTTCAGAAATCCCATTTCAGTAAAAAAAATGAGAAAACGGGCCCATCTTTTGAACCGATAGTATAACTTTAAGAAAACAGGGTGCAGTTATCTCCCAACTAACCACCATCAGCACCACCACTTATGCTACTGCTCCTCAAAATTAACAAAGGGCAAACAAGTAAATTGTGAACAGCAACCTGGCAATTTTTTGTTTTTGTTATTAGTTAAAATACGAGGATGTATTGAAATCTAGTTAGCCTAGACCAGTTCCTTGCATAAACAAAATATTGCGTTACCATAGCAACGAACAATAACTTATTAGAAGTGTCAGTGTAAAGTTTGACGTCAAAAAGTAAACCAGAGTCACGCAATAAATTAAATGAAAAAGATGTCCACCGAAATTGTGAAAATCGAAAAATTGGAGTATCGAGCCATCATCAAGTACCTGTATTTAAAAGGGTTAAGAGGTAAGCAGATTTACGAAGATATGCTTAATACCCTTGGTGATCAATGTCCTTCGTATGCGACCGTCAAAAATTGGAATGCAAGCTTCAAAAGAGGTAAATTTTCCATTGAAGATGATGACCGATCGGAAGGCCAGTTTCTGTGTCAGTCCCCGAAAATATCGATGCAGTTCATGACATGATTTTATCAGACCGTCGAATTGGGCTAAAACGGATATCTGAAGCACTGAATATTTCATACGAACGCGTTCATCATATGGTTCACGTCAATTTGGACATGAGAAAAATTGCTGCAAAATGGATCCCCAAATGTTTGAATGTTGACCAAAAGCGTGCAAGGGTAGAAGCATCGCGTTCGATCTGTGCTCGATTTGAAAACGATGTAGACTTCTTAAACCGAATTGTTACTATGGATGAGACTTGGGTACATTTCTACGATCCAGAAACAAAGCAACAATCGATGGAATGGCGACACTCTGGTTCTCCAAGACCTAAGAAGTTTCGTGTCCAAAATCTGCTGGAAAAGTTCTTGCTTCAGTTTTTGGGATTGCCATGGAGTAATCATGATTGATTTTTGGATAAGGGTAGAACAATAACTGGAGATTACTATTCGACATTACTGACCACTCTACGGGAAAATATTAAAGAGAAAAGACGCGGAAAGCTATCCAAAGGTGTTTTGTTTTTGCAGGACAACGCCCCTGCACACAAATCTCATGTTGCCATGCAAAAATTCGTGATTTAGGGTTTGAATTACTAGAACACCCCCTTATTCACCCGATTTGGCTCCGTCCGACTATCACCTCTTTCCTCAACTGAAAAAAAGTTTAAAAGGTCGTACATTTTCTTCCAACAAGGAGGTAATAGAAGCTGTGGAGGTCTGGTTTGCAGAGCAAGAAGAAACATTTTTTTGAAAGGTCTAGAGACGTTGCAGGTTCGCTGTAATAAATGTATCCAATTAAGAGGAGAATATGTTGAGTAATAAAATATTTTGACATTGAAATTTTGTTTGGTTCTATAGTAGGCTAAGAATTTTTCAATATATCCTCGTATAACGCCTATCATTCTATTATTTTAATTGTTGAAGCACTCTAGGAAGAAGTAGTCCATTAAGTCTGTAATTGTGCGAATATAGGCTTCCAGACTATTTGTCAAAAAAAATGTGAGCAGGCTTTCAAAGTAGACTAAAGTGATTCAGAAAAACGTAGTCAACCAAAGTTGATTTAGTTTTAATGGAACGTTTGTATATTTTTACACCTTTAAATAACCTTTAAAATTTTGCGTACATTTGACACATAATTCATATCATATCAAAGTAATTAGTGTACCGTGGAAGTAATTGTAGGGATAAAAATTATTTTCTGAGGTATTAAAGTTTAATAAGAACCATTCTCAATGCCCAAAAATATTATACAAAGCGTTCGAAAAATTTGGTTCAAACTTTGGCATCACAAATACCTATAAACTCATTTTTTTTCAAATGAGGACCACCATTTTTTTTGTCAGTACTTCCTTCTAAAATGAATGGAAAAGTATGTAACATGTCACACACCTAAAATAAGCAGTTTTTGATTTATTCGATAAAATCTAATTTATTTGTAAAGTACACTCTCATTTAAAAGTATTTTGGTAGCAATACTAAATAATGCATTGTAATATTATATTTAGGTATTTACTGTTACCACAAAACACACCAACAAAGTAGTTTTGAAAAACACTTTATGTACATGGAGTTGTAATACTAAAAAATTAACACAAAGATACAACAACGCGATTAATAAAACCGACGCACGTATTAATAATAACAATGATTCTGCAATTGAGTGAACACATGAATTATGATTGGCTGAACATGTCGTCAACTAAAATTTTTAATTTGATGGTGCAAAAATTAACAGGGTGTTCCATTTAAACAAAATCAACTTTGGTTGACTACGTTTTCTGAATCACCTTGTATATATATATATATATATATATATATATATATATATATATATAATATTTGTGCAACTCTATTTAAGAAGACTTTTTGGAAAAGTAGTCTAGGAGTCTATAATCGAACTAAATAGACACGCTGTATTTTAAAATAATTTATCAACCTACAAAAAATAAAAGAATTCAAGAGTTTTTTAATAAAAAAAAGTAGTTCACCTGTTGCAATATTAATTTTGACAAAAATTTTTGTTGAGAGTCGATTCTCACGTCCTCTATTGCATCGACATGATACCATAATGCAACGTATCCAGGTCAAACTTAATTATAGGGACGAGAAAGTTTTTACGAGAGAATTAATCAGCCAAACATAAGCATTATTTAGCCAAAAAGAATTATGAAGAATTACTACCGTTCTATGTAAGAATGACCATGTTTTATATTTTACTAAACAAGAAGTCCCCTAAAAACACAATAATGGCGCAATAATTTACATTCTATTTTACCGTCGATTTTTACATTACAGACGAATCTAAGAAAACTGCAAGTGGTTTGTAAAACGGGCATCCCAACAGTTAAATAGTTTATCCTGAAGACCTTCCAAAACTTAAAAAAACATAATACACTGTGTCCAAGATAAGGAAGGCCACTATGGGTATCTCCAAAAAGTAGCAGGTACCGACTTGGTTAAATGGGACAAAAGTTATGTCCTCAAAAGCCCAAGAAAATGACGGTCAGAAAATTTTATGCGTTTTTGAGATATTTTAAAAATTTTGATTTTTTGATTTTACATTTTATTTTTTTGACCTTAATAGTGGAGCTACATTAATTTAAATGACACTTTTCTATAACAACTTTTTATTTTGTTTAACGCATTGTTACTAATTTTTGAATCCGACCGTTCGTTTTTTTTTCCTTAACCCTGCAATACTCGCGGAGCGTTATGTTACATTGTCGGTCGCGCGGGATACATTTGTATCCCTATGAAATTAAGTGGGATATTCAGAGGACAAAAGTAATAAAATAACATTTTTGTACAATTAGCCTGTATTCAAATGAAGTAAACAAAAATAGTAATAAAATAAGATAAACTAATAGTTAATCTGACAAATAAAAAAACTATGTTTCAGTACAATTTATACAACGAAGAGGCAAAATTTGACCATGTTCTTGACATACCCACTTGTTGCATATAGAACAAACGTTCCTTGTACGCTTATCTTTCTTCCGTGGGCACACATAGCATCTCCCATTTCCAACTTTATTTCTTTTTGGCTTTGGTTCACTGTCATTTACTGAGGAAGTTGAAGTTCAATGCCAAGAATAAATTGGCATTTTTGTTTTAGCTGTCTAGGAACTGATTGTTAGTAATACCTCCTATTAATTTGTGGTTTAAGCAAATCTAGAGACAGGGCACGCAAAAAATTCGCGACGAACAACCGAAATGTCAGGATTATTCGCCTGATATAGTACTGGAGCATTTATACCGCATGTATTCATCATATGAAAGAAAATGATAAGCGGCCATCTTCTGCTATTTCTTGAAACGTTATAATTTCCACACATCTGATCCACGACATCAACACCATATTTGGCATTATTGTAATATACAATCATCATAGGCTTTCCCGATTCAAAATCAATTTTGTCGTCTGTGTGAGTAGTAGATAGCACCAATACATTTCTTTTTTCTTTGGAATGTATGAAACTAAAGTGCAATCTTTATGGAAGGCGAATTGACAACTTTTTCTGGCCTACCTGCCACGTTAACAAATTCAATTGGTATCTCTTTTTGTTTTTTCTCAGGGTTCCCAACATGGTAAGTTTCATGTCATTTTCAGATCAATGGCCAGTTGAAAACTGGAAAACCAATTATCCATCGTTATATTCCTGTAGGTGCCCCTTACACATTCTACCAGACGTTTTACAACATCACCTGGACTGTTTGACTTGCGAAATGGGCCTTCAGGTTGTGTTCCGGCGTATATCTCCAGGTTTACCGTGTACATATTATTTGAATCAACCAAAGCAAAAACCTTAACACCATATTTTGCAGGCTTTGAAGGAATATATTGCCTGAATGGGCATCGACCTCTAAAACCAAGTAATTGTTCGTCGATTGTTAATTCTGGTCCTGGAACGACTGGTTCCCTACAGTTTTTCACAAATGTTTCAAAAACATCTCTTATTGCCGCCAGTTTATTTGTTTGCTTTTTTCTTCGCGTATATTCTTATTGTCAAACCTTAAGCAACGTAGTAAGAAGCGAAATCGATTGTAAGACATTGTGCAATAAATTACATCCATGCCAGTACCATCCGTTCTCCAAAAATCTACTATATTCTGCCTACCAGACTTACAAACTCCTAATATGTACAACAGTCCTAGCAATGCTCGTATTTCACATGTATCTGTTGGTCTTGAATCTCTGTCACGTTGATATTCTCCCATTATTGAATCAATATATACATTAGTTGACTGGGTGGTAGTATGAATAATGTTTTCGTTAAAAATACTTCAAAGCATTCTAAAACAGTCTTAGCAATCGCAGCTTTTTCACGGGACCTGGTTTATTTAGGAATATATTGTGCTTCCTTGTTCTAGATATTGGTGGACATACTTTACTCCACTCAGTCACCTTATCTTTTCTAAGTAATACGGGACTGTATCATCTTGAAAATTATCGTCTAATGCAATATCTTCGCTAACGCTTTCTTCAGACTCTGAATTGTGGTTACTTTTTCGCAGCAGTCGTCTTCATCTTCATCAGGCTCAATTTCACCTAATACTGGCTCTTCCAGAATTTCTTTAAGCCAAAGTTCCCATTGTTTAGGACCTTTACTACCCATGTTTTGTAATTAAAATGCACTTTTTAATAAGAGTTTTACAAAAACAGCCAAATATCAAACAAAATTATTCGAACAAAATATAAACTTGAGCGCTCGCACGGGATACACTTGTATCCCCGTACACAAATCACAACAAAAACAAAAATAGAATGAAATAACTGTAAACGCACCCTGTCATCTGTTAAAATGAACTGTTCTGTAGGATTAGCTAGAACCAAATGCGTACCACACCTCCCACTACCAAACATGCACACTCTAAATAGGCATGGGATACCGATGTATCCCACGCGAGTACCGAAGGGTTAAATACAGCTCTTATTTTTTGACATCATATTCTAAAGACCCTCTTCATTCCAAATTCATCGGTGTATCCCACTTTGTAGGTTATTACAATTTAATAATTATTTTTGAGTTTAATAAAAAAATTTTCTATTACGGACCTGTACATAGCATTTAAAGTAAAGTACTAAACAATTAGCTATACTATTTAACATTTTAAATTTAATCAGAAATACATCATCTCCCCTGGAATGTAGAACGTCCCATAGATACAAGCAGTAGATTCTCTATACGTGTTAGTGTTTCCTTCAGTCACCGATAGATGGCGTTATGCGTTGGCTTTCCAGTTTTGTCATTGATTTAATATCGCAAAATTGTGATCACACGATGGAACAACGCAATAATTTAAAAATAGATTTTTTAAAGTAATATTTCATTTGTATAAATATTACTAGGATATACTATTCAGTTTGTTTAAATTAATTTTTAATTTTAAATTGAGTGTTAGGTTAGGTGTAAAAGTAACAGGACACTAAAATATTATAATAATGTAACACGTATCGCCACCTATCGGCAACTTTGGGAAGTTTATATGCTAATATAGAATCATCTGGGCCTTATACATTCCAAGGAAATGATCTATTTTTGATTCAATAATATTCCAATTGATAAATTTAAGTAATAATTTAATGGAATAAGCACAGAACAAATTATCTTATATTAAAAAGATAAAAGCTGGCTTTGGAAAACAAATGTATGTTTATAAAACGATTAACTGAGTGTAAAATGATATAACTAGTTGTTTAGTACTTTAGTTTAAAAGCTATGTACAGGTCCGTAATAAGAGAATTCTTTGTTAAATTCGAAAAAATACTTAAATGGTAATAACCCGTAAAGTGTAATACACAGTTCAATTTGGAATGATGTCAAAAAATAAAAGCCGTATTTAAGAAAAAAAGTTGAAGATGATTCCACAAAAACGAAAAGTCGGATTCAAAAATTAGTAACAATGCGTCAAACAAAATAAAAAGTTGCTATGAAAAAGTGTCATCAAAATTAATGTAGCTTCACTATTAAGGCCAGAAAAAATAAACTGTAAAATTAAAAATTTTCAAAATATCTCAAAAACAAATTAAGTTTTCGAAGATGTCTGAACTCCATTCTTTTGTTTTTCTAAGGTCGCAACTTTTGTCCCATTTAACCAAGTCTGTATCTGCTACCGTTTTGGAGATATCCATAGTGGCCCTCCTTATCTTGGACACAGTGTATATGCAGTCAGTATACCTGTTTAAAACAAAATGTTATCGTAAGGATACTAACATTATGAGGTTCTTAACTAATGCTTTCAATCAGTGTTTAATTTCAACTCGAGTCTAACTTTTCATTTTCAAAACAATTTTTGATAAAGTACTGCAAAATATAGTGAGCAGATTTAATACGGCGGTTTATCGGGATTGATGGTCATAAAATCATTAAGAAATACAAAGTTATGTTAAACATAGAAACATTACAATGTTAGCAGCTAGAAACGATTAAAGTTGATAAGAAATATGTCAAATTGTAAAATTATTCTACACAGAAAAATATATTTCCAAACATTGATTACAGAACAAAATTTTGCAACAAATTGGAAATCTATAAAAAATTGTATATGGCCCAACAATTTAAATTCAGAATAAGCAAAACCAAAAATTTGTACTTTTTTAAATTGCACTTAGAACATATCAAATACCTTTCAGTGTAGGTATGCACGTGATTAAAAATCTCACAGAAAAATTTATCTTAATTAAGTAGGTAATAAAACGGACTTAACCTTCATAAAAGTTTAAAAATTTTCATGTGTTATGATTTGTGATGATGACCGACCATTAGGTTTTTCAGAATTATCCAGTCTAATACAGAGTGTTTTGAAAATTGTAGCCAAGGAGCTCCTAGACTTCTTATGGAAGTTACCGAACGTGTGGTAAATAAAACTCTGGATTATGGTTGAGGCAACGTTTCGTACCACGGAGTGGGTGTTTCTTCATGCCAGTGACGAATTAAATGAGTTTATGTATTAGAGATAGTGGAAACATATTCGTTATTTTATAAACGGAAATTTTCATCATGTAAGACATTTAAATTTAAGTATACGTTGCCGTTCGTTTACATCGTAGTTTGTGTGATTCGTACGGAGTTAATTACAATCCATTAAATGTTTTACATGATGAAAATTTCCGTCCATAAAATTACTAATATGTTTCCACCATATCTAATCCTGAATAGAACATCATAAATGGTACAAAAGTTAACTGATGTCAACACTCCGTGCAAACATCTTCACGTATGAAATAACAAATTGAAGTAAAATATGTAGAAACTGTAAATAACCTGATGTCAGTCACGAATTCTCTACACGCTTTTAATTAACACAAACATGTAGAATTCATGTCAACCGAATAAAGCAGTAGTCGGTGCTGCAGTTATGACTAGCCGCTGTTTTTTTATTCGTTGGCAAGAATTAATTAAAAGCTTTGAAAATTCATAGCTGACATCAGACAGTTTTCCACTGCATTTTATTTCAATTTATTATAGACCTTCTTCTCTTAAATTCTTAAACAATGTTGTATAGAATAATTACCGTTACTAACGTAATTTAGACGTATCCCAGATCATCATAATTTAACTAAAGAACTTATCCAATTTCGACTAAATATTTTGTAGTAACCGGCAAGTCTTTTAGAAACAAAACTTTTGTCGCAAAATTTCTGAATAAATATTGTACTACGTACCTGCATTTTCGCGGACTGTATTGGTCCATATAAGAAATACCCACGAGACTAACGTTAACCATTTGCACTTTGCAATAGAGTTCGCACTATCGCCTGAAACAAAAGGAAAACATTAAATAAAAAATTTAAATGCGTAAGCCATAAATTTTGAAAAATCGTTAATGAAAACAAAGCCGTATAGTTAGATTAAAAACACGGTACTCTGCGGTACTGTATATAGCAGCAAAGCGGCAATAGTTTAGCGTTAACGTGCATCCCTTTCAGATAAAGTAATAAACCCCACATAATGAACGCCCCGGTTGGTAGCCCTTACAAAGTAAATGTGACACATTGGGGACGACATTGATGTTGCACGGCTAACATTGTTAACACAGCAAATGTAGAAGTAGAATTGGATTACTTTTAAATTATTTACGTTTAAGCAAGTGCTTATTAAAAAATGTTACCTTTTTTTCTACGATAATAATTTAATGTGGTCTTATAGACCACCTTCTTACCTTTACTAAGAAAAAAGCCTATAAGACCACATTAAATTATAAAGAAAATTTGGAGGAATACCACTTGAATTCCATGATTAGTTTCAAACGGAAAGTTTAAATTTTCTGTATATAACCTTTGAAGAGAGTTAATACTAAATCGATTATCAAGAATGACTTGGTTTAATTTACTGAACTTGTCTTAAACATATACAGGGTGTGTGTCGACGATAGCATGTTAGACGAATAATGAGAACAAAACCGATTCAGCTTAAAACTTATAACTCTATACAAATGGACATGGTCTACTTACTGAAAATATTTTCATGCAGTGTCGCTTCCGGTTATACCGGAAGTGGATACCAACCTTGTTATTTTAAATTCAATGCCCCAATTTTTATTTCATTTTGGTTCCCGCATAAAATTTTACGTCTTCTACTACCGAGTTTGGCGTACCTGTCTCTTACTATTACTGAGGAAAAATAATAACCTCCGGCATTAGCAATGAAAATTTGAATCTACTGGAAAACTAATGTTTCATTAAACATGAAAGGCAGATAAGCAAAACTTGTACAACGGTTAGACATGGTGTTACACTGTTTTCAGTATTAGACATTTTTGAAATTTATTTCTAGTGTAGGTCCGGGAGTAACGGTAGTTAAGAAAAACTAAAATTGTCAGAATATTCTTTTAAATCGCAACTATGTTTTTTTATAATCTTATTTGATGCATAATTTAATTACCTATCTGCTGATATATTATGTTCCTATACCTGAACTAAATAATTTTTTGTGTTATCTGCTTTTTCTCTTTTCTTTGAATGATGTTGTAAATTAATAGTGTGCTTTGTTATCTGTTTGAAGGTATAATACGACAGACAGCAAAACAGATTGCAAAGCACACTATTAATTTACATAATCTCCAGAAAAATAAAAAATAGCAGATAAAAAAGTAAGTAGAAGAAAAGCTGATAACACAAAATTCATTCAGTTTAGGTATAGGAACATGATATATCAGCGGATAGGTAATTAAATTCTGCGTTCAATGAGAATATAAATAAAATTACATGCAATTTAAAAAATTGATCCTGACAATTTTAATTAACTTAACTACCGTTACTCTCGGACCTCCACTAGAAATAATTTTCAAAAGTGTCTAATAATGAAAACATAGTCCAATACCATGTCTAACCGTTGTACAAGTTTCGCTTATCTACCTTTATGTTTTATTAAATGTTAATTTTTTAGTAGATTTAAATTTTCGTTGCTTACGCCTGAAATCATTTATTTTTTCTTAATAATAATAAAAGATAGGTACGCCACACCTGGTAGTAGAAGACGTAAAATTTACGCTAAAACCTAAAATAAAATAAAAATTAGAACATTGTATTTAAAATAACAAAGTTTCTCTCCAGGTCAGGTATAACCGGAAGTGACACAGCCATGAAAATATTTTTAATAAGTAAACTGTGTCCATTTGTATAAAGCTACAAGTTTTCAGCTGAATCGGTTTTTCGTTCTCATTATTCTTTACCATGATTTTTGTCGAGACACACCCTGTATACAAAAACTACTATAGCAATTTCTACAGAAAACAGGTGACTAGAATTAAATTATTACTAATTCAAAAATGGATTCTACTTAAAACGAGTCAACATAATGTTGATCCAATAAATCAATAAATTAATCAAATTTTTTCTTCCACTTTCAGTGTTTCCATTTCTTTTATCTTCTCCATGACGTCTCTTCTCCATTGTATCTCTTTCTTCGTCGCCTCTAATAGTATTCAAAATTCCATTTTTTAACCGTAGTTTTCGGCGTCCTTCTTTTATTTGTTCTCACCATCACTTATCTAGTTACTTATTCTCTTGATCTCGTTCTTTCTTCTTTCAAACCTTTTACTCTGTAATGTACGTTGGGACCCTTTCTGTTGTTAATTGTCTATATTTCTTGTTACAATTCACTACTTTTATTCTTGATATTCTTTCCTGCATGTGTGTGTTTTTATTTCTTGCTATTATCATCTTTTATACATCTTCCTTCTTGGTTTAAACATCTCTTATCTCTTTTCTCCTTTCTTCTTCTCCGTATTTTATTTTCTGTGCCTCTATTTCTTTTTAGCATTTCTACAGTATCTCATGTATTTCTTTTATTCCTTGCTCTGTTTATATCTCAAATATCTCTTTCCTGCCTCTATCCGCATTGTTCTAGTTTTAGTTCTTCTTTCACTATGTAACCTTTTTCAAATGTTTTCTTTAGTTCTTCTCATAACTTCCAAATCCAAGTCTTTGGACCTGTATAACACCACAGATTTTATTAGCTTCTGAAACATCTATCTTCTTTCCTGTGTTTGTTAGACTCACTTATTTTTAGTTTTGCTTCTTTCCTATCCCCTCTCTTGGTCCGTAGTTTTTCATATATTTTCTTAAATTTTGTCTCATACTTTTTTCTTGTATTCATTTTTTCTATTGCTCTCTCTATACATCTTTTTCTTATTTCTCGTTTTCTGCATCTTATATTTTTCTCCAGTTTTCTATGTTTGGTACTTTTTCTTCTCTTCCTCCTAATATATTTTTGTGTTAATAACAAAAATAAATTTCATAGAGATAGCTAATGGTTCTTGAAACCTTGAAGCAAATTAAGTAATTTATACTCGTTAATAGTATCTGTTAATTTATTTTTTCATAATTCTGTGTAAGTTTCAATTCGCATTCAACAGTCTAATTTAGATATAGGATATAGTTCATAAAACGTACTCAGAGTTTTAGGTAGAGTTTAAAAATCAATAGCGGTATCTATTTAAAAAAATGAAGTTTTACATGATATCTTATTTTGGATCACCCTGTATACATAAAATGTTACTTAAAAATTACGCAATTAAAATCAAAAATCGATCTGTCCGAATGTTTGTCCAAAAAAAGCTACCGAAATTTAAATGAATTTATTCCAACTTTTACATGCTCAGTATATAAATAAATAATAAATAAAGCGTGAATTCAATGTGAATAATTTATAGAGCTTTGCATTAAATAATAATCTTAATAGACTTAATGTTAGGTACAATTAAAAGCACCATTGAATTTTACATTTTTATCACAAAACAATGTCACTGCTTCGATAACCGAGACGAAATTAAAATCCTTCATTGAAAAATTTTAAACCTACGGATACTACTGGTATTTTCGTGTGATATGTACCGGCGATTATAATTTAAAATTGGCGTTACAATTAATATACAATTTGACTTGTCTGTGAGGTAATCTTTCCATTTAAAGTCGCCGGGTTTTAAAAATCACATCCACATTATAAGTAGGAACAACAAATACACCACAAATCAGACAAATCACTAGTTTTCCAACAAACTCAAACAAAAAATATCACAAACGTGTCCAAATCAGACGAGAGCAGAACCAAATTCACACCCAAAAAAACCATCTGCACTGCCAATTTACTAGATATGGATTTTTCCAGATAGTTTATGAAACTTAAAGGATCATCTCCTCCGCGATTGAACTTTATGGATGCAAAGCTATCCATACATACCAAAAATTCTTTTCTGTTTAACGATGTTCGGCCAGAAAAATGAGCATTACTAATAAACGACACCAACTTGTAACGACTACTGCCATTTAATACAAATTTGTGAATTGCATACATAATTTTACGTATTATGTTGACTACATTTGTATAATGTTTTACACGCTTTAGATGGTATGCTGTTCTCAATGTTCTCAAAACTATTTTTCCCATTCCTACATTATTATTTTGATACTTTTTTAATTTTAAAAATCCAAGATAACCCTCACTTAAAAAGAGTAAGTTCTTACCACTATTTCGACTATGTTAATACTGAATCAGAACTGTTTTGGATTCTTGAGTTTTCTTAGTAGTATCTGAACCGGCTAATCAACTGTACATTGTTGCCAATTTAACTTAAATTGTGTCCTACTCAATTTTTGACACACTAAATAATCAATCACTAACCCAGGAATTATCCTTAATGGGCAAAAATTTGAAATTTGTTTCTTAAATAAAATGTTGAAGATTGTTCTACTTGTTGATTTAAATTCAGAAACTTTACAACATTTAGTAGTTTCAGTTATTTAGTGTAATTTTATTGATTTTATTATCAATTTAATTTTGTATTTGTTCAATCTGTAAACATTAATTGAAAATAACTCGCATGTATTTTTCAAGTCAAAACCAGTGCTAAATATAATAATTTGCACAAAAAACAACTTTTGCTGCTTGTAGAATACTTTAACAACAGATTTATAATATTAATATAGTAGTCTAATGCATCTTTAATCACCATATCTGTTGTAATTTTAGGTGGGTCATTACAAACTTAAACAAACGTCATTTAAGGTATTTTTTAAACTCAAAATTAAGAAATTAAGCAAAGAATACAAATTACTGAACATTTTTCGTTAAAAAATTCAATTTACGATTTTTTTAAACAAATGTTCTTGTAGTAAGAACAAAACTGTCAAGTTGCGTATTAGTCATTCTAAACCCAAAGTCCTTTGGGGTGTCAGCGTATTTCTAAATCAAAGTCATATTAATTTTATGAATAGTACTATACTACCACACCATGCCAAACCTAATGTCAATTTCATTTTTTTCTGATGACTTCGTAATATGAACTTTCATACTACTGATAAATCTTTGTCAGTACTACCACAGCTCATAAACCAATATTGAATTTCGATGATTACCTTCTTAAATAAATCTTAAGAATTTAAAAACTTTACTAAAACTATAGTCGTTTGAAACTCACTACGATAAATCAAGCAATTTTCAAAAGAATTTCCATGACATTAATAAAACAATCAATAATTTTGTAGGATCTATGGTTTGTTCTTCTGACATGGAAAAAATGTGTTTGATATAAGCTCGTTGCTTTCTGTGTCTGCTAGATAACTCTCTATATGTATGTGATAGTTTCAGAACAGACAGTCGCCAGTGTTTCCGTAACTTTTTATTTTGCAATAAAAAATCTTCAAAAAGGTGATAACTTTTTAATTATAGGTTCTCAAGTTTTGTTAAATAATTATTTTTAAATTAGGTTTTCGTTGCATCGCAAAGAGATACTATATGGTCAGATGATATGATTTTTCTAGAACAATCAATATTGTAGACAATCATTTGATTAATTATCTAACGATGGTCAATCTTAAGGATTTCTATTTTAATCTAGTAGAACTTTTCCATACCGGAAGAAATAATATAACCAACTAAGTTAATCATATTATTTTCTTCTGAAAATGTCAGTTTATGAATGAACTGTCCATGTCAGTTACAAAAGAAGTCGGACAAATACCGGAAGATGAAGGAGGACCTGACTAGATGAACATAGTAGAGGGATAAAAAAAACAGAGGGCGAGGCAGACAAAGGAGAACAAAAGGAAAGATAATTTCATCAGGGCATTTTATTCAACCTTCAGAGTCTTGTATTTTGGTATATTGTATTATTTACAGAGAACTGATTTTTAGTTAAATTTGGGCGTGCTCAAAAAGAAACCAATCATCTGATCAACGTCTCATTGATGTCTCCCGGATTACAACAAAGCATAGTTATAGCAATCACAAATTGTTCCCTTAAAGTTCTACGGTCTAGTGAAAATCATAGAACAAAGGTTTGAATAATCTATACTTTCATAAATTAGCCAAATTGAATTACTTTGTCAGATTTAAAAACCGACCAAAAAAGAATTAGAAAAGAGAAATTCAAAATGTTAACTACACTCTCCACGCCAACACAAACTATGGTAAGATATTTTGAAGTGAAGCTAAAAGTGACTGAGACAGGTTTTTTATTGTATTCCAACCAAGAGCAAAAATTATTAGTCACAAAGTTATGCAGGTCATCCGAAAATTGTTTTAGTAAAGCTAATGAATGTTTCATATACCCAAATGAGTCAGATTTATGATGTTTTTTCGAGTGTGGAGAAGCAGGAAAACTCTGGGGTTAAGTTTTGTTTAAGATGATAGTCCTGAAAAATTAGATTATTTTTCTAAGAGATGTGGTGGAGTATGCATCAGCAACGAAAGCTCATATCTCCAAGTCTTGAAAACAAAAAATTTGAAAAGTGGTAAAACATTGACAACTGCCGTTATCATTTAGATACGGTCCAAGCTTGGAAGATGGCTTTCTTTCAATAATGATAACTCCAGTTTGAAAGCTTTAATCTTTAAAATCTACAAAAATTCAATATCTTCTAATCCAACAATTTACAACAAATTTATACTTACGTCTAAATAGTTGGATATTAGATTAATGTATTCCATGAATTTACAGGTTAATTATTAAATCATTAAATATCTAATGTGAGCCTTATTTTAAATGAAACACCCTGTATTTTATTAATTCATAACATCAACAAAAAGTCCTCTTCCGAATGGTATAAGGGTGTCATCTACCTAAGTGTTACAGTTTTTGCGCAATTTATAATTTTCTTAAAATTAATGGTAGCGATAGATTTTAGAACAAAAAAAGACATACATAATTTAATTAGTTAATAACATTTTAAGACATTACAGTCTGATGAGTTACGAAGCATTTAAGTCCTTGTATAAATGCAATCACCGTTTCTTATTAACATCTTCCTTCCTACTAAGCAAGAATAGTATATTATACACCAAGGTTGTGAAGTCTGTCATTATTGCCTTAGCCTCGGTAGCCCCGAGCGAAATAAGGTGCGTAGACAATAATGGACTTTACAAACATAGTGTATATATTATTTTTTCCACTACTAGCCAAATTTAAGCCAAAAATAAAAAATAAACATTTTTCTTGTAAAAATCAAGTAGCACAGGAATGCAAATAAGTCAAAAAGCATTAAAAGCTACATACATTGATAAACAAACTGCAACTGATTCACAAAACACTTGTGTGATATATCACCTTCATTTTCTGAAAATTAATCGGAGTAAAATGTAAATTACTTGATTTAGGAGCCAATCGCAGCGGTTTAGATTTGTCTGACATGTAGAAATTTTTAATGTCTTTTGAAGATGCTTTTGTTAATAAAGATTATATCGTATTTAATCAAGTTATTTTGCACCGACTTCAATAAATAGGGGACATCGAAGAAATAATAGGTTTTCTTATCGTTTACGAGAAGGTATGGTTTTTCCGGTGATACATCTATTCTTTTAATTAGGTTTCGAAAATTTTACTACTGCCCTAACATTGGCACCGCATTGTAGTTGTAGCTTTTCTATGCAGTCTAATACTATCGACTTTAATTTAATTTAATTTAAATTGATTTAATTTTAAGATCTAGCCCAAGGGTTGTTTAAATTTTTTATACTGAGTGGAACAAAAGTCTGGAAACGCTCAATTATCTCACAAATGGGTAGTACAAATTGTACAACATTTTGGAGAAGTATATTTTGGGATACGAATATTCCAGATTTGACATCTGCAATGTTGCCAAATTTACCGTTTTCTGATATTATTACTAACTTTGGTTTTTAAATAAATCACCCCGTATATTGTATCATTATTGGAATGTCCCCTTCAATATGAGTTCAACCATAATGTAACACTCAATATTTGATAAAGTCAGGAAGGTCTTAAATTAAATAAAACTGTCCGTGCAAAATAGAATTCAAGTAATTAAATCTGGTAACATTGCAGATATCAAATCTGGAATCTTCGTATCCCAAAATATACGTATCCAAAATGTTGTACATGTTGTACAATTCGTACTACCCATTTGTGAGATAATTGAGCGTTTCCAGACTTTTGTTCCACTCTGTATATAACTCTAACCATGATCACGTAGCAGTTTGAACTGGCAAAAAAATTAAAACCTACTTTAAAATTAACATTTTGGGGCTCATAAAACATAATTTTAGTGAAAATTGTTTGTATTTCTCTGTATATCTCCTGCTTCTTAGTGGTTTATTTTTTAAGTCCACTTGGGCTGTCACAATTTGGGCTCTGCTTTCGGGAAGTAATCGTTGGGAGATGTTAACTTCAATTAAAGTGCTTTCTTTTCACGTTTACAATTTAAGAATGTTCCTCCGTAATTTTCTTTACCTAAGAGTATTTGAGCTGCAAGCTTGAGTAGTTTTGGTATAGCTAGAGATGTTAACGGGCATTTATTGCTTCGCCAATATACCTTGCATCATTTTAATATTAGGTTTCAGAAATTGACACTTGTAATTCATTTAGGAATGGCAAGTGTTCGCCACATACTCGTTAAGTTTTTAGAGTCGACATTTTTATGCAACAGATCGGACCTTTCAGATTCTGTTAACCATTCAAAAAACACCTACAACAAAATGTTTGTAATTTACTTAAAATTCTTCATGTAATTTAACTCGCCTGGTTAAATCTCCTTTGGGAAACCTGAAAAACTGATTCTACCATCATATTTAATAAATAAATAAATTCATGTTATGTATTTGCGGTTATGAGATGGGGGCGCTAATTTTAAACTAATGGCATTTTTTATTCAAATAATTTTATCGTGTTAGGTAATTTTAAGCAGCAAATACGTTAAAGATAATCTCCTGAATATACAAAACTATGTTTCACTCGTTTTTGTTAAACAACTATTCTTAGATTCTCAAAAAATTTGAATTTGTCCATTATTAACTTAGGTCAACAATAGAAAAATTATTAACCATTAATAGAGAAATTCAACTTCTCAGTTGGCTAGGAGACACAATAATTGTCCACTTCACAGCTAGTAGTGGAAAAAATTCTATTTTTGAATATAGAACGATCACGTAACTCAGCATTCCATAGTTTTCGTAATCAGTGGTTACTATTCACATCTTTCATCTCATCGAGTGCAGATCGGTTTAAATTATGGTTACTCTTATTGCACTTGTAACGGTCACTGTGAGTTAGGCAACACCCAATGCAAGGAGTCGCGGTGTAAACGCGACATATTCGCGTATTTGCTCCTTAACGAAAATTTTTGGGATTTAATTCCCAGAATTCAACTTCCGCGTTGTCCTAATTGGCCAATACATTTTCGGTTTCTTCAATTTCCGCCTGGTGACAACAACCATCACGCCGTGCTACATGAAATTAAAATTTGCCTTCATCTGAGTGCTTAATCGTAATTCCGTCAAATTTTCTAGTGCTGGGGAAAGGATTGATTACTCGATTTTCCGAAGTTTATCTTAGGACGGATGCGTGTACTAATTGCCTCTAATGGTCGCTCGAATGCATTCAGATAAGGCGAGTTACTCCGGGATTAGAGTACTCCGGGATTAAAATTACTCGGCTGTAAAGGTTCTTTTGACCTAAACAAAACCAATTACCTGGCTGATTAAATTCATCGTGGGATCTCTTTCTACCTTTTTTGTCTTGTCGCTGCGTGTGTCGCATACTTGGGGTTCGCTGTTAAAATTGCTGAAGTACGGGACATCCTACCGAAATTAGGGGTCGCCGCAGCCGGCATCGACACCACATATCTGTATCTCCTCCTGTGTGTCAACATCGTAAACCTCTATCTACAACATAAGGTCAGATCTTTCTAGTTATACTACTACGCTGAAAACAAACCATCTCCGGGACGTCACACTGCTACCGAAAACGTCTCAAGCGTAACACCTAAATAAGTACAACTTGTCTTGGCACCTTAAGTGCAGTTAAATATTTGGAACTCGAAACGTATTTGTTCACGTATTTATAATCTTTTTTCTGTTAATTCACTACAATATAATTAATTAACTTGTTGTGGCGCATATATTGGCCCAATCTATACACGAATGTGTACCGTAAAGGCGCGAACTTGCTTCATTCACCCACCATTGCCTGGGGATCTTTAGAGTAGAAGTGTACTACCACGGAAGAGCGCTCTTTTTGGGGAAACACCTAAATCTCCGATACTTTTTTTGCTAAATATTGCAACTGCGAACACTAAATACACCTTCGTATTGTACGGGTGGGGGTCACGTCGCCATCTTGTTAGATTATATAACGCCAGTGGCGTAACTCATAAATTAATAACTTGCTATTAATTATATATTGTTTCCTTCTTTTGTGTACGAATATATATAGGAATACGAACGAATACGCTTCGTAGAATTAACTTAAATTGTAAAGGGATATATATTTAAATTGTGCCCTGTTCCTTTTTTTATGGTGTGTTATTAAATATAACGTTTTGTAGGTTACTTGTGTCTCTCTCTTTATTGTATTTATTGCTCCTTTAATTTGTTACGGTTGATTGTTGCGTCTGTTTCTTTAGTTCGGAAGCAGGTTTGTATCCACGCATTAGGACTATGGCGCCCTCGGTTTAATTCAAGACAGTTCTGAAGAAGCGGTGGATCCTTTTTCTCACCCACGCCCTACTCTTCGGCTGCCGGCAACACTTATCTTTCTTCAATTAACCGTAGCAAGAAATTGGCATCCCAACTTCGGGGCTCGATTTTCTTCTCGTTTCTTTCTTTTGTGAAATCGGATTATCAGTCAAGGTTGCTCGAGTATTTTCTTTACTTGTCGTTCGATTCTCTTTGGAAATTTTATTTTTTCTCTCTCTCTAGTACTTAGTGCTATTGCTTGCTTTCCTTATTACTATCAGTTTGATCAGTAATAGGACATTTACTTAAAATTGTTTTATTATTCTAGGGTTAGTATTTTAATACTGTTTTCTCTTTCTTACTTGTTGTTGTGGGTTCGAGTTTATTCTTTTTTTGTATTGGAAGCTAGGAGATTTTATTTAAAATGCCGAAAGTGTGGAAATTCGAGGTCAATCGCCTTAAACAACACGAACTGCGATACGAGTTAGCTTCTAGGGGACTTAGTGCTGACGTTTCGGTGGAGGGTCTTCGGAAACTGGTCCGTAGTGCTCTTCAGCTGGAAGCGGAAAAATCTTTATCCGAAATTAAATACAGCATCGAGTATGAAACCGATGTAACTGCGGTAAATGTCTCTTTAGGGGAGCTTCGTACGTTCGTTGATAATTTCACTGGTGACAGCACAACTTCGGAATTTCTTCGTTTTTCTACTCTTTGGACTCATACTATTCGCAGGTGCAAGCTGATGGTTGCCACCTCGACAGAACAAGCTGCCAATAGGAATTCTCTTCTACTTTCTCTTACCGATCTTCATAACACTATTGATTCTATGATCAAGAAGCATCGGCATACTACTTTTGGGTTCAGTCAAGCTGTTACTTCTAGTCCTAAATTAACGGTTACTGAGGACGAAGGTGAACCTGACCAACTATCATCGGAGTCTGATGTCGAACCAGAACCAACACCTGTTGCCTCTTGTAGTGCTTCCTACTTTTCTAAATCTGTTGCTACAGCGAAACTAAACTTAACTTTTTCTGGGGATGGTAAAACATCTCTTTCTGAATTTCTTACTCGCTTGGAGGAATTAAGCACGGCTAGGGGAATTTCTCTGACGCAATTGTTTCATGGTGCTCCAGAACTCTTAACTGGAAAAGCTCTTCTTCTCTTCAGGGCTCATCGACAATCGCTGTCTTCGTGGAAGGATGTGGTGCGTTTACTACAATCGGAGTTTCTTCCGGTGGATTACAACGATCGATTGCTGGACGAAATTAAGGCACGAACCATGGGTGCTCATGAGGGGTTTGGGATATACTTGGCTACTATGCAAAGCCTTTTCTCACGGTTGAGTGAACCATTATCGGAACCACAACAGATCCGAATAATCAGGCGCAATCTAACGCCATATTTCCAAACGGCCTTGGCTCTTCATGATGTCTCAACCATCTCGCATCTATTGTCGCTTGGGAAAAAGATTGAGCATAGTCAATTCTTAACCCAATCTTTCAAACCACCACCTACTAGACGCGTGACTTCTTTGCTGGAACCTAACCTAGCTTACGTCGCTCCAGAAACTTCTTCTTTGAATACTTCTTCTTGTTCTTCGGTCTCTTCGACTATTCCTTCTAGGCCTCTCAACTCTTACAGGGGACCTGTACGTTGCTGGAATTGCGGGAATACGGGACATGTTTCTCCTCGTTGTCCAAACCCACAGAACCTTCATTGTTTTGGCTGTGGAAAGGCAGGTGTTACCAAGCCTAAGTGCTCCCAATGTTCGCCGCAGGGAACGCACGTCAGAACCCTCGGACCGAGTCGTAGGTTCTACTTCTCTCTCAACCTCGGATTCTTCTTTTACTGATCTAGACCACTCTCAACAATTGTTACTTAACTTTATTTTTGCTAGCGTTCGTGGTGATGAACGACCTTTTCTTAACGTATCAGTGCTGGGCATACCTTTTAAAGCCTTACTGGATACAGGATCTTCTAGGACGATACTAGGAAGTATCGGTTGGCATTTGCTTCAGTCCCTTAAGGTGTCCTTAAAAATCTACTTCGACTTTTTGTAACGTGGCTAATGGTGGACAATGTGCCATTTTGGGTGTTGTTTCTCTTCCGTATACCTTAGAGGAAAAACCAAGGTAATAGAAACCTTAGTGGTTCCTGAGATTTCTCAAGGGTTGATATTGGGAATCGACTTTTGGAAGGCGATGGCCTTCGTACCAGATTTCAGCAAGGGTCATTGGTCCTTTGGTACTGATGCGGTTGGACATGCGGTTCATTCGAGTGCGCTGAACATCAAAGACGACTTATCAAGGTCGCAACAGTCTTCGCTAGAGGCTGCTATCTCTGCCAGCTTTTCTTTACAGCCATCTGGTCTAGGGTGTACCCAGCTCGTTCAACACAGTATCCATACCAAGGCTGAGCCAATTAAACAACGGTACTATCCTCTATCACCAGTACTATCTCGGATTGTCAATGAAGAACTAGACAAGATGCTACAGTTAGGTGTAGTAGAGCCATCCACCAGTCCATGGTCCAGTCCTGTGGTCTTGGTTAGGAAGAAAGACAACTCCTATCGGTTTTGCATTGACTATCGGAAGCTAAATCAGGTCACGGAACGCAACGCTTATCCTCTGCCGTATATCACTTCTATCTTGGATCGCTTACGGGATGCTAGATTTCTCTCGAGTTTGGACATTCGTTCTGCTTATTGGCAAATTCCTTTAACTCCGGAATCCAAACCGCTTACTGCCTTCACTGTTCCTCATCGTGGATTGTTCCAATTTACTAGAATGCCGTTCGGTCTGCATAATTCGCCTGCAACCTTTCAGCGGCTGATCGACCAAATTATCGGTGCAGAGCTGGAACCGTTTTGCTTCGCCTACCTGGACGATATTGTTATCGCGACACCAACTTTCGACGAACATCTTCGAGTACTGGAAAAAGTTCTGAAACGATTATTTGCTGCCGGTTTGACATTAAATCAGGAAAATGCCATTTCTGTCGTTCGGAGTTGAAATACTTGGGCTACGTTGTGAATAAAAATGGGTTGCTGGTGGATCCAGAAAAGGTGACTGCCATACTTAACATTCCTATACCGACCACGGTCACCGAAGTGCGACGCGTGATTGGCATGGCTAGCTGGTATCGCCGTTTCATACCGAACTTCGCTTCTCTTACTTCTCCTTTATCTGCTCTTACTCGAAAAAATGCTTTGTTTGTGTGGACACCGGAATGTCAATCTGCTTTCGTTTCTCTTAAAGAACACTTAGTTTCTGCTCCTATCCTGACTTGTCCTAATTTTTCTCTGCCATTTGTTGTTCAAACTGACGCTTCGGACTTTGGAGTGGGTGCGGTCCTTAGTCAGGAATCGCCTGAGGGGAAAAGGTTATCAGTTACATCAGTCGCTCCTTAACTAAAGCGGAGAGGCGCTATAGTACTACGGAAAAGAATGTATTGCAGTTTTATTCGCCATTCTTAAGTTCAGACCGTATATTGAGGGCTCTCACTTCACCATCATTACTGACCATCACTCGCTGGTATGGCTTAACCGTTTGCAGAGTCCGTCTGGTCGTCTTGCTCGTTGGTCCTTACAACTCCAAGAGTATGACTTCACCATCAGACATAGGAAAGGCAAAGACCACGTTGTGCCAGATGCGTTATCTCGTGCTGTTCCTGCTGTTGGTGATGAAGCTGAAACCACCTCTCCTCATCTTGATTCCTTAGCTGTTCCTTCTTCTCTTGGTCTTGACTTACCTACTACAAATAAATGGTATAATAACTTACTGAATCGTGTACTCACAACACCTCACAAGTTGCCTCATTGGTCTGTCGATAATAACATCTTATATCGCAGAGTGACTAGTTCTTTACCACTTCTATGGTGGATCCGAATGATGAATGGAAGTTAGTCGTTCCGGCTGAACAAAGGAGACGCATCATTCAGGAGAACCATGATCCTCCAGTTGTTGGCCATGGTGGAGTAACTAAGACAACCGCAAGAATTCTGCAACATTATTACTGGCCTCGATTACGTGCAGACGTGGCTCGCTATATCCGCCGTTGTTCTACTTGCTCTTCCAATAAGGTATCTCAAGCAGCTCCTCCTGGAATGTTTGCTCCTCGTGCTCGTCCTACGGGACCGTGGCAAACTTTATGTTGCGATATTGTTGGGCCGCTTCCTCGTTCTTCTAAAGGCAATTGTTACGTGTTTGTGGTTGCCGATTGTTTCTCTAAATTTGCCCTTTTCTTTGCTATGCGTGTTGCTACTGCTGCTGCGGTTACTAAAATCCTGGAAGAACAGGTGTTTTTACTATTTGGAGTGCCGCAGTACCTTATTTCTGACAACGGAGTACAGTTCCGCAGTCGTGAATTCACTCAAATGTGTGAGAACTATCATTGCACCATCCTATATACTGCCAAATACCATCCGCAAGCAAATCCGGCTGAACGGATAAATCGCGTTCTTAAGACCATGATAGCGTCTTATGTTAAGGACAACCAGCGGAAATGGGATGTGAAGCTCCCTCACATTGGATGTGCAGTTCGTTCGGCGAAACACGAAGTGACTGGATGTACCCCGTACTTTGCTCTATTTGGTCGTGAACATGTCATCTCTGGCAATCTCTTCAATAAATCACGTCTTGAACCAACTGACTCAGAACCTGATCATAGTGTGTCTACTCGACGTTACGCGGCTATCCAGGAATATATACTTCAACGCCTTCGGAAAGCCTATGAAACTACACGAAATAGGTATAACTTACGCCGCCGACATGTCAAGTATAACGTGGGTGATCTGGTGTGGCGTCGTAACTTCCAACTATCCGACGCTTCGAAGCATTTCAATGCGAAACTCGCACCTAAATTCTTAGGCCCGTTCACGGTGAAAACTGTCGTGTCTCCCTGGACGTATGAACTAGCTGATTGTTTAGGAAAGTCACTAGGTACGTGGCACGTGAAAGACCTTAAGCCAGCACCTCTCTCGAATTCGGAAGAGGCTAATGCTGAACTTGCTGTGCTGGAGCCTAATTGTTTAGATTACTCTTTACTTTATCCTAGACGGAAAAGCGTCGTAAACTTGCTTGTACTGCCAGCTAGAAGACACGGTTCATGACTGGATTTCTACTTGGACACGACTTATTTTACTTGACTATTTACTTTTGCTGATTTTATCATATCTGTATTATTTTTTTCCACGGGTTCCTAACGAATTGGCTCGGACTATCTTCTTTCTAGTAAGGAGAAGTTCGTATTTGCTCTTATATTGTTGCTGAATAAATTTCTTTTATTTCTGCCTTACTGTAGGTTGGTTATTAATGAGATTATCGATGGTTTCTGGCTCTATTAGCTACACGACATTATGATCGATTTACATCGAAATCTCTGATTTATTTGGTGCTCTCCCGTATATCTTTATTTTCTTTCTGCGAGAACTGTATATACGTAGATACAGGTTCTTTTGTTTTTGGTTTGAGAAGCTTTATTTTTTTGGGATGCCTGTTGACTTGAGTTCAAGTTGAGCGTGCTCCTGCTCTTGTTGACAATGCATCAAGATTGTTGGGTTTTCTTTTTCTTTTTCTGGGAGATACCAAACCGCTTCGGCGAGCTTAATGATATACCGACTCAGTTCTGGTTGAGTTAGCTCATAGTTATATTTAATATTTTTTTTCTGGAACCATAATGGTTCACATTCGTTAGAATTCCATGTGATATGGGTAGGTTGGTTGGGCACGTAGGGATTGGACCTTCTCAGGTAAATAATACCAAAATTTGACCTTGAATTGGATTTCGAGCTTCGAGACTTAGTTTCATGAGTTCACGTAGTTGTGGGAGTACCGTGATTTCCCGATCCCGTGACGGATTGAACGCCCTCTCCTATATGGCTCGTTGGTGTACGTCTTCGCCAGTTTGGCAATCCTTTTCAAAGCCGAATTCAGACACCTGAATGTGTCTTGTCTTGTGTGAACGTCGTTTTTGTTGCTCTCTGTCCTCTCGAGGAGGGATAGAGTATTCCCTTTTCCTTGCCTTTGTTATCTTACCTTAAACCTTTCCTAGGGTACCTTATTTTGGGGTAATTCAGGGTGGTATTGTTTTAATTTGGGTTGGGGTTTCATTGGTTTTAGGGCTCTGTCCTGACGCTTGTCCAACTTCAAACTTTACTATAATAATATTTTCTGTTGACTGGGTTTAGTAAGGTTGGTTGAGATACTGTTGGATGACCCACGTTTTCTTTACCTTGCTTCTCGGAAATCGCTAATTGCGAGTTTTTGTGGGCGTTCAATCTCTTGGTGTTATCCTTTTCTTTTTCTTGGTCGTTGCTTGACTTTGTTGCTGGATACACCAAACGCTTCATGCGAGTTTTGAACAGATTTCATCAGATCAGCTACTCTTAGTTCAACAAACCGTCTATCTCTTAGGGGTTGGGTTTCATTAGGTTTTTCATATGTGTGGGTGGGTATCTTTGGTTATATGTCGCTCTTGTTGGAGATTCCTTTTTTTCTGAACACCTACGGATGTTAATTTTCTGGATTATGTATGGTGCAGCGGATTATGTTTATCCTTCTGCGCGGGCTTGAAGTTTTGTGTGGGGGAATTTGTAACGGTCACTGTGAGTTAGGCAACACCCAATGCAAGGAGTCGCGGTGTAAACGCGACATATTCGCGTATTCGCTCCTTAACGAAAATTTTGGGGATTTAATTCCCAGAATTCAACTTCCGCGTTGTCCTAATTGGCCAATACATTTTCGGTTTCTTCAATTTCCGCCTGGTGACAACAACCATCACGTCGTGCTACTGAAATTAAAATTTGCCTTCATCTGAGTGCTTAATCGTAATTCCGTCAAATTTTCTAGTGCTGGGGAAAGGATTGATTACTCGATTTTCCGAAGTTTATCTTAGGACGGATGCGTGTACTAATTGCCTCTAATGGTCGCTCGATTGCATTCAGATAAGGCGAGTTACTCCGGGATTAGAGTACTCCGGGATTAAAATTACTCGGCTGTAAAGGTTCTTTTGACCTAAACAAAACCAATTACCTGGCTGATTAAATTCATCGTGGGATCTCTTTCTACCTTTTTTTGTCTTGGCGCTGCGTGTGTCGCATACTTGGGGTTCGCTGTTAAAATTGCTGAAGTACGGGACATCCTACCGAAATTAGGGGTCGCCGCAGCCGGCACCGACACCACATATCTGTATCTCCTCCTGTGTGTCAACATCGTAAACCTCTATCTACAACATAAGGTCAGATCTTTCTAGTTATACTACTACGCTGAAAACAAACCATCTCCGGGACGTCACACTGCTACCGAAAACGTCTCAAGCGTAACACCTAAATAAGTACAACTTGTCTTGGCACCTTAAGTGCAGTTAAATATTTGGAACTCGAAACGTATTTGTTCACGTATTTATAATCTTTTTCTGTTAATTCACTACAATATAATTAATTCACTTGTTGTGGCGCATATATTGGCCCAATCTATACACGAATGTGTACCGTAAAGGCGCGAACTTGCTTCATTCACCCACCATTGCCTGGGGATCTTTAGAGTAGAAGTGTACTACCACGGAAGAGCGCTCTTTTGGGAAACACCTAAATCTCCGATACTTTTTTTGCTAAATATTGCAACTGCGAACACTAAATACACCTTCGTATTGTACGGGTGGGGGTCACGTCGCCATCTTGTTAGATTATATAACGCCAGTGGCGTAACTCATAAATTAATAACTTGCTATTAATTATATATTGTTTCCTTCTTTTGTGTACGAATATATATAGGAATACGAACGAATACGCTTCGTAGAATTATCTTAAATTGTAAAGGGATATATATTTAAATTGTGCCCTGTTCCTTTTTTTATGGTGTGTTATTAAATATAACGTTTTGTAGGTTACTTGTGTCTCTCTCTCTCTTTATTGTATTTATTGCTCCTTTAATTTGTTACGGTTGATTGTTGCGTCTGTTTCTTTAGTTCGGAAGCAGGTTTGTATCCACGCATTAGGACTATGGCGCCCTCGGTTTAATTCAAGACAGTTCTGAAGAAGCGGTGGATCCTTTTCTCTCACCCACGCCCTACTCTTCGGCTGCCGGCAACACTTATCTTTCTTCAATTAACCGTAGCACACTAATAACCAAATAAAACATAAATTTTTCCTTGTTATTAGTGATTATGTTTCATAAGTTAACGGAGACTGAAAAACCAATGTTCATTAAGTTTCTTAAAGTGATGTACAGACTCGCCTCTTTAATAAATAAGAACATAAAGTAAAAATGCTTATTTTGTTGAATCTTATTAATATTTTACATTTACATTGTAGATAGGCCTTCAACTATAGAAAATCTCAAGTTTTACAAGTTGAGGTTATGAAACTTTTTGAATGTTGATTTTAAATGATTGATTAAAAACAAAATGGTCTTTGATAACCCAAACGTATTTAATACAAATAATAACTATTAAAAATCGATCCTTGTATGTTGAGTTGCATGTACATTAAGAATCGTATTTGTATAACTGTCTTTAAATTTTAATTTAAAATGATTTTGGCAACACATAACTTCTAACCTACCTCTTGAGTGGAAAGTAAACAGCTGTTTACTACCAACCCATGAGAAGGTGTTTACATTTAGGAACGACAGTTTTTCAACCTTCAGAAAGTTAGGCACTAACACATTACAATAATGATTATAAATAAACACTGTGTTTTTCGACAAAATAATATTAAAAAAAAAACACTTAGTTTTCTAATACTTCAATACATTCCACTGCTTAAGTGAAAAAAATGACATGTTAGTCCGTAATTCAAAGTTTCAAAAATGATGATGCTACAAATATAAAATTACTTTCACTACTTGGGATTTGTTTATTTATTTCTATGGTACTAGAAATGTAAATAGAACTGTCATTCTATGACCATTTTAACAAAAAACCTACTTCCATATGTTTAAGTAGAAATTTTTTTTTTTCTACAACGTATTGTTTTTGTTTACGTATTCTATAAATTATACATAATTCTTACACTTTTAGTCACTCACGTCATTTTTTATTGCTAATTCTAATACCAATGTTATACAGTGACCGGCAAAGAGTTTGCATCAAATCGGAAAAATGTTTGTAATTAAGATATCCAACAATTTTTGTTTTGCAAATGTATTCAACATATTGAATGACAAAAAAAGCACTTTAACAAATGTCATGTGATCACTGTCATGGCGGCAAATTTAAAAAAATGTTTCTTAAATATGTAAAAAGTTAGGTTAGATGACAAGATATTGAAAAATGCCTATGAGAAAAACTGTTCAAAATTAGATTATATGCCTATGTGCAAATTTTCAAAAAAAATAACAATTTTTCAAAAATATCAGTTTTTCGGCAATTTTTCCAGAAACATTGAAATTTAGTAATTTTGATTTATTAGTCTACCAATGCACGGTAAAGAACAAAACATTGTTTTTTAGAACGCACTTTGTTGTAATGCTCTACAGAAAACAAAAGGTTGAAATTACAAATTTGGAATTATTTTAAAATAGTTTTAAAATGATCAATTTTCCATTCTAAACCCAATTTAACAAATATTTGCCTAGATAATAAACCCATACAAAACATACAAAAAATTTCCGAAAAAAATGCCGGAAAACTGATATTTTTGAAAAGACAATATTTTCTCTTAAAAATTTGCACATAGACGTATAATCTAATTTTGAACTGAACAACTTTTCTTAGGCAATATCTTGTCATCTAACCTCACTTTTACATATTTAAGGGATATTTTTAGAATTTGCCGCCATGACAGTGGTCACATGACATTTGTCAAAATGATTTTTTGTCATTCAATATGCTGGAATTTATTTGCCAAAAAAGTTTTCGGATATCTTAATTACAAAATTTTTCCCATTTGATGTAAACTCTTTTGCCGGTTTTCAATATACAGTTATTATTTTGATTAGAAGTATTTCCGTAGACCAGTTTAATGTAATGTGTAATTAATTTTAATAAAACTCAAAAAACATAATATTGCACGCTTCTATAATAAACAGGAGTATGAATTTAATAAAAAAAATTGACAGATACCAGCATTGTTCACAATTTAGATCTAATCAAGATTTTCAATGACACAAGCTTGTAATAATAATGGTACAGCAAGGCGTTTATTAAGTTCTGTGTTCCAGAAATACACGCAAAGCTAAAAGTTAGAGGACATAATAGAAGCAGCAAGAGTTCATTAGAAAACGATTTAAATTAGTATCGAAGTTGAGCACAGCTTTCGGTAACACCTGAGGTAGTAATTTAGTTTGACTTACACAAGGAGTCGGCCAGTGCACTTAAGAAAATATTCTGTGACCACCTTTTTTAGTAAAAGTAACTGAAATTGTACTTTCAAGTAATATTCTTAATTGAGGAGTTTTACAAACAAGTTGGCGGATCACGTTGCATTTATCTATAAATTTAATTGAGTGGCATTTTTAATTATTTTATTTCACACCTTTTGTGTAATCAAAACACAAAACAAATAAAATACAGTTACTTGACAAGGTTCGGTTACTGCTTCAGTTACGATTAGCCATAATTTCTGTTAAACCGTTATGTTGATTTAATTCAAATTATACTTAAGAGATGAAATAATCTGAACTATAGGATGTCGGAATATCTGAAGAAATTATTGTTATTTTAATAAACATATGTTGTATGCTATTACTCATCCAATTTTGTGTGCTAATAAGCATTCATACAGAGTAAAATAATGTTTTTTGTTATTTATTTTGCATTCATAAAAAAAACAAAATAGATTTTAATTGTCTATTTAGTCTCTAAATAAAAATGATCATCAAAATGGTTGATTGCATTATTGTTTAAATTATTAGTGTACATATCCCAGAATGTATATGCTTTAATAATGGCGGGGAATTGACGTGAAACACTACATGTCGCTCGGTAAAAACTACATCCTCACTCGTCGTTTAAACTTAAAATTTAGTATTAACATTTAATAACAGTTTAGTATACTTATGTAATTGTACTGTTCGAATAATAATGAATGAAACTTAAAATGTATGTCAATAATAAAAATGTTTCATATTTGTAAGTATGAATAATATATAGACAAAATAAAATATGCGCTATTATTTTCATAAAATTACAGGCACTGTTCAATATTATATCTTGGATGACTAACACTATACACTCACTTTATTTGTTTTATACGTTCAGGCATCCTTTGACTACTTTCATATTGCAAATAATATGTGTTTATTGTTGCAAACTTCTGCCAAATTCCATCAAAGAATTTCCACATTGTGGGATGTGCACATTGAAATGAAGATTGAAAAAAATAATAAAAACCTTCTATGATATTGGTAGTGCTAGTCAAACTATTTGCTCCGTTCTGACGGTGATTCCATATATTTAGGAAATAAGTGGTTCTCGTCTGCGACTATTTCTGCTAGTTCGACCCTAATGGATGTAATTTAGAAATATTGTATTTTTCAATGAAATTCCAGACTTTTCTTATGCACCAGTAGCTATTCCATTACGAGACTAACGATATTGAAGTTAGCATTTTAACGCATATTGCTAAATTTTTATATTTGAAACAAATTCACGTTTTAAACCAATTTTCTTTAACTTTCAAATTACAGATTGATTCAAATAAAAAAAAAAACACTCTTTTGTTTCAATTTCGGGAAACTCAATTTGAAAAGCATTGATTTGCTACCTTTTCCAAAATCAAGTTGGCAAGATTCAGGATTTAGAGTTAAAAATCAAACCTTTTAATATACGTTGAAATCTTCGATATGTATTCTCAGTCTTATTTGGCAGTAACGCAAAAACACATGGAAATGCTACACCATCAAGTTAAACATGGATACTGTAAAACTGCAAAAATATATTTCTTCAATCAGTTTTGTAGCCAGAACCTGACATGATGGACAACTGGCAGTTTTTTTCTATCTTTCTGACAATCAAAGACATGTGAACTACATCTGGTTACCACTTATCATTCTGTATCTGATATCCGGTTCAAACTACAAAAAAATGTATTTGAACACCGAACTAGATTAATTGTTAATGAAAAAACTTATATTAAATTTATCAGATAAAGATAGATTTTGAGTTTGGCATATCTTATCTTACTGACTTAAACCACACAAATTTGCGTTCATTTTCATTTAAAATTTAATAAAAACTTACCGAACTCTTTCAAAAATGTAAATAACCTGTGATATCACACGAACAGCAGGACGGCGAAGGCTGCTTATATGACTCCTGACGTCAGACGTCACAAATTTGGTACAAGTGCGAAAACAATTTTTTGAACTTTTAAGATTAATTTCTCGCAAAGGGTTTTTATTTTAACAGTTTGGATAGGTACCCACAAACTTTTGAAAAGACGTGTATTGCAATTAAAAAAATTAACTCCAAATGCAATTCCTACTATAGGTACATCTGTGGATTTAAATAAAATCCACACGCTCATAAACAACCATAGAATTTTAACATTAGTATGTCACAAAGTACTTAGTGGTGCAGGTAAAGTGTTTACAATTTTGAAGCTTAGTACTTAATCCTCTAATGAGTTTCTAGGGTTGGGTTTATATTGCACGTATTTTAAAAATACAATTTACAGTACTGTTAGTTCTAATAGGCATTTCCGGGAAAGGTTAATGTTGTATTTCTATACACCGCTTTATTCAAAATTTTTGTTTTTATTTGTATTACATTACATTAATTCAATCAGGTTTGAACTTGAAATACAACAATTTTATTTTTAGCAAAACTGATTTAGACATGAAATCAGCTAATGCTGAAACAATTAATATAAAACTACGTCGTTTGAAGTGTTTCCAATATTTTTTGAAAAATTTACCAATTCTAATTAAATAGATTACATCTACAAGTCATTTATTTTTTTGTTGTTTGTGTTCGTTCGTTACTTTAAAATACTAAAACCAATTAACATATACTTTTTGTTTTACTCTTCGAGTAATAATGTAACGGATATTATTTTTAAGTATTTTATACTAAATATTATTACTAAAATTAAAAAGTACCTACATTATAATTATAATAGTATTAAGAGAATACAGTTTGACATGGTTGCAATAACATCATTTGTAACACATTTTAGTCCAGGATTACTGAGTATCAATAAAAAAATAAAGAAAGGATTTAAGCTTTGGTGTTACAGAATTATACCGTGACCAATAGTTGTAGTTACAAACTGCCGATGTTCAAAGTGTCGTCGGTACGAATTGTTCTAGTTATAAATTGTGCGTTACTATTTGTGTGGTTATAAACTGATCGAATTTACAATACGTCATGGAACCGTTGTACAGTCTTTCGCGTTTATAGTGGCGTGGTTAAGAGCAGGTACATGTATTAGTTGTTTCCTTTAATTGCATACATATAAACAAAATAAAAAATTGGATAAATTTTGCTATTGTATACGTTAGGCTTAGTAGCGAATGAACAAAACTGAGGGTCTGAAGCTATAATTTTGAAACTGTAAACTACTGTATCTTTCATAAAGTTTAACGTTTATCTGTAGTCAAATATTGTAGTTTCATATAAATTATATATAGTACTCTTGATAGTAAAAAAACTATAGTAGGAGATTTTGAAAGTGAAAGTTGCCATGTTTTTGATTCAGAAATTAATCTGTCGCTTGATAAAACAACCATTTTTGTGATCATAATAGTTTAAAAAGGTTAATTATAGCCATTGTCAAAAATCAATGTATTGTTATGGAAAATCAACATTTACAAATGGCTAATCTGGAATTTGCACATTTAAAATAAGGTCTTTGTTTATTTAAATGACTTTAAATTTCTAATGATTCTAAAATATGTTTTGCAAAATTTCATTTCTTTAGATGTTTAGTCTATCAAAGTTCCTTCTATCTTCAAAATTTCTAATATATTGTCTTATGAGTTATATTAACGTTTTAAATTGTAAACACCTGATTATTTTAAGTGAAAAGATTTGTCCTTCTCATTGAATACCAAATGTTTACCTGTTTTAAATGTCCGAAATTGTATGAATCACATTTTGCAATAATTTATAGTTTCAAGTTATAGCTTCAGGCTCTAGAGTTTTGATAATCCGGTATCGAGTCTACCTAGACAATAGCAAAATCTATCCCACTCTATTTTTGTTTATGTATCTAAGCCTTTAAATATGAACGACTTATTTATGTACCTGCTGTAAACAACGCCATTATAAATGCGACAGACTGTAGCATAGTCTTTACTCCACTGTTATACATGAGACACAACAATATCAAATAAAAAAATCGAACCCTCTACTTCTTAGTAGATTATAATTAATTTAGGCTTGAGATCGGATGGTTGTATGGAATACACGATATTCTAAAACCGCTTGTCCGTTTTTGTTGAAACTTGAGAATTTAGAATTTTTTTCTATAAAATCGGAGGTTTGGTTAGATATTGTACACAATTCGAATATCCCAAGACACTTTAGAAAGACAATTTCTATTTTATTGTTTGCAAATGCTTCGGAAGCTAAAATAAAAAATAAAATACTTTGTATTTTGATAACCGCTCGAATTTAAAGGAAGGGAAGGGGGGTTACTTACATTTGCATTTTCCTTCTAAATTCAAAACGGTTATCTTAAATTTTTGCTTAAAACAGATACGCCACGCTGCGCCGTTCCAATTAATTATTTATTATTATTCAATTATCAAAGTGTTTAAGATAACCAAATTTGTTCAAGTTAAGTCTTTTATTACATTTGAAAAATGATTAATTAATAAAGTTGTTTTTCATTTGCAAATTTAGGCCACCGCTGAACTGATGTTAAAAAAGCATCAAGCACCCTCCGCAAAAGTCACGTCAGAATATTTTTCTATAAACAATCTTAATTTGACGAAACGTCGCTTTGGTTAGAGATGACAATAGCGACATTTTAAGATCAAGGTAACACATCAGCTCTCGTACTCTAACATTCGCAAGATTGAGATAGGGGATCCAGTCTCTTGACCTTCAATACCTATGAGCTCTATCTCACGAATTATATCAGAAGTACTATTGAATTGCTTATTAATGAAAAAGTATACCAAATATTAAGAAAAATGCTTGGGCATTTTTAGATGACCATTTCAAAATTTAGCAGGTGGAGGATTATTTAGCTCATGCACTTTATTCTGGTACCTGGTCATGTAATTGAGTTCCCTCATTTTCTTGTTCAAAAAGTAACGTCCATAAAGCGCTTATTCTTTAATTCTTGCATAAATACTAGGATCTTTGTCAGTTTTACGAGAATTGTTTGTAATAATTACAAATGCCATACCAGCAATACATTACAGAAATCACTACACTGTAAAATAAATAAATAACAAGAGCGGAGGCGCAAGTAGGCTGATCACTTGCCTTAATTTCTTGCAATACTTTCGGGGATCTTAAAGTGAGAAGATGATTGAGAGGTTTGCAATTGTTTGTAAAAAACGATGTGGAGTATTTCAAACAGAATACTGAATGGATGATCAATTGAGATTATTTATTTTGTTATTTTAATTCCAATAAATTAAAATTATAACAAATGTCATGCTTCCAGGCTTAAATAGATCTTTACATGCTACTGCCATATTTAACTGCAGTGATTTGATTGTTGATAGAAGCTATTATTTATGTTTAATTAATATTACATAATTTAAAATTACATTTTAATTGTTTATTTTAAAATTGTAATCAGTACTCTCCTTAAATAAAAAAAAAATATTCAATATTTCTGTACTGATTATTGATTTGCAAAGATTGGGTTCTGAAGATGGGATAAGAAAGTATTCCGTTGAGTCCTCCTTTTCGTAATAAGAGTAATTTTAACTATTTTCAACATGATTAAAAAAACATGATAAGACTGCATAGTTCGATGTGTCAAAGAGTCTAAATAAAGAAACTGAAAAGGTGTAACATCTGCAGGTAATAGCACCAGATGTAGAGCGTTAGAAAACTTGCTCACCGGTGGTTTATTTGACTTTGAGGCAAAGTTCGCCACAAAGATAAGTCAAACTGGACATTAATTGTAAAATCCTTTTAAATTATATTTGCTGACGAAAATACCAGAAATATACTTAAATAACAATTTGCATTCAGTGGTCTTCAACATCTGTAATGTTTATCGATACAGCGACATCGCTTTGTGTTATGAGTTTAAAACTCGATTGTGTATAAACTCTATTTTCCAGTGCTCGTTCAATACGGTGCTTTATGAATAAATCACACTAAATTTACGTTTTAGTCTTTAACACCCAACCAATTTCTTTTTATCTAAATAGAGGGCCCACTTTTGTCCTTTGTTTTTGTTGTTTTGTTGTTACACCATCCACTCTGCGTCAGTATTTACTTTATAACTTGAACGCCCGCGCTCTCTGTCATATTTTTTTATCTGAGCTTCCAGCTGAATACCGTAAACGAAAAAACCATTTACGACACCTTATAGTTTTCTCTCTTTATTTTAGAGAACTACATAAAATAATAATAATAATAATAATAATAATCTTCATTGGTTACAGAGAAACATAAGTGTTTTCATTACAAGAAATAATGGTTGTCGATTACAAGACATAACCCAAAAAAGAAACATATTTCTTATTATAGAGAACAACAACAAAGAAAAATTCAAATAAATAATTCAAAATATTATTCATTTAATTCATAAGAATCTTAATTTTAGCATTTGATTTTCAATGAAGAAAATACAAATAAATATTTTGATAAATTAAACTTGTCGAATCATATATTTTGAATTTAATAAGGTAAATGAACTAGTAAGTAAATTAAATAACGCGATAACTGAAGTTGAAGAAGAAACCAATATGAAACATTTTAAATTATCATTAGAATAATACGAGGATATATTGAAAAATTCTTAGCCTACTATAGAACCAAACAAAATTTCAATGTCAAAATATTTTATTACTCAACATATTCTCCTCTTAATTGGATACATTTATTACAGCAAACCTGCAACGTCTCTAGACTTTAAAAAAATTTTCTTTTTGCTCTGCAAACCAGACCTCCACAGCTTCTATTACCTCCTTGTTGGAAGAAAATGTACGACTTTTTAAACTTTTTTCAGTTGAGGAAAGAGGTGATAGTCGGACGGAGCCAAATCGGGTGAATAAGGGGGATGTTCTAGTAATTCAAACCCTAAAATCACAAAAAAAAACGCTTCCGCGTCTTTTCTCTTTAATATTTTCCCGTAGAGTGGTCAGTAATGTCGAATAGTTTTCTCCAGTTATTGTTCTACCCTTATCCAAAATCAATCATGATGATTACTCCATGGCAATCCCAAAAACTGAAGCAAGAACTTTTCCACACAAAACTTTAGGTCTTGGAGAACCAGAGTGTCGCCATTCCATCGATTGTTGCTTTGTTTCTGGATCGTAGAAATGTACCCAAGTCTCATCCATAGTAACAATTCGGTTTAAGAAGTCTACATCGTTTTCAAATCGAGCACAGATCGAACGCGATGCTTCTACCCTTGCACGCTTTTGGTCAACATTCAAACATTTGGGGATCCATTTTGCAGCAATTTTCTCATGTCCAAATTGACGTGAACCATATGATGAACGCGTTCGTATGAAATATTCAGTGCTTCAGATATCCGTTTTAGCCCAATTCGACGGTCTGATAAAATCATGTCATGAACTGCATCGATATTTTCGGGGACTGACACAGAAACTGGCCTTCCCGATCGGTCATCATCTTCAATGAAAAATTTACCTCTTTTGAAGCTTGCATTCCAATTTTTGACGGTTGCATACGAAGGACATTGATCACCAAGGGTATTAAGCATATATTCGTAAATCTGCTTACCTCTTAACCCTTTTAAATACAGGTACTTGATGATGGCTCGATACTCCAATTTTTCGATTTTTCACAATTTTGGTGGACATCTTTTTTCATTTAATTTATTGCGTGACTATGGTTTACTTTTTGACGTCAAACTTTACACTGACACTTCAAATAAGTTATTGTTCGTTGCTATGGTAACGCAATATTTTGTTTATGCAAGGAACTGGTCTAGGCTAACTAGATATCAATACATCCTCGTAAGTCATGAACGCTATCGATGTTGAGTTCTCTCACGTTGAATTTTCTAAAA
>JALBCR010004817.1:207500-272045 GCA_030710515.1 Abscondita cerata | reverse complement strand
TGGTGTGCTTTGATTCCAGTTACGTATTACTAGAGTGGTAATATCTGCATTGTCAACTAACAATGTAGCTGAGGTTCGTCGCAGTCATGACCAGTGTATTCCTCTGAGTTAATTAGTTTTAAGTTTGCCACTTGTTTAGTATACAAAAAATTTATGTATCCCATAACAGCACGGTGGCATCTACCATTTAATTGTTTTAAAAGAATCTTGTTATGTTGATGTCATTAGGTCGAAGTGTCATATAGTGTCTACATAATTTAAATAAAAATCTCAACTATGGTAAATGTCCATTATTCGTTTTAGTATTAGGAATTTTTTACTAGTATTATACGTTCAGGGCTTCGATATCCTGTATTCTTAAATTGACTAGTTCATGCGACGACATGCCCACTAACTCGAATATTAATACGATCTAAGAAAATAGTATCTACTTTAGCGATTAAGTTATATTTGAAATTACCTTCATGGCCAAATATTCATTGTTTGGCGCATTTGTCAGAAGTTATTAAAATGTTCTTTTGGAAAAACTTTTGCTTTTTTTGGTTGATACCCATCAACGGCGCTTCAAGAAGGAAATTAATTTTGCGTAATTTTTAAGTTTATGTTATGTTTAATATTTAATTGGCACTTTGGCATGGAATATTGTGCCCATAATGACGAACTTTTCTGGTTTCCGCCAAATGGGAAAAATACGCTAACACCTTAACATTTTCTGTGTAATTGATTATATTATTTTCTTGCATAATTTCAAAGAATTTATTGTAAAAGCGAAATCCATATATTTTGCGCGATTTGTTGGGGATCAAAATTTTCCAACTAAGGCATCAGCGATTTGTTTTATTTAGGTGGAGTTCCTTCAATTTGCGACATTTTAAGTTTAAATTTTAATGGCGTTTCTGCTTAAAAGTGCTAATACCTCTACCGGCAAACTAAGTTACTAATTGAGCGTAAATATCATATTATTGTACGCCGTAAAAAACGTATGATCGTTCTATATATTCAATGCGGTATAGTAAAATTCATATTTTAGCACACTTGAAGAAAAATATATTTTTATTTTAGTAGAACACCTTATACTGTTTAATATCATGATGTAAGCTTCTTCAGATTCCTTATAAACATACATACTCTTGCCTACTTTCAGGTAGATTTCAATAATTCTCACATTTATTTAAACAAGTAGGCCATAGCACTGTATGACGTTTTGGACACGACAGTTTGCTTAAATACATACAGGTGTCTCAAAATTGACGCCGTCCTTTCAGAATATGAATCGGGGGGCTAAAACGAATTAAAACGTAAGAATAAAAATTGCGTTATGTCCATGGTTACAGAGTTATTGACAAAAACAAAGATCTAACATTCAATGTTTACTTTATTAAAAACGAAGTCAGCTAAAACAAATGAGTAGCATAGAATGCTATGGTAATGTTAAATGTTAATTATTAGTTCTGTCAACTTTGTCATAATAAGTATAAGTATAATTTCATACGGTTATTTGTTTTAAAATGGAACGTCATTATTCAATCGAGAATATGTTGATATGTTAAAAGTATTAGGTGCGCATAATGATAATGCCGTGCTGCAGCTAGAGCATATACCGTAAAATTCCCAAATCGACGGCACCCTGATGCAAAAACTATACGACAGGTTGAACAAAGATTACTGAAACAGGTAATTTAAATCCCAGATTAAATAAGGAGGACGCCATTCTACGCTCAACGTCGTCAAGAAGAGCAAATTCTTGATTTTGTTGAAGCGGAACCAAATACAAGTCTTCGAGTTACATCGAGACAAACGCATTTCAAAAAGATACCATTCATAGATTATTAAGAAGGATGGAAACATATCCATTTAGGCCTCAAAAGTTCAAGTTTTACATGAAGGGAATGGGAGCTTCGGATTAATTTTTGTAGATGGTTATTGGATAACGTAAACAATGATCCACATTTTATAGAAAATATTATGTTTACTGATGAGTGTACATTTACCCAGACAGGGATTATAAATACTCATAATTTGCACGAATGGAGAGATGAAAACCCTTATTTAATACGTAAAGATGTCACCAAAGACGATGGTCAGTAAACATTTGGGCTGGATTATTAAATAATAATGTAATCGGCCCAAATATGTTACCTAACCGACTTAATTCAGCATCGTATTTTCATTTTTTAAACGACAATTTACCACTGCCATTGCTCGATCAAGTCCCATTAGCAACTAGATTGAATTGTTGGTTCCAACATGATGGTGCTCCTGCACATTATGGTAGACAAGTGAAAGCATTACTAAATCAAACATTCCCCGACTGTTGGATTGGAAGAGGTGGACCCGTACTATGGCCTCCTAGATCTCCAGATCTAAATCCATTAGATTTTTTTCTCTTTCTGGGGATTCTTGAAAGAAAAGATTTACTTTGAACCTGTTGAGAGTGCGGGAAGATGTAGTAGCTCGTATTCACGCTGCTGTGACATTTATAGACGAAAACATGCTACAGAGGGTTCATAATGATAAATCGTGCAAATATTTGCATTGAAGTAGGGAGGCGATTTGTTTGAACACCTTTTATAAATTAATTCTTGTTTTGTAACAAATATTCGTTTTTAATAAAGTTTAAACATTGAATGTTAGATCTTTGTTTTTTGTCAATAACTCTGTAACCATGGACATAACGCAATTTTTTATTCTAACGTTTTAATTCGTTTTAGCCCCCCGATTCATATTCTGAGAGGACGGGCGTCAATTTTGAGACACCCTGTATACAGAGTTCATAACAATATCTTTCATATATACTCATAAGGAAAAACATCTGGGTTTGTAAAGATAATGGTAGAAACATCCCGTTTATGTTGATCATTCACGAGACGTATTATAAATCTGTCTTTTGTTAGGCAAGGAGCTACGGACACCTTCCCCGTTATACACCAGGTATTTTAAACAGTAGATTTAGTGCGGAAACCAACACTTTGTGCTGCGTTAAAAATCGAACTTAGTTTTAAACAATTGCGATCAATGTGCATGCAAAAACATTTTTATTGTTAATTGTGATAATTTTATCTTTCTGTGTTTTATTGTAGAAAATCGCGTGACTAAATATAATTAGTGTTTATCGTTACATCTATTTTAATTATTTGATTTCATTTGCCTGTCGGTTTCTTGTTTGTCTACGTACAGTGCTTAATCGACGATCGTCAATTCTCTTAAAGTGCAAAGAAGTGGCGCTCATAATTATTTAAGATTTAGTACGAATTATTAATTCAGTTTCGTATTCCAATACTTTTCTCAACCTGCGACGCCTCGGATGTAGTTAGTTAGCCGTGCTGGATACGAAATTGGTGACAGTTTGTTCATATTTAATTTCTATTATTTTGCTTATCATACATTTACTACTAACATGGGTAGCATCTACATCTTGTAGCAAGTGAGATATCCTCCGATAAACGTTCACCGAAAACCAACGTAAGAAGAGTCATCAATGTTCCATTAAAAAAACTAAGATTGAATTAACCGATTTCCTAGAATACTCGCCCAACCTTAAAAACCACCGACGCTGATGATCCAGAGGTTTGATAAAATGAGGATTAATCGTGGTGTAATAAGGGAAGCTTTCCTAAAAAGCACTGATTAACTTGGCAACATCGTATGGAAAATAAATGAGAAACTGCAGCATCAGATATAATAAAACCTAATAGGTAAAAAAATTGAGAAAGGCAGTCAAAAAAAGTAAGCTCTCATATGATGAACAGTGAGAGAGTCAACGAGCAAAGTGCAAAAAAATGATTTGTTTACACTACAGCCATTGCTGTAACATCAAAAGAAAATTTAGACTTGCATCCAATGACTTACGTAAGAAACATAATCTAGATATATTAACATTAAAAACAGCACGAGAACGAAACAGAAAAAGTAAGAAGTTAAATTCAATGATCGAAGCAGTCGGTCCTGGTTACCATATTAGCAATTTCGGTAATCGTTAAAAAATATATTACAGCCACTTCCAACGTCTGGATAGTGTGGAAGTGTTAAGCCAAACTCCCCTCATATTCTCACTAATTGACGTTAATTGCCTAAAGCTGATGGAGGGACGTGACCTCCACACTGTAGCCATAAATTGCAGTCTTCCATTCTTTTCAATCCGTATGCAATAGTAATGCACATTCGTGGTTATTGAGGAATTCAATGCCAATAATTTTATACTATTAAGTAGTATTAAGATTTCAAAAGGCGAACATACTCAGTAAAGGGAATTTCTTAACTAGTTATTGGTCGATAATAATAACATTCCAAACACATCGATATCCAATCAAGTTAAAACCATTTCTAAGGTTAAAATCATTAAGTAAGTAAATGGGAGAATTGCCGACAAACATCCAAGCATACCGAAAACTACTATACTAAGTAGCTTCGTTTCACCAAAGATTGTAAGGGTTTTCGAGAGTGCACCTTGCAAAAATAGTGAAAGAGAAAAGACAAAGGGGAGAAAAATCATGATTGTGATTCTGAAACTAATACACCGAATGGGAAAAATCTTCTACGTTACTTTCTTGTAAACAAATTCAGATATTAAAGAAGACAGTCTATGTAAAATTAAAAAGTACCTATCGGTTTCAAAAAACAGGATACGGGTTTTAGAGTGTCATAATTTTTAATTTGGCGTTCTAATGTTTTGAAAGTTGCCATGAATATATCTTGCACTTATCCCTAATAGCGGTGAATCAATAGATCAAAAAAACAGGCTGATCCGGGTGTCTTGCTTTGTAAATTCCGATAGTAGGTATCTAGAGGTAAAAACGAGCGTTTACCGCAGAACTCCATATTGCCCCGATAAGCGAAAATAAAATTGCGTTTTAAAAAAAATGTTTAAAACAAAAGCTATAGACAATAGAATTTCCAACAACTTTTCTCCTTCAACTTTTTTTGTAAAATTGATATTGGTCACGTGATTGTTATATCTCAGTAATTCCTTATCGAGATCAAAAAATAGTTTAAACAAATCAATCAATCAATAATGTGTAAAATGGTTATTTTTCTAAATATTTCAAAAATTTGAAAATTTGTGTAGGTTAACTAATCAGATCTTCGGAATTATAAATAGGGTCCTTGAACAAAAGTTTCATAAAAATCGGACAGGTGATTTTTCTATAACTTGTTTACGTCGAACATAATTTTTTTTTGCTTCATTATAACGTACTAACTCTATTCGTTTAATAATTGTCATTGTTAAGTATTAACTAAAAATGTTTTTTATGACGGAAACTTCATATAAAATATGAACTTCCTAGTAACATGCAGTCGTGGCTCTGCAGTTAAGTGCGTTAACTGCTAAGCCAGCTTTTATCGAGTTCAATTCCCGGTGCAAACATCGAATTTCTCGGCTGTACACTCTCTCAAGGCAATGCCAAACCAGCGAGAGTATACACTTGCCTAGTAAACCGCTCAACTTAAGCTTTCAGAATCGGTTTTAAACTGTAGGTGCCATATATACGTGTCTACTGTTAAGCACAACACATATACATGCGAGAAGTGCGCAACGGCCAGTAACGGATATGCAACTTCAAAAGAGTAGCATCCTAAATAATTGTCACGTGACTGAACGCATCCATCTTGAAAGGTGTGTGAGTAATGCTTATTGGTTGAGAACGCGTGGCAATATTGATTTTCATAAGTAATACAAAACGAGTTTTGGATATTTTTGGTGGAAATTTTAACGCGTGAAAATTCGTCGAATTCAACCCTGATTGGTCGAGAACATTTTGAGTGGAATCTTCATTCAAATTCAAAAATAATTGTTTTAAAAAGGCAACGTTTAACCTTGTAAAAGTCGTCGTCATTCACACCTTAATGCAAGCATCTTCGATAGAGCACAATATGCGCCGTATGGGGTGCTAAAATTTGTTCAGCTGCGATATCAGGTTAACAATTCACATTAATTTATGAAATTCGTGTTTAATCTTCAGAGGAAACATATTTTAATTAAAAAGTTTTCAACGCGCCAAACCAATCACACAAGATTAAACTAAACGGCCAACAAATTGAACAAGTAGATAGTTTCACCTACCTAGTATCAGTTATTGCAGAAAATGGAAAGATAGACAAAGAACTAAATGATAAGCTGGGAAAGACGGGAAGAATATTTAACATGATCAAGACATCGTTCCTAGGAAAGAGAGAAATTCCTAAACAAATAAAAACAGCAGTAGTGAAGAAAATAGTTAGTAGATAAGCTTGGAGACTAATTGAAAAACATAAGACAAGAATAAATGCAATGGATATAAGGTTCCTCAGAAAAATAGTAAATAAAACAAGAAGAGATAAAATAAGGAACTAAAGAATCAGACAACAACTGAAAATCCAACCAGTAAACGAAACACTAACAGAAGGACAGATGAGATGGTTTGGACATGTATGGGTGAAGAAAGAAGGATATTTAAAACAAAAGTAAAAGGGAAAGAGGAAAAGAGAGGAAGACCAAGGAAAACTTGGAAAAATGGAATAAGAGAAGAGGCACAGGAACAAAACATAAAATGGGACGAAATTAAGAAACTGACACAGTACAGAAAAGGTTGGAGACAAAAACAGAAAACCAAAGATTAAATAACCATCACCCGCCTTACACTTAATGGTAGAAAGGCATATGATTAACAACAAGAAAAAGTTTACAAAGCTTCTGTAACAATTGAAAATAGTGTTCGCTTTCGCATAAACCTTTGTTCTCCTTCAAGAAAGAATAAAAAGTAGTAAATATTCAATAATTACTATATTTCATACGTCATAGGATTATAGTTATCACTTCTAAAACTTTATAGTCACATTAAAAATTGCGTTATTGTTTAAGCGTCCTTTATTATTTTTATAATGTACGTTTTGACCTTTCTGTACCTTTATGCGTTTAATATTTCTTCCTATTCACTTCAACATCATGTTTAAACATTAAAAATTCAATTATGAAGTACACATTATTGCTATTTTTGCAAGTATGGTATGTAAATGTAACGATAATGTATAACCATTTTCTTTACCACAATGATACAAAGTATAGAAGTATCGTCACAAAACAATTGCATTTAATTTTGTCAATTTGAATGTTTATCTTTCAGGTCATATTTATATTAGTGAAAGTTTTTCATTTTACAAGCTGTAAAATTATTGTTGTTTCAAGAAAATTATGTTTTCAAAAATAATCAAAATCCAACAGCCAAATTCGATGTTTTATAATTTAATCAAAATTACTTGCAAAATAATTTAAAAAAAGCAACTATTCTGAACAATTTTCACCGACATGAATTTTTTTTCGCATTAATCATAATGTAATTTGTACTTGCAGCTTTTTACGCACTTTTCACTTATGCTAATTCCACAAAAATATTTAAAAAAGTGAAATCCAATAAGATATGACATAAATTCGTGGAATTGAATTTACCACAATCAAACATACACACAACTGCAATAATTAAAAATAAATTAAGCTCGAAGACTTCAACAGTCAAAGATCGCAGTTCTAGATCAGCATAGGTCAATTAAATTATTTATGTTGTCTGTGGTTTGCATGCGAACAAACGTGAAGTTTTGTGTGTATATAAGCTCAGAATATCATCGCATTATTAAGATTAATCAAACACGAAGTGCATTTCTTCCGTAATTCGCATTGTTAAAATTTCTCTTCGGCTTCGTAAATAATGAAAAGGTAAATGACCGTTACACACCCACCTAATTTACTTGATGGACAATACGTTTTACTGTTAGTGTATATTATACATCCCTATAAAAGGGCATTGTGCCGCACCCATATACGCATCCCCTCAATTCTGTTGACTTCCAGCCAAGAACAATAAGCTTCAGCTATTGTTAGAATGAACAAAGTCTCGCAATCGAGGAGAATGTGTTTTTTAATTTAATTAAGGGAATATCACGTTAATTATCAAATTAGTGAGACCTAAAACCGTTATTTAAAAAATTGTAACATAAGTATAATTCATTTTCTTCGTGCAATTGCGAAGTAAAGTGAACAGTTATGGGTAATAAATAAGAAGATTCTGTTAGAATTGAGAATTTTCATACAAATTATGGGCTGTCCAAAGAATACTGATATATAATTCTTCCCAAACAAGAGAATGTCCTGGTCATTTAAATGCACGTGAATGGAAAAAAAAACATACTGAAAAATAATAATTCATGCATGCAATAATGTAATCTCGATATCTTAAGATAATTCTCGAGTCAGAGTGTTTAATGATGGAATGAACAATGAAAATTACACCCAAGTGTTGCTCAAAAAATATTTTATTGAAAAGACTTTTTTTCCCTCTTTCCTTAATCTTTTTCGGTTTGCACCATTAAATTGATCTTCCATCAGATCCTTCAGTTGATAAGAACTGAATGGATCTAGGTTTATTTCTTATTTCCCCTTTTATTATTGAATAGCGTCTTAAGAGAGTTTATTTTCTAGCTTTTTGCATGGTTTTTCATCCTCTAAATCATATCTTCTCGTTCGTGTACCAATTATCATCGTAGAATGTTTATCACGATTGATTTTATTCCTGATTAGTTTATGTACTAAGCGCTCCAGTATTTTTTCTATCTTTTCCTCCACATCTTTTTCCGCTTTTTCGTTCGAGGAATCTAGCCCGGTTTTGATGGTTATACTTGCATGTAGGGTAAGCTTTCAGTGTGATATTTTTCGGGATTGTTGAACATTTAATTGTAACTTTTTTGATGCCTCTCTTTCATATTCTGGGGATGCTCAGGACACGATTTGAAGGACGGTCTCCTTCACAGTGGCGCATGTGCCTGCCATTCCTTTGCCTCTTGCTTTGGTACATTCGAAGAACTGGTGATCTTCCGCGCAGAAAAAGCACTTGTAATTATTTGTGTATCTGGTTCTAACGTGACCGTACCTTTGACACCTGTAGCATTGTACTTCTTTTAAACCCTTGGGTTTGGGTTCCGTCCTAACACGTAGTCCCATAACTTCCTCCTTTTGAACAACTTTTGGCCCACCCCATTTATGAGTGTTAACTAAATACCATTGGGTATACGCTTCGTCCTATTTTTCTTCATCATTACAACTGAGTTTGGTTTGAAACATTGTGGTTCTAAATCTTCTATTATGACCTCTTCTGTGAGGTATTGTGATATATTCCTTATCGCCACTTTTAAGGGTTTCTCATCTTAAAGGGCATACGGAATGTGTATTTTAATATTATAGATTGTTCAAGTGATTCCGTCAATTTTTTGCTTTTCTATTATTGTAATAGGTGGCGGTCTTTTTTCTTTTCGAGTTACCGGTTGTATACTCTCGTTTATTTCTTCCTAATCCACCCAAATCTCAACTTCTTCATCCTGATTTCGGTAAATCAGAATTTGGTGCCGTCTTTTGTTTCCTCTAGAGATGATAGTTTCTCACGCCGTTATTTTCCTCTTTGTTGGCGGAGGGTTTTTTTCCTGGTCCAACCATTTCTTCCTCTTAGGCCTCTCCTCCAACAGGTGACCCGTATCTACCTTCCAGCAGCTTTTGCAAAGGTTTTTTAATGATTACTCCCTTTCAAAATTGGTTTTTCGCTCCCCGACAACTCCATCATATCACTCTCTATACTCATCTAAAGTCTATTTAACTTGGTACCTTAATAATAATAAAGTGTCTTTACGCACTTGCTTTAGAGCCCACGCCCTAAAGTCATTTTTAAAACCCACTATGACCTACATAGACTGAGAAAGGATTGTATCTTATATTAACGAAGTAGTCTGTAGAAAAACAGGATGCAAATTCAGTATGATTATCTCCAAAAATATTCGTGGCCTATTCAGTTTCAATATCAGCTACCACTGGTAGTCTACTTTATTAGTAGATGGTACCAAATCTCAAAGGGATTAGAAAACACCCACCCCCAACAGGAAGTACGCTGAGAAGAAGTTTATCAAATGAAAAGTCATTAATAAGAAGTTCCATCCTTGAGTTCTTACTCATAATGTTTCAAAAACACAAAAATTGGAGAATGTAATTTGATAAGACATATGAGTACTCATGAAATCGTGTGTGACATTTATTGACTAAACTTAAACTTTCATTAACATACATTTTTACATTGTGAACTTACACAAAATGGAATCCAGAGCAGCTTCAAATCGGTAGAGCAACAGTTTCTGGTTCCATATTTTTTGAAACTAATGAAGATATTGTCAACAAATGTTAACAGGTAAATGGCTACCAATGTTTCGACAGGGAAAATAATGATTAGGTTTCCAGAAATGTTGTAGGAATTAGGTTTTTACAAAACTGCCTTGGTGTTGATCAACTACTTTCTTCTACTTCTTAAAAATATGTTCATTAGTTTGTTTTAAGTGTTTCAAGATCGTAATGAAGCAACTTGCAATAGTGGGCGAAACGTTGGCAACGACAGTTATCATTTCGCCACGGTACAATCAACAAACTCCAACCTTAATACTTTCTTCGATATCAACTCAAAAATAAGTTAGGTGCGAAATCACAACACAGATTTTACAAAATTTCAATTATTTATAAATTTGAAACGGTGTACACATGTAAAAATTAATTATTCAAAAAACCTACTGAAAAAGTTCTTTATGTTGGAAAAAATTACTTTTCTTGAAAGTGTTTGCACCGAGTCTGGAGTCGATAGAACCAATAATTTCAATTTTATTTGTCATACGGAAAGAAGGAAGTCTTAGGTGAAATTAAAACAAATATCAATCCGAAACAAGCCCCTGGCTTTGATCTAATTATTGGTGAAGTTTTGAAAAACCTCCCAAAAGAAGCCACAGTAAAACTTACCTATCTTCTTAACGCATCTTTCAGATTAAAGTATGTTCCTAAGATATGGAAAATCGAAGAAGTTATCATGATCCCCAAACTAGGAAAACCTCCTAATGTAGCCTCATATAGACGCATATCATTTACTTCCAGTTATTTCGAAATTATATGAAAAATTAAGACATTAAAACCTAAATTGGAAGAAAAAAATTTGATTCCGTTCATTTCAGGGAAAACGATTGACTGTTGATCAAGTTCACAGGATCAATAATACGATTGAAAAATCTATGGAAGAGAAGAAAGTTTGCTCCACTGCCTTTCTTGGCGTGGCATAGGCTTGTTTCAGAAACTGAACCAGTGCCTACCAAAGCCATTTACACAACTTTCACACTATTATCTGTCAAAAAGATGCTTCAGAATTGTGTAAGATGTTTTATTCTGAATTAAAGCAGGGGTTCCACAAGGTAGTGTGCTAGATTCGCTACTGCATATATTATACAGGGTGATTGATCTTGCCCATTAGACGTCATGGGAGAATGATCAAGATCTAGATTTTGAAACTTTGTATGGTAGGGTTTCCGAATGCGGTCTCTCTCTCTCTAAATATTTAAAACCTTGTAGCACTTCCGGTCATACCGGAAATAGAACTCAACTTCGTTATTTTAAATTGAACTATGTATTTTTTCTAAATCCTTTGGAGTATTCGCTTAATTTGCTACATTTTTGGTCTAAGTTATGTTTACTTAGTTACTGAGATATTACAACTTTTATGAAAAAATGATCACTGCCAAGGGTTTCTTAGAAAAATCATAACTTCTAAACTACTAGCAATAAAAAAAATTAAAAAATAACCAATAATAGCAAGAAGAATGCTCTTTAAATTGAATGGTTGCAAATTTATGTAACTTTATTGGAAATGCCACAATAAATTTGTCAAGTTGAAAAACTTCAAATAGCGATAACCCTCCTACTTTTTTACGGATTTCGATAGACAATTAAATTTGGAACAATTTTTTTTCAAATGATCTATTTGCCTACCATCTACAGTTTATGAATAAAACGTACTATTATGTAAAATATTGGAATTATTCAATTTATTAGAATAAGCAGTTGGTTTTGATAATCCGTTAGTAGGATGCTGAGGTAAATGCAACTGTTTCTATTTATGTTTTTTTATTAACTTATAGTAGTCTGAGTTATGTTTCTTTAGTTGCCATGGTTACGGAGATATGTCCACTCGCAAGGGTTTGTTAGGAAAATCATAACTTCTAAACTGCTAACAATAAAACATAAACCATACAAAGTGCCAAAATCTTGATAATTCTCCCATAACGTCTAATGATTAAGGCGAGATCAATCACCCTGTATACTAGTGATATCCCAAGTTTCGAACATTAAATAATAGTAACATTTGCTGATGAGACAATAGTCATGGCTGTCGGAAAAGATTATGAAGCGGCTGCTGAGAAGCTTGAAACCTCCATTAATAAAATCAACACCTGGACTAAAACTTGGGCATCAAGTTAAATGAAGTAAGTCTGTACACGTACACTTTACTAATAAACAAAACAACATCTATACATCAGAATCAACGATACTCGGATTCCTTATACGGATTCAGATAAATATCTGAGAATCACCTTAGACGCTAGGCTCGAAACTACCTACAAACAACAAAATACTTATATAAGCAAATCTTGAAACCGGTCTGGGCCTATGCTTCAACTCTGAGGTTGTGCCAGCACAAGCAACATTCAAATACAGCTGTCCCTCGATAATCCGACAGTTAAGGGACCGAGAGAGTGTCGGATTACCGAAAATGTCGGATTACCAAAATGTCATATTATCAAAGATGTTTTATTCTTAATGCGTTTGAACACAATGAAGTTAAAAAAAAAGGAAGAAACAGTAAAGGTACATGTAATTTATTAATACCAGGATACAAAATGACAGTACATGTAAGTTTTAAAAGAAATACGGAAAGAAATTTAAGTAAAATCTACAATATGTATGTACATACATACATATGTATTTACACATTAAAGAAGTCTGTGATTTTCTTTTGTTTCTTCGCACGCAGGCAGTCCGTCATTGCTTGTTCTTGAATACCTTTTAACATCAAAATATTTGAAAAGTCTAATTCTCTCTCCTCACACCAACGAAGCAAAGTTTTCGTTGCCGATAACGCTTCATCGCAGCTGACGGTGAAGTTTTTCTCTGGCACTGCCTCCTCGTTCACTTCGTCATCTACTGTCATGACTTCCTGGATTATTTCTGCTTCTGATACATCATAAGCAAGGTTGTCCTCAATAATCCATGTTCTGAATTCCTCACTTGATGCTGGCGGATTTTATCAAGGTTGTGCTTTTTTAGTTGCTGCCAAGCAAATGCTGCATTCAAAATCGCATCCTTAATGTTAAAGGATTTCAAAATGGCTGCAATGTCATCATTACGTTGACTGACAATATCCATTAAAAGGCGCTTTTTGTAATGTGCCTTGAGAGTCTTTATGACGTTTTGGTCCATTGGCTGGATCAAAGCGGTCGTGTTTTGGGCAAGTACATTACCTCAATGTAACCATCGGCAGTTTTAACTTTTAATTCATCCTTGTCAGGGTGTCCGGGTGCGTTGTCAAGCAATAGAAGGGCTTTCACTGGTAACTTCTCCTTTTTAGTTCTTGCTTAACTTGAGGGACAAAGCTTTTAAAGTACCAATCATGAAAAACCTCTTTTGTGACCCATGCACGGCTTTGACACATGTAGGTTACTGGTAAGGATTCGACCTTTACGTTTTTAACGCACGTGGGTTTTTGATTTACCAACAACTAACAGTTTTAACTTGTGAGTTCCTGAAGCATTCGCACATACCATCAGAGTGATTCTTTCTTTTTGTAATTTTCTTCCAGAAACTTTCTTTTCATCTTCGGTTACAAATGACTTTGTTGGTAGCTGACGCCAATTCAAGCCGGTTTCATCGGCGTTATAAATTTGTTCAGGAACTAGGCCAAGTTCATTGATTTTTGCGTCCAATTTTCCAATGAATTCCTGGATTTCAGACTCGTTAGCAGACACTTTTTCGCCACTCATCTGCATAAATCGTATACCATGGCGTTTTTGAAGTTTTCAAACCACCCGTGACTAGCGCGGAAGTCAGTTTTCTTTGTTATTTCTTGGTAAAAACTGGGCTCTTTGTTTCAAAATGTCTCCTGAAATAGGTGCATTCCGGTTTCGCTGCTGTTTGAACCAAATGAAAAGAGCGTCTTCGACCTCGGGCAACTCGCTAGTCTTAAGAGTTTTTCTGTTCCTGGGCTCATCATCAACAGACTTTATGAATTTTTCAATTTTTTCCCTATTTTTCACAATATCGTAGACATTAGGTCGTCCAATGTCATACTCTTTAGATATTGCACTCGGAGTTTCACCACGGTCTATTCGTTTAATAATTTCCCATTTTTCAGATAAACTTAATGTTTTATGTTTACGTTTCACACTTGTGCTTGCCATTTTACACTGTCACTACACGCAATCACACTGTCAAAACGTAACACAAAGCAATACATAGTTACATATTTTCCGTCCGAAACTATACAACACAACTGCTGAACTAACTACACTTGACTGATCTGTCCCCACAGAGGAGGGAGGAGGATTCATGTCACTGTAACGCGTCGGACTACCGAGTACGTCGGATTAAAAAGTGTCGGATTATCGAGGGACAGCTGTAATCCAACGCTTCTAGAACAAAGTACTAAGGAACATCGTTGATGCACCCTGGTACTATAGAAACGAGAACATTACTGTTTACCAAACTATATTCAAATTTGCCAGTTGCCATGAACAGAGTCTACTTAACCATGTGAAGTCGAGGCCTTCTAGTTCCTAGACAACATTCTCAATAGAACAAAGCCTTTTCAGTTAATGTACGAGTGATAGTGTAGAGCAGAGCATTGTGCGGGTTGTGTTACATTTAGAGCTTTCAAACATAATAATTTAAGGACCAAAATTGATCATTAATCTACACTAAACGTCAGAATGTAATAATACTAAAAGACCTTGTAATGGGATCTTTACATAAAAAAAAATTCGTAATTAAATTATACTCGCAGCAAACTCTCTTTGACTTTGACTTAAACTCTGCTAAACATATATAACCACAATAAAATTTAAACACCAAAGTTTCATAATCTAAAAGAACATAAATAAACTAAAGACAATACAAGGAAACGAATAGTATCCGTCAATAAACTAGTTCGAAAATGATTTAATAAAATCGTAGAACACGCTTGCGGAGGAGTGATTTACACGATAACAATCAAAACTCAATGTTAGGCAATAAATTTATTTATAAATATAGCAAAGCATTTACACAAAAATATGAATACTTTCTCGGTTACTCCCTCAGTCTAAATAAACTTCCGGATACCGTTCGGAGAAAAGGTCGTTAAGTTTAACAAATCCTGCAGGAATAAAAAGTATTAAATTACAAGAACAATCTCTAGCAAATCAGCGCACGTTCTCTTTACAAATTACTGTTCCCTACAAATAAACTTAACATTTCCTTTTTATGTCGAAGAAAAAACGAGGGGTTTAAGGTTAAACATTCGACAAAGACCACACATCAAAGGTCTAAAAATAAGAAAGATTAATTATTCGTTTAAAAGAAGGGTTCCGTAAGAGTTTTCAGTTGAAATTCATTATTAGAAAACTACTCGAAAATTTGTATTTCCTTTTTAGGAATTAGGTAAACCAATTTAGTTCAATTGTGTAAGCGCCGACACCAATTAGTTCATATTAACATTTCCTCTTCGTAAACGAAATCAATTAAATTGCCCAATTCCGGTGGTGCAACATAATTGATAAATTCCTTTATAATTTTACAGTGAAATGTAAAAATTAAAGGCAGTATGTGTACAATGTGCACGTATTATATAACACTGGTATGGTGGCAAAGGCGGAAATAAAAAGCAGTCATCGTGACGATTTGCATTTTAGAATCGTGGAAACGGAAGTTTCCTTTTGTCCAGGAAACAGTATCGGGGTACATGATTATTATGTTACAAGGGAGAAAATTAAATGGGGTGCGAAATTTTCACAGATCACAATTACCAGTTCCTGTATTGTTGTGAAGGATGTTCGTTTTTATCGAGATTAACTTTACGGTTACTTGTCAGCGTAATCAAGTTTTTTTTACATAGTAATTTGTGATAGGTATTTCCTGCTTTGAACGGAAAATCGAACTAAAGAATCGTAAAACTTCACCAAAACCAGTTTTGTATCGGTAAAACTGTCTTTTTGACCAAAAAACTAACTGGTTGATAAGATTTTTACAACTAGAATCAAACGTTTTTATGTATTGATTAAAACAGAAACCGGAAGTGTACGAATCAATTGTGTTTATTGACCAAAAATAAACACCAAATTACAAAACATGACGTAGCTTCAATAAATACTCCACAACAAAAACGAAAACGTTGACACGCAAATATAGGTATAATTTATACGTTAAATAATGAACCGTGTGCATACACCTTGAAATTGTTGATATTCGAAGTTCATATCGTCATAAACCCCTGGATTTTCCTAAGTTGAAAAGACTGAATAACAAATTTATACCAATTTTTATTAAAGAATCAGTCACTGTGACCAAACAGGAAAAATAAACATGACTTTTTATACGTAATCATAAGAATAATAAATTGCATTCTTCGTTTGAATTACAAACTAAAAATAAAATTATTCGATCAGGACGATATCTCGCAAGTCATAGATATACAACGAAAGAAAAAAGTAATAAAAACACAAAAAAAGATTATGAAAGTAAACAACAAATATCAGCTAAGTTGAGATTAAATACCGATCTCAAGGTTCTCATGCATGAAACCTTGCTTTGTGCTGTACTTATACTGAGACATAACAAAAACGGTAGTGTATATTTTGTAAAAGAACAACATACGAGTATACATTTAGTTTTTTTTTCTCGGAGATCAATGCTTGTGGTCTGCATTATTTCTAGATAATTTCCATCGCGCTTCCGGTTTCGTAAGTTCAACTTAACTTTCAAACATTGCGAAAAAGCTAAACGCATTTTTAACACACTCTATCACATTCTTGTCAATCGAATAAAACAGTAGCCAGTGATAATTGCAGAATTACGAACGGCACCTACATACATATGTTTCACCTTACTTGAGGCTCATCAGCGTAGGGTAGCTCGAAAACAAGTCTACAATTTCTACAAATTATTTATTTTGATGAATCTGAATACATAGTAGTAACTGCCTATGAAGTGGCGACACCGACTGCATATGTTTAATTTTATTTTATAATTGTTAGAATTTTAATCGTTTGAGAGCAAAATGATAGTCTGATAAAATCGTCTTTACTCGACCAAAATATCCATGCTTTTATAAATGTTTCAATATTCACATTCACCAGTCTTCGCATTGAGGTTTCATCATAAAGTGAGGAAAATGTCGTGTCGACTTTGATTATTTAAGTTTAATTTGTGTGATACTTAAATTTGGATTTACGGGTAAGACAGGAAGTAGGACTTATGAACGCATTCAGAAGTTTTAGTGTTTTCTAAAAATAAAACAACCACTTCAAATCGGTGGAAGAACAGTGCAATATTGATTGTGTATTTTGTTCTTAAAAAATGCAAGTATTGGTTTGCTAAAGAGGTTTTGTTAGAGGTAGAAGGCATGATACTCGACATGGTATGAACAAAGATTTTTTTTGCCAGTCACCCTGTACAACTCTAGGATACACTACAAAGCTTATATGTTAGGTTGATGCTGCTGTTGATTGAAGAAATTTGGGGAGATACATAACCTCGTCTTTTTATTGTTTATGCAACTGATGTATCACACCGGCCAATATTTTAGTAATGTTTATTTTTGGTCAATTTTCAAGAAGACAATTATGACAACAATTATACACTGTGTCCAAGATAAGAACGAACAGCATAGATATCTTGAAAACTGTAGAAGATACAAGGTTGTTCAAATTGCAAAAAGTTGGGCAATCTAGAGTATATTTACATTTTGCTATTTTTCATTTCCACTTTTAGAGCTTTAGAAAATGGTGCTTTCAAATTTTTAATCCCACATTTCATCTCGGAGAAACCATCAACAACTTTATTTTTTTATAATAGCCGCACACAAAAAAACACCTTGTATTTGGTAGTGTTTTTTATTACAAATTCAACAATGTATCACACATAATTGTTGTATCTTTTACCGTTGTCAAGATTCCCATACTGTTCATTCTTATCTTGGACACAGTGTACACGTCAGTCAAATCGACACAAAAAAAATCGCTAAATTCGCAATACGTGATGTATTTTTTAGTATCTTGTTTAGACCCACTAGGGCTATGTAAACCCAAGTTTGCAACGCTCAAAATGTTGTGGAAAAATTTATACACACCAAAAACTTCGAAATTTTTGGGCTTGTTTCAGATTCTGTACCTAATCCATGCATTTTTCGTCGAAAACTCTTCTATACGTTTTGTGGCAAATAAAGCTCAACCGCAGCTCTGTAGGTCTGTAGTTTTTGATGGCTTTGGGCCGTCACAATAGTGTGAAAGTGTACATCGTTGAGGGTGTATTTCGTTTCGTTTCCTCCATATTTATCCTATAGAACAACTAGGCACTTCTCACCGTCTGCTGCGACTTGTTGGTGTGCGACATCTGTATGGAGGAAAACTCTTGCTTGGTTCACTAGGACTTGATATTGTCTAAAGTGGCCCCACATTTTCATCTTTCTCTTCCAGAAGAAGGCAGAGGTGGTGTCGCACCCAGTACATGTGTGAACGAAAAGTTTAAATCCAGGTGGTAGGCTCCACTTCCCCTTGGTCTGCCACTCTTCTAAAAGTATAAGTTTGTTTTAGTGTATCCTAGATCAGAGAGCAAACACGAGCAAATCCACATCGTCTCCAAAGATTATAATGTGGTCATTGGAGGTACTTTTTTGCAGAGCAGTCATGACGATACTGCGGTCTGCGTTTTCTTTTAATAGCTTTGTCTCAATCCCATCGAGAGCAAAAGCATAAGAGATGAACGTTGTTTTTGTCATTCGAGAGCATTTTGTCTTGGGGGAGTGTGATGATGGTCGATCGTCAAACATAATTTTCGCTAATGCTGCAAATTTGGTGCTCTTTTGGAACCGAATCATTTCGATGCCACACGACTTTATGGAGGAGGTATCTCCATTGACGACAACAAAATGTTTTTGCTTGCATACAGACGTTCTCTGTGGCTTGAGTGAAGGTAGCGTAAAAAGACGAAGAACCGCTACAATTCTCAAAGGTAAGAGCGTTTGTCACTCTATCCCTTTTTGCACATATTAGCTTGTTGACTGATAATATTGGTACCTACTTTATCTCATTTCATGCAACAAAAAAATGGTTAGGTACATTTCTTGAAAAATGCGATTTTACTCTACATGGATTTTTTTTTAATTTGAGAGGACTACGAGGCTTACAGACGCAATTTCGGTCCAAAGAAGGTCTAAATCTAAAACTTTCAATTTTTGGAAAAACTGATCTATTTTCAAAGTGGTGTAATTAGATAACAAGCTCCGGTTGAGTTAATTTGTCACAAATTTAATGCTCTTAAAAAACGTATAGAGTAGCTTTCGACGAAAAATGCATGAATTCGGAGGTATAGAGCAGAATCTGAAACAAATCCAAACAGTTCGCAGTTTTTGGTATGGGTATACATAGCCTTGTAAATCCAAAGAACATACTAAAAAGCCAGAGATAAACCATGTATTGCCAATGTAGTGATTTTTTGTGTCGATTTTGACTGACCTATTAAATAATTGTTGTCACAATTGTCTCCTTGGTAATTAACCACAAATTAACCTTAACCACAGACTGAAAAACTGGTCGAACTCCAGTGTGTGTACGTCGGTTGCATATACAATAAAAAGACAGGTTTAAATGGATTGAAGAGCCAACTACAGTCGGGGAATTTTTGGTAACATTTTGAGCGTCGCAAACTTAGGTATACATAGCCTTAATGGGTCCAAGCAACATACTAAATAATCAGAGATATATCATGTTTTGTTAATTTATTATCGTTTTTGACCGGCCTAATTACCATGACAAAACACAATCACATACATGTGAATACTAGGGTGAGTAAGGGTTGGCATGTTTAGGTTTTAGTGGTTTTCCTAGTAAATACTTTGCCAAGACGAGCCAATCCACAATTGCACGGTTTGTCACCACACTGTACAGGTTTATACTGATCTTCTGGGGCACCATACATAACACTTACATCACAATACAATAAGATGTACCATACGATTAAATAAATAACCATGGCAGTAAACCGAAAGTTTAAGTTAGCCTATGACTGAAGTACCCGCCGTTAGTCATTGTCACAGAAATCACAATAACTTTAAAAACGCAAACTCCGATTCAAGTACGACCTCATATGAACGACAGTCAAGAAGCAACTAAAGAATTACGGGTATAGACATGTACATGTCCGGAGCAATTGTTTTGGTATATCTTATTCATAAGGTGTTGCGATATTCGGAAATTTTTTTCAATCAACGATTCAACCCTGAAAGCACGAAATCGGTTTATGAGTAAAAAGAAAGGAAACGTCGTCAATTTCATCAATATCATGGCTTTTTTCATACGTTTCAGTTGATGTACTTACGGAGATTTTCGTTTATACACTCAGATTTGAGATAAAAAGGCTTTAGTAAGTAAATTCATTGATTGAAATCAACGATTGCAAGAAACCCACGAAGACTTTCTATTTTCAATAACCTATTTCCAAGAAATATGGAGAAGTGAATGTTTGAAATGTCAACTTTGACGGTGCAAAAGATACCATTTATTATTGTTTCAAAACAAAAAGTGACCTTTACTTCCCAATTTAGAAGTATATTTACACTTTCCTATTTAAAAAGAAACTGCGAAATTTCTCCCCAAGATCTGTAACGTTTTGGATTGGCATTATTCACATTTTCATAACACAAATTTCCTCTTAAGATTTCTTATCTAGTACGTCTGCGTTCACGTAAGCGGTTGCGGTAATTATTTAGATTGTCGACAACAATGAAGGTAAATAAAGTAACTTCAATCTAACTTTTGATCTTTATGTAAATATGTAGTGTTCCTTTTTATCTATTTAGTATGTTCATACATAGACTGTTTTTAAAACCAGAATGTTTCAAAGACCAACAGACAAATTGTTTGAGAAGTCAAAATCCTGCAATTGGCATACATAATTAAAGTTGTATACTACACGATGCGGTAACTTTCATGTTGACCTTGAACGAAGAGGTGAATTTCATCAAGGTACAAATCAAGGTCATAGTTAAATCCTACCAATAACAATAATAAAAGTTTATTGCTCATTTTAAATCAGTACTTTCCAAATAAATAGGATGCGCTTGTAATTTCATCATCGCGAATATGACGCACAGACTTCAGAGTCTCTGAATCACGGTTTTTCTAAGATCACGGTGTTCACAAACTACCGGAGCCCTAGAAAAACTACGTCAGAGAATGGTGTTTATTAACAGCAAATTGATTGTGTTGATAGGTCTTGACCTTTGAATGCATTCGATAATTAATTGAGTTATGGTTGCGTAAAAACCGAATACATTAGCATAAGTTGTAATGTAGAAATCGTAAAGATTATTTACGGTATGAACAATTCGTGTGGTTCAGCCACAAAAAAAAATCATGACTAGCCAATTTAACCGCCAACAACCGTTTCGTCTGGTAGAATTTACACCTTTTTGCTAAACAGTGCAAAGACCCTTTTCGAATTTAGTTATTTGCAGATGAGGTTAAAAGTGACAAGTTTTAGACGAAATAAAAATCCCTCAAGCAAAACGGTCTTCGGACCATGAACAAAAGTACGGTGACCGCTAGATTGCAACGAGGTGTCCTTATGTAAGGTAAACAGCATTATTCAAGTAGTGAATTTTTACTTTTTAATGAAGAAGTAATGGCGTGCTTAATTGAATGCTGTTTAATCGTACATCAAATCTGATTGTAATTAATTGGGAGAAGTAGTAGCGACGGTTGTTAACTTCCTGTGCCCGAAGGCAAGGTAAAAAACAACGGGGCAACAACTATCGACCGCAAAGAGATCACATTCCTTTACAGTTGAATCAGTAAAATGATATTTTCACACTGATTACTTGTATACGCAATTGCAGAAATGACAAAGTAGATGTGCCTTTTTTCATAAGGCATTAACATTTTTTTCACGACATAATCACCATTTAGAATAAATGCGATCAAGATCTTACTGACACGTCTTACTAATGCGAAACACTAAGAACAGGTTGCAAATCTCTGCAATTTAGAATTTGATTCGTCCAAAACGTATAATTTACAGTTGTGAGGTGGCAATTAAAATGTTATGCATTTGGAAGCGTCAATAAAAAGTTTATCGTCTCGTTGACTGTTAAAAAACCAATTTCCATAAAAACATATGTATTTATAAAATCTATATTATTTTAAACTATTTAAAGGTGCAGCTCATATACACCAGTCAGAGAACATACAGAAAAAGACAAAAGTGCCTTAAATCAAAAGTTCGTCTACCAGAAATTCCTCTGTTCTTTGAAGTATCGGGCATTGTTCTCTGTTAGTTTTGGTTTTTGTACTTGGTGTATTCTCTAGTTGTTATTAGTGTGTCTCGCACTTTATTTATATTGTTTTATTATTACCTCTGGTACTGTTTTGTATTAATTAGTGTCCGTGATACTTTGCTATGTATATGTTAACTTTGATTTCTACATTTAAGTACTTGTTCTTCCATGATGTTTTAGTATTTTTCTCGTAGTACTACTACTTCTTTATACAATTTACAATTCCTTGATAAATTCTATTAGCTGTTTCATCATCATCTAATTTGCAGCAGGTAGGTTCTTTCCCTATTATTAACCCCAATGTCATGACGACTTCAATTCATACTGTACAGTATCGGTCTCATTGTTTGCCGGAGTATTTCAGCTCCGATTTCTGTTTCAAGATGTTCTGCGATGATAAAAAAGAGGAAGATGAAACAGAAACAACAAAAATTTGAATTTTGATCAAGAGAGTAAAATCCCATTAATTTGTACATTACAGAAGAATGTTGTTTTCAATTAAAAGTTATATCCAAACGTATTTGGAAAGTACAGCCATTTAGCATGAAAATTCAGGTTTGTGATTATTTAAGTTATACATTATAAATATTTGCAGCTATAAATTTTAATACTGAATTTATCCCTCTTATCTGTTAGAAAATATGAAAATCCTTCCATTTGTTAATGTTTTTGAATAATCTTGCAATTTAAAAACCTAATGAATGCATAATAGTTTTTTTTTCGAAATAAATAATTCGTTTCTGTTAAACTTTCCATCACTTTGGAAGATGTCTCTAATAATACCACTGCCTAAAAATACGAATCCTAAAAATTATAACGACTTACAACCTGTTAGTATCCTCCCTACATTTTCTAAAATGTTAGAAAAATAATTGAAATGCAACTTAGGGACTCATTTGGAAATTTACAATTCTTGCTACCGCCAATATCAATGGGTTTTTCGTGCAGGATATGGATGCGTAACTACACTCACAAACGTTGTAGTTGTAGCCATGTCAAACATGCGGCCCAAACATGCAGCCCAGCCGCATGCGGCCCACTGAGCATTTTCCTGCGGCCCCGAATCAATTTTGAAAACAGCCATGTAATGCGGCCCGCGAGCCTGTTAAAAATCGAAAATAAAGTACTGTGATGATGAACTAAGATGCGCGCTCAACCTAAAAGCCTGGCTTGTTCCGGAAAGTTCTATCGCGCGAGAACACAGAACATTCTGGAAAGAACTGTCGAGAAATCACAATCCGTATATAAGCCAATACCGCTCGATTCAGTTCAGTTGTTCAGTCAGTTATGAGTCAGTTGCAGATAGAATTGCGAGTTTAGCGTAACGTACTTATTGTTATTTATTTCGGGTAAAGTTTTTAACATGTCTGTTTCAAAACCAAGTGGAAGTAAGAGGAAACTTGGAGATGAGCATCGTATCTTTCAAGAAAGTGGGAATTAGAGTTTTTTTGCTGTGAAGTGAAAGACAAAATTATTTGCTTGATTTGTAACAGTACAGTCGGTGTCCCAAAATTATATAATATAAAACGTCACTATGATAGTCATAAAACTAAGTTTGACAAGTATACAGGCATGATTAGAAACGAAAAGTTAAAGAGTTAAAATCACGGTTAAAAGATCAACAGCTTATGTTTACACGTCCAAAGCAAGAAAATGAATCTGCCGTTCAAGCGAGCTACGTACTGTCGGAGTTGATCGCAAAACACTCAAACCATTTGTTGAAGGTGAATTTATAAAGAGTGCCTTGTAAAGGCCGCGGAAATTGTAAGTCCCGGGAGCGTGAAGGCTTTTCAAAATATATCCTTGTCCCGGAATACTGTCGCTGAAAGAGTTACCGAGTTGGCTGCCAATATAAGCGAACAGATAAAAACAAAATCAGACTCTTTCATTGCATTTTCTATTGCCTGTGACGAAAGTACAGATGTGTGTGGTGTGGCGCAACTCGCTGTTTTTCTTCGTGCTGTTGATAGAGATATCAACGTTTATGAAGAATTGATGGAATTAGTACCATTGCATGATACAACACTGGGGAGGATATTTTCAATGCTGTTTATGGACTTCTGCAAAAGTACAATTTAGATTTGTCAAAACTGTATTCCGTTGCAACAGATGGAGCTCCTTCAATGACTGGAGTAAATAATGGCTTCATTAAAATATTACAAACAAATATCAGAGAAACGGGCAGTGACAAACCAGATTTTCATCATGTTCATTGCATAATCCACCAAGAAGTTTTATGCTCAAAAGTGATCAAGTTGGAAAGCGTTTTAAAGTCAGTGAAAAAATGATAAACTTCATAAGGTCACGTGGCTTGAATCAGCGACAGTTTTGTGCGTTTTTACGTGATTTAGAAAGTGAGTACACTGGTTTACCTTATTATGCAGAAGTGCGATGGCTTTCGTGTTCTATGGTTCTCGATCGGTTTTGGAAACTCAAAGAAGAAATACGCCTTTTCATGGAAGTGAAAGAACAAGATGTCAGCTTATTATCCGACGTACCTTTTTTTACAAGATCTTTCATTTATGGTAGACATCACAAAACACTTGTCGGACTTAAATACGAAATTGCAAGGACCACGTCAAGTTATAACAGATATGCATGATCATGTTAAAGCTTTCAAGTGTAAGATGATGCTGTGGAAAAACCAGTTAGCGGTGGATAATCTGTCACATTTTCCGACTTGCAAGGCGTATCAGGAAAGTACAAGTGGCCCAATATCATACAAAATGTATACAGAGAAAATGGGAAGCCTTCTGTCAGAATTTGAAAAGCGTTTTCAGGATTTTAAGTCCCAAGAAAACAATTTTTCTTTATTTACTGGTCTTTTCACTATCGATATTGATAAAGTTCCCCTCACTTGCAGATGGAAGTGATTGAGATTCAGTGTCAAACCCATTTAAAAGAAAAATTTGATAGTGTTGGTACATCTCGAATTTTATAAGTACTTGCCTTTTCAATACCAAGAAATGAGAAAACTTGCCTGTAAAATCCTGTCAATGTTTGGAAGTACCTATAAGTGTGAACAATTATTTTCTTTGATGAAAGGAAACAAGTCTCCCGCAAGATCGCGATTGACGGACGCACACTTGGACGCAGTTTTAAAAGTTATTTCCGCCGATAAATTCACGCCACAAATAGACAACTTAATTAAAGACAAAAGATGTCAAATATCTGGCAAAAGAAGTTAATGTTTGTAAGTTTTGTAATGTCCTTTTATTGGAAATTTAATAAATATACTTCTAACATAATAGTACTTTTTTTCGTTAAGATTTTCAGTAGTTTGTCTTCTTTAAGATTAGGTTTTGCGGCCCACCTAGTCTATGGTCTTCATGCTTTTGGCCCACCAGTGACTTTGAGTTTAACATGGCTGTTGTAGATGATATACTAAGAGCAAGAGACTCTGGCGAGGTTATTACTTAACTACAGCAAGGCATTATTACCTCTGGTACTGTTTTGTATAAATTAGTGTCCGTGATACTTTTGCTATGATTATGTTAACTTTGAGTTCTACATTTAAGTACTTCTTCTTCCATGATGTTTTAGTATTTTTCTGGTAGTACTATTTCTTTATACAATTTACAATTCCTTGATAAATTCTATTTGCTGTTTGATCATCATCTAATTTGCAGCAGGTAGGTTCTTTCCCTATTATTAACCCCAATGTCATGACGACTTCAATTCATACTGTACAGTATCGGTCTCATTGTTTGCCGGAGTATTTCAGCTCCGATTTCTGTTTCAAGATGTTCTGCGATGATAAAGAGAAAGATGAAACAGAAACAACAAAAAAATTTGAATTTTGATCAAGAGAGTAAAATCCCATTAATTTGTACATTACAGAAGAATGTTGTTTTCAATTAAAGTTATATCCAAACATATTTGGAAAGTACAGCCATTTATTAGCATGAAAATTCAGGTTTGGTGATTATTTAGTTATACATTATAAATATTTGCAGTTATAAATTTTAATACTGAATTTATCCTCTTATCTGTTAAAAATATGAAAATCTTTCCATTTGTTAATGTTTTTGAATAACTCTTGCAATTTAAAAACCTAATAATGAATGCATAATAATTATTTCTTTTCGAAATAAATAATAAATTTGTCTAATAAAACAAACTACTTTCATTTGAAATACTACAATTTACTACCGTATCAATCAGGTTTTCGTGCAGGATATGGATGCGTAACTGCACTCACAAACGTTGTAGATGTTATACTAAGAGCAAGAGACTCTGGCGAGGTTATTACTTGACTACAGCAAGGCAATTGATTTGCTTCATCATGAACTGCTCTGTTCTATTCTTAATTACGTAGGATTATCTCATGACTATATCGAGCTTATAAAAAGTTAATTGTCTGGTAGAAAACAACTAGTGTCAATTACAGATAAAATGATTTCTAAACCAAGAAGTGTTATCTCAGGTGTACCTCAGGGTTCAATTGTTGGTCCTCTAGTCTACATATACATCACAATTCTACAATAAACTTAAAACTTGTAAATTTCACAGTTATGCTAATGATACACAAATTTATCACTCTTTTTAAAATAGCAGATATGTATACAGCAATTTCGGCATTTGAAATAGTCCTAAAATGTCTTTCAAATACATCAAAAATCATGGCCTAATACTTAATCCTAATACATAAATCGGTAGCTATGTTATTTGGAAAAATTAAATATGTCGATAAATTAAAAACCTACTTAAGCTTAAAAATAGAAGGAGTTCAAATACCAATAGCAGATGAAGCGCGGAACTTAGGCTTACTTCTAGATACTCTACTTAGATTTAAATCACATATTACTAAATGTATCAATAGGGCATTTCTAAATTTAAAACTCATTTACGCTCAAAAAGAATTTTTATCAATTAAAACCAAAACCATGTTGTGTGAAGCATTGATATTGTCACACTTTTATTACTGCTCTTCAGTATTTGGGCCATCGCTTGGTGCATAAGGCTAATATTTGGTTTTAGGAAGTATGATAACGTGTCTCATAAACTAAAGGAGCTGAAATGGCTTACAATAAAAAATAGAATAGAGTTACAAGCAGCTACGTTTTATCATAAAACTGTGATCTTACAAAAGCCTTCGTATCTATACCGTAGAATTACATTTAGAGAAGATGTGCATAACCTCAATTTACGGTACAAAGGAGAAATTACTCCACCTATTCATAAAACCATGTATTTTTAACGAGGGTTCACATCTCAAACATATTCTCTTTACAACAGAATATCAATTACCTTAAAAAATTTAACAGTACAGCAATTTAAATGCGAATACAAAAAATTGTAGTTACAAGAGCAGTAATCACCAATCTTATGCAGCAGCGGGTGTTGTTTTTGTTGTTTTTTTCTACATCTTTAATTATTGTATCTATTTATAAATTTTTAGCTAACTTATAGATTAATATCGATATTGTAATGTGTAAAAAAAATTTATCTATTTATTTTCAAGTCAATTATATACACTATCAATTTCATGGTTATAGTGGAAGAACAGGGCTACCTGAACTACACCATGAGGTTGCCTAATAACTTTTTTTTTATTTAAATCATTTTTTGTTGTTTTTATGTATTGGGCAATAAATGCATTTATTATTATTATTATTATTAAATAGGAAAATCCATGCAAAGAATATTTAGTAAACAATAACATATATTTATACAGAAACAAACTATTCAGTTTTAATTCAATCTACTGAAGCTTCACATATACACCTACAATTACTACAATAAATAATTATTATGCATTCATTACGTATTTAAATCGCAAGATTGTTTAAAAAATTTACAAATGGAAGGGTTGTCATAATTTTAACAGATAAGAGGGATAAATTCAGTATTTAAATTTATAACTGCAAATATTTATAATGTAAAACGTAAATAATTACCAAACCTGCTAAATGGCTGTAATTTCATGTTTAGATTTTAATTCAAAACAACTTTTTCTTATAACATTCTTTTGTATAGTACATTACTCTTGAGCAAAATTAATATTTTTTGACAATTATTGCGTTTTAAGTTTTGGACCATGCAGAACTTTTGATCGAGAATAACTTTTTTTCAAAAAACCGACATTAAAAAAGTTTTCCATATGGTTCCACATTGTATGATTGTGGTCAATTTTTTTAAGAGCTTCCAATTCCTTTTAAAAGTTTGAAACGACGACAGAATGTTTATTCCAATATGACACTAAATTCAGAAACAAATCACCAGTTTGTTTATTATTATTATTAAAGGATTAAAGGATAAAAATAAAATGCAAACTCATGTGTTTTTCACGAACCCAAAATTTGGCAAACCCACAACCCCAAAATAAACCTGATTATAAGATGAAAAAAAACACAACGTGTAAAATATACAGTTCTTACAAATAATCTATAAATAATTTAGAAGTTTATTTATGCAAAGTTTGTTTATAATCATAGTTAGCAATAATCCATACATATGTTTCTTCAGTTACATATTCAAGAGGCTGTTAGTCGTTTATTTGAACAATCTCGAGTTATTTTTGTTTGTAATTAATTAATCGAAAATAATGTTTAGGCATGTGCTATGGAATGGTGTCATCAGTAACATATTATACTACAGATTAATTTGATTGTGTTTTTGGTACGCATGTGCGTTAGTTAAAAATTGAAACAGCTTTTTTCACAAAAGTATGACTGCTGGTACTTGAAATACGGTAACGCGATAATTTTAGCAAGATGATCTCAACGAAAGAATATTTACATGAAATCGAATCAAAACATTAAAAACCTGTTGTACTTTCATTAATTTTTTGGAAGTGTCACAAAACAAATTACCAAGAATGCTTACGTTTTTTTTTTTAATTTTTATCTTAATTGGAATTTGCGTGTCACTAATCTTTTTTATTCGAACGAAAGCTTACAAATTCTTGATAAATTCAAGTTGTAATGCTTGTAGAAGCGTGTGCAGAATGTTTTATTTATCAAAGTTTTGTAAGAATTATAGATACAAATAATTTCGAATAATGTACCATTAAATTAGCTAATGGCATCAAGATTAAAATAAACATTGTATTAAAAATTAGAAAGGAATTTATTGTAAGTAACCATTAAGTTGCTTTATTATCAAAATGGAGAAAGTAAAGACAATTAAATTATTTTAGGTATAAATATTTATTTTAAGATTAAATGTAAATTCAGTTAAAATGCATTTAAACAATACTATTATGTTTAATATTTATGTATTAACATTTGTGGTAATACTATACCAAAGTTTAAGAAAAATTATAGAAAGATAATGTCAGATGAATCACAATTATAATGTTATCAACAGGAAGTAATAAAATTTCATTTTAATTATAGAAAGAGTTCCACAAGGATCTCTCTTTTGTCCAATTTTATCATATATTGCACGCAATGTTTAATATAATGAGAAACAATATTTGCAGAAAAACGAATAATTTTATACCTAATTACTAATGATAATAATTAATAACACATTAGAATAATATAGATACTATTATACATACTGTCCTACAGATAATGACCTGGTTTTTTGCTGAAAATTATGGTTACGTCTAGAAACGAACGCTTTGCATATGTCTTAACTATGTAAATCTGGGACATCAACAAAAACCTCTGAAAAGAATCTTCATCGCTTGAAAGTGTGTCAAATTTTGGAAGGGAACTTGTTATTTAGAATCGATACTACGAAGACTCAAAATAAAATTAAGACTGTATGTGCAACTACTCGTTTATTTTTTTTATTTATTTTTTAAATTTTATTATTGTAGATTTTTAAAGGTGGATGATATCGTTCTAAATCGACACCATCTGTGAGAAGTTGAAATTCAATACATTTGCTGAACCATCATTTAGCATATATATTCGAATTATATATCTGAATGTAAAAGTTAGTTTATATATGATTTCGTGCAACGAACTGTGAACTCCTCAGGCCTCTGATTTATTAAACTGAAAACAATCACATTAAAATTTAGGTAAACTTAATAATTTTTTACATATCATAAACAATAAATAAAAATTAAAATTTTCAAGTAGCTGACAAGGATACTTACAAAAACAATAAATGGTCCGTCACAAGTCTGGGGACACCAATGAAGTTAAAAAGGTAATCACAAGAATAAATTAACATGTAATTAAATAAATAATTATATGTATATATAAAAGACACACAATGTATTCGACGAACAAACTTAAAATATTACACAAATGACTAGATAAGAGTGAGTTGATAAAATAATTTAGACACCTGTATGTTATTTCATTTTACTGATTAAATTTTTATAAATAGTGCTCAAAATTTGATATCCGTGTTATAATTCACGTTGCTAGAATGTTTTATGATGTATATCATCTCTGCACGAAACGGCGCCATAAAAACGCCTTAGTGGTTTTTTGATGCCCCTCCTCATTGAAGAGTCCATTCCACAACTATTAATAACAATAAGGAGAAAATAATAATCTTCTTTAGCATTAGAGAGTAGTCGAATTCCAAAGGGTGTTTTTGCCGAGTGAAAGACAAAACTTTGCATTTTCCTATATTAAGTGTAAATAGTTTTGATTGCACCAGATTGATAAATTGTTTAGGTTATTCTGAAATTTATGAAAATGTGGAATAGTGAAGGTTCCAAATTGGAACCGTGTGGGACTCCATATGAGGGACAGAAGACGTGACCATTCCTATAGGATAATTGAGACAGTATTTTTTGATTTAAAATAGCATGATTAATTGCGTCAAATTATTTAGAAAAATCAGTGAAGATAACATCAACCTGACCTTGATGTTAAGAGATTATGCCACATTCTGTTTTGTAAGGGTCCTAATTAGTAACGGTTTCCTTTGTCTAGGGGTGACGTTATTTTAGCAAAGCTAGAAATAATTTGGTATTTCAATTTAAATTATCAATGATGAAACAACTATTCTGTAACAAACAGATAGCTGATCTGGAAAAACAGGGAGTAGGGGCTGGTTGGCGCACAGATTGGTTGGTGCAAAATATCGTTTACGATGCTTTTTGTAACTATTGGCAACAAGATAATGTCTTACATACTACTCTTAGTCACCCAAACGGCCATTTGCAAAGCAGTGTTCGTTTGATGTCAAAAGCATATATAGTGCAGTGTAAACCTGATTTAGTAATTTTACAGTGTTTGAGTTTTCGGGTAATTTTAGAGAGTGTCTTATGATTCATCGCATGTATCTTTTTTAACAACAACAAATAAATGAAATAAATGCCATTAAGACACCTCTCACAATGTAGACTATACCATAAACTTAGTGTTATCTCTTCTATACTTTAAGCAAGTATTTAAAATTTTATATATGTTCAGTTTTGGAAATTCAGAGGCATCTTCTTAAATGAAACGGTTGGTAGTACAGGTTATCTCGAAGTAATTGGGGTTACTTGGCTCAGCGCTAACTGTCTCAATACTGGAAATTAAAGAAACTAAACTTCATTAAAACATCATCAAGCCTTTTCAAAAGGCTAAGAACGGAAAACTCATGGGACTTGTAGGCAAAAATGAGTAAAAAATTACAGACACGTCAGAAAAAAAGATACCTAGATAAGAAGCAACGGTGAAAAATGAAAGAAAAATGAGAGGTAAATAAAAAAATCTCACAGAGAATAAAACTTTACTTAAGATACTAAAGAAAGATAAAATCAAAACAAAAATAAGAAAAATGAGTGACTCCCATGAAGGGGACAGTGAAGAACGTTTTAATTTAATATGTGGAGGACATTTTACACACAGACATCTGAAATATTTTTCGGTTTTTATGACGTTAAAAGTATCTAATAGATGTTCTTTTTTTTTGCTTTTAGTCACATTTCATACTAAAAGAATATGTTTAGGTGATAAAACTTTATTATCAAGTGTTTTTATCCAGATAGTACTTCTTACCCCTAAAAGCATGACGTATTGTGGTCCTTATATAGTCAACATAACCAACAATATAACAAAAGTTGACGTTTGACAGTATCTTTCTGATTATGTTTGGTCTAATTAAAATAGTTTAGAAAAAATACGCCCACCACCCCGGTCACGTTTTGAAAATGGTAACACCGGTGACGCTCAGGGAATGTTTGAATTCGATTTGTATTCACTTAGAATAGTATATATATTCTGTAACAACGTTAGAATGAAAATTCGATGCGAGTGAAATGTTCTGAGCGCGAGCTGGAAGCGAGCGTGAGGAATCACGAGAATCCTGAATGTTAATTATTAATCACATAAAGAATCTGTCACTGCGATGACAGTCAAGGCTAACGCTATATTTTTGAAGAGCTAAAAGTAATGCATATAAAACGAACTAGTGTGTCTGAATATTGTTCAATGTCAAGAGTGAGAATGTTAGCATTTTGTAGTCAAACTTTACTTCAAAATTGTTACTTACTATACAACCAATTATGGAGAAAAATATTTTATGGAACACATAAACGAAACATGGTGATAATTTCGTGACCTCCTCACGCTCGTCCCGCATTCGTTCGAAAATATGCATTTCGTCATTGGTTACGTAAATAAATATTATACGTGTGAAAGCATTTATTTGATGTGGGGTTTGCGGATCAAATTTAGTAGCAATTATATTTATAATGGGTTAAAGCGAGTTGTTTGCTATTTACTATGTATTGGTGGGTTCGCCCTTAATCCGAGAACGAAGTGGAATCCAGCTGAATCTACAACTGAACCCTGCATTTATACTATTATTTGATAACGTTCTTGTTTGTTTATATGATTACGAAATCATAAATCAGCAGGTGCTTTGTATTGTTTACTTTATTAAGAACGGTGCATCTGTCTCCGTAATTAAATGTAATTAAGATTTGTTACTTTGAACATTTTCTAAGACATTTTCCTTTTCTCCATGGTTTCTTACTTTTTTTTCGTCTCAATAAGGTATTTCCAAGTGACGCCACAATCAGCTGATTGCGGACAACTTTTGTACCGTTTGAAATGGACGTTTAGCAAGCTTTGTGAAATAGTGGCAAAAAATGTATTGAAGCGGAAGTAATGGTCCTACTCTTTATTAGAACAAATAAAAGTTAGCTGGATTGCTCAATTTTTAGTAAAATGTCAAATTAATAAATTTAGGTATATGCTCATTAACACAAACTATAAATGTGCGCTTTGAATATTTAAAAACACTTTGGTCAAAATCTTCGTCCAAACCTCTAAAAACAGTAAAAACCACAGAAGATGTCGTAAGTTCACACGTTTTTAGTTGTCCCCAATCAGCTGTTCTGGTAACGTAGTCGTGCGTACTTGGAAACACCTAATTATCAGTCTTAGCAACTCCTACATGTCATACATGTGTCCGAAGTATTCGATTTTTCTTCGTTGTATTGTTCTTGCTACTTTTTCATCTTTTTTCGATTCTTTGTAGGTCTGTAACACGTGTCCACAAAATGTCGCAGTCCTGCAAAAGGTCATCAAAAAGTAACGAAAACACTAAGAAAGAAATATAATATTTCTGACATAATGAAAGCAATAATTTAACGTCCCATAGATACAAGCAGTAAATTCAATGTACGTGTTAGTGTTACCTTCAGTCACCGATAGATGGCGTTATGCGTTGGCTTCCCGGTTTCGTCATTGATTGAATATCGTGAAATAATGTTACCTACCACACGACGGAACAACGCAATAATTTAAAAATAGATTTTTAATATTTCATTTGTATAAATATTACTAGGATATACTATTCAGTTTGTTTGAATTAATCTTTAATTTTAAATTGAGTGTTAGGTGGAAAATATTATAATAATGTAACACGTATCGCCATCTATCGACAACTTCGGAAAGTTGATATGCAAATATAAAATCATCTTGGCGTTATGCATTCCGAGGGAGATGATGTATTTCTGTTATTACTAAATAATCTAACTTCTGAAGGGTTACAAAACGATGAATAAGTATTGATCGGCATTTAAGACATGTTTTAAAAATGCAGTTTTATACAACGTATGTAGTTTAAGGTAAGTTTTTTTAATATTATTTGGTTTTGAATAATAAAATAGAAACGCAGGAAATTGATCAATGAATTAATTATTTATTAAATTAGAATGCTGATGTTGTGTGGACCCGATCAAGCATCAATCAACCATCACGTGTCCTATCACTAAAAAGTTGGTATAATTATAACTCAATTATTTAGATATTCAATTTAAAGATTACAGTTTACCAGCAAATTACTTTCTTTAACTCATTAAATAAAAATTAAAGTGTGAAATAAGACAAAATGTTTCGCAGATTTACTTGACACTCACTGATTCACAATGCGGTTGCTATGGATTTTCAAAATTTTATTCACCAAAACTCTTGTCAACACACCCAAAAACAGGACAGTTTCCGAAATTAACGCTAACGTTTAAATTGCGCAGTTCAATTTAGAAAAACCATTACGCACCAGGTGAAAATTTTTCCTAAGGCGCTTATAAATCACCTTTCATTGTAAATATTTCAATTACGGCAATTACAAACGCACTTGTTTTTATAAGAAAAAGTAGTTCTTATAAGGTTTAATTTGTAAACTAGTTATAAACGAAGAAAAGGTATTCGAGATTTTCTCGAGTTTATGTTAATTCCGAAGAAATTAGTGTCGATAGTTGCAAGAACTATTCGTACATTAATTTTTGTCGTTTTCAACGTGATATTTCATTTCCTAGAGTTACAAAGAATTGAATGCTACCTGCAATAAAAATGACCTTTGTTATTTCTCACTTTCTTACGTGAATTGTCTTGCATTACGGAATTTTAATGTCCACGAACCCAAGGTTCGAGTGTTACAACAGACGGAAAATGTTAGAACCCACCGAGTTTTCTCATTAAAAACGTTTGACACTTATTTTCTTTATATTGCCATTCTTGGAATTAAATCGTGATTAATAATTGTTCGCATACCTGCATACACAACAACTAGCAACAATGTTAATACATTGGTTAATATGTTAAACACAATTATGTAAATTTAAAACCCACGGTAACTTTTCGGAGCGGTATTTTTCTATATTAATTAATTTACCACTAGTGTACCTGGCTGTTTAAAATAAATTGCTCCAGTTCTGACTAAATTGTCTAATTGTATAAATTAGTATTTCTTTCGATTCAAGAGTAATTTTTACACTATAAGAAAATTTGACTTTTACTTTTCAACGTGTGCGCATTACTTGCGGTTAGTAGTATGTAGTAATTGCAAAATCGAGCAGTTATATAAAATTTAGTAGCTTTCTCAATTGTGAAAATTAAAAAATATATAAAATAAAATGACGAGTTATAAATATATGTCAAAAAGATTAAATCTACTTATTCGATGATGCGTAAACAAGTATCTTTTGAAAGCCGTTTGTATTAATATTCTGAATTAAGGCAATAAAGTAAAAAATAGAGGATGTGAGTAATTTAGAAGTTTATGGGCACGCAGATAAATCAATAATTTGTTTTATTGTACATACTCGCATTCATGTAATTAGTAACCATAAAATATTAAAATGCAGTCAATCAAAACGTAATGTATAAGTTTAGGAAGCTCTGCAGTGTTTACTGCACAGCAAAAATGTATAAATGATTTCATTCAGTGAAAATCTTCCGTTTTCTTGTTCCATCAAATTAGGTAGCGTTCCTAAAGTTGATCACATTCGAAGAACTGCGTAGGCGAGGTTACTATTGGAAATAAACTTTCTTCTAGTTACTTTTTTCGTGGACTTATTTTCGTAATGAATAGGTACCTAATGCTAAACATTAGTTTTTTAAGTTAAGAATTCTCGAAAAACCATATATCGTCGCGTGTCATTGCAAAATTTTTTCACACCTGAATTTTTTATTGTAATCAATCAATTATTATTCGAAACTGGTTGTATATAAATCATTGAGCTTTTCCAGTAAGTGCTGTAATGAAATTCTTTGAAGCATTAAATTTTTAAATTCTTTGGCTCTCTTGCATTTTTGTAAAATTATACACCTTTCTCAGATACCTGACGCTGCTTTAAGCAGGCCTTAGCAAATTATTAGCAACGTTATATTTTTGCTGTTCTCACTAGTGGAAGTCATAATCAGCTTTATCTGGCTATTTCATTAGTAAAAAAATAATGTGTTTAGAATGTACCATAAAATAAGCGAATTTTGTGTGCGGTCAGCAAACAACACGTGGAAGGCCGCTTTTAGGTAAAATCAATGTGTGGTCGAACTAATTTCACATGTATTCTTAGCGGTGTTTCATTGGGCCTTGTGATTTGGTTTGAGGTTCCGCAAGACACTGTCCATTTGATAGAAAAAATAAGAACTGTAAAATATCCTCTGAAGTATGAGTGCGGGGAAAAGTAGTGCAGTATTGTCGCGAATATTACGTTCGGACAGAACATTTAGCGACATCTTAAACATTTTAATTGTTGGTTGGATAAACTTAAATTTAATGGATGAAGTGGAGCACTTGCGTTGAGAAAACTACTAGGTTCGAAACGAATTTGGTATCAAAAGATGATGAATGAAAACGTTCCTTTTTTTACAAAAATTAAATAGTTTCAAGATATCCTCCTCAACTTTGATCCCGATAAAACTTTTATCAATAGCATAGTTTCTATCTATATACCTATCGGCTTCATAGCATCTGACGTCTCTTTCCGATCTCCAGACTTTTTATCCATTTTTCCTCTTGTAGGTCTCTTGCACTCGGTCTTTTTGTTGCCATGCTTCTATGTCGTTCTTGGTGTGTCGGTGTTTTTTCGGTTGGTATCCATTCCAGTGCCATTTTAGGTAACCGTTCGTTAGACATTTGTTGTACATGCCCATACTATATTTGCTTCATTGTTTTTTCTTTGTATAATTTCCTTATTCTGCCATTTGGTATATTTCAACAGGACATCCATTTTTAGTGTATTCAGTTTTTTCTTATGTGCTTCGTTACATTTTCATATTGCTAAGCCATACATTACTATACTTTTCACAATAGTGTCGTATATATTATACTTTTTTTTCGTTCACCATAAGCTATTCTTTCGTTTTAATGCTCTTCTTAACCAATTCTCTAGTCTCTTTCTCATGCCTACCAACTCGATCGATCCTTACTCCCAAATAGTTGTAATGGTCACCAAAATAATCGTTAAAACAAATCAAAATATCCAAAAGTCGAGTTCAGAGGGAATTCAAAAATTGGATTAAACGCTCTATAGTGTCATAGGTACAAGCTACGCTTTAGAATGTGGGCCAAGCCCCTGGTGGGGTTTAGGTGTATGAATTAACTTAGGTCATAAGTACTCATATAAAATTTGGCATGTCTCCAAAAGATAGCCACTACTCTCACGGCCGTTCTCTATCATCCCTAATATCCATTGGCCTTCTCTGAGACGCCATCTGTTGTTATACATAATAATACATACACCCTACGACTCACTTGTTTGAATTACAGTTTCTTGTTGACTTATTTATGTTAATCTTATTAATGATTGTGGGTCAATGAGTTGGCTGTGAAATTATAGTAACCACAGTTTCTTAATGATGACCATGTTTGTACTGATTATTACAGTAACCAGCGGTTATATACAGGGTATTTCAGAATAAGATGCTGATCCTTAAGGGTGTCAATCCTTACGCGATTTTAAGAAGAAAAATTCAAATAAACATATGTCCTAAACCTCTTAACTTTTGATCTACAAGGTGTTCAAGTTTTAAGAAAAAAACGTTTTTTATCATAACTTTAATATCTTTATAGATATATTTTCGCGTAAAAAAAGATTTGGCAAATAATTATTGATTATTTAATACATAATAATTTTAACATTAAAATAAAAGAACTAACATTAAATAACCACTGAATAAAAATTAAAATTTCTAAATCAAAAATAGCTGTTGTAGCTTAGAAGACATATGCCAAATTTTATTAAAATATCTATAAAGATATTAAAGTTATGATAAAAAAACGTTTTTTTTCTTAAAACTTGAACACCTTGTAGATCAAAAGTTAAGAGGTTTAGGACATATGTTTATTTGAACTTTTCTTCTTAAAATCGCGTAAGAATTGACACCTTTAAGGATCAACATCTTATTCTGAAACACCCTGTATAATACTAGTGAACCACGCCCATTCAGACCAGAGAAGAGGAGTGAGATAAGAGCGTTGGAATGTGTCTATATTTCCTTCAATTTTCAAAGATTTGACCTCACCAGCTCAGAGGTCAAAGGTAAAGTCAACATGTAATAGTCTAAGTTCACCGCCTTGGTCTCCTGGAAAAAAATCAGCCAACAACCACCAAAACCGGTTAAGAAGTTTTGGAGGAGAAGGCAGACAAACAAACAAACTAACAATCAGAAAAACAAAACTCGATTTTATATGTATGATTGTATCTCGTAGGTCCATCTCAAAAGCAACAGAATATGTTCCTGTAGGTACATAAGCAAAATGATAACCATTAGTAATGTACCAGTGGAAATTATTTGAACCAAGGTTTACAATTCTACATCAAAATAAAGATAGGAAACATCCTCTGTAAATACAGACATTAGACTCCGCTCAATCTAGAAAGGATAAAACAAGCATTTCTCGCAGAACTCTATAATGTAGATCTTTCGATGGAAAAATTGAAAAAAAAACGATACAATGTAGAAAAAAAACATTTAAATAATTGTCTTTTAAAATCTTATGTAATTTACTATTGACCTTAAAATTCGGAAAGTTCCGTAACAATGAACTTAAGTCGTTAAAAAATAAATCGTGTAAATATGCTTTAGACGTAGCGTAGGTTTCTGTTCTATACAGTTTCTTCGAACTAAAAACGCGCGCTCCTGTTCCTCTTCCTATGATTAAAACTCGAAATGCTCGAAAAAGGGGTAAGAAAATTTTGTTTTAGAAAAAATAGTTCAAATAAAAGTGATACAGTGACCGGCAAAGAGTTTGCAACAAATGGGAAAAAATTTTATAATTGAGATATCAGAAAATTTCTTTTGGCAAATAAATTCAGCATATCGTATGACAAAAAAAAGCACTTTGACAAATGTCATGTGACCACTGTCATAGCGGCAAACTTAAAAAATATCTTCTAAATATATAAAGAGTGATTGATTGATTGAAAAATGCCTAAGAGAAAAGTTGTTCAAAATTAGATTATACGTCTATGTGCAAATTTTTAAAAGAAAATAACGACTTTTCAAAAATATTAGTTTTCCGGAAGTATTAAGAAAACAAAATTTTTTGCGTTTGATTTGCATAAAACACAATAAAACCAACAAATAAACTTTACAACGGAAAACTAATATTTTCGAAAAGTCGTTAATTTCTTTTGAAAATTTACACATAGACGTATAATCTAATTCTGGACAACTTTTCTCTTAAGCATTTTTCAATATCTTGTCATCTAACCTCACTTTTTACATATTTAAGGGATGTTTTTTAAATTTACCGCCATGACAGTAGTCACATGACATTTGTCAAAATCCTTTTTTTGTCATTCGATATGCTGAATTCATTTGCCAAAAGAAATTAACAGATATCTCAATTACAAACATTTTTCCCATTTGTTGCAAACTCTTTGCCGGTCACAGATAATTAAATATCCTTTTACCTTTTTTTATTATTTAAATTCTTGAAGATACTGTTAAACCAATTAGTATCACGTGATTGTTATATCTCAGTAATTACTATTCGGATCAAAAAACACCTATCGGTTTCATAGCGTCTGACGTAGCTGTCCGATCTCCAGGCTTTTCCCCATTAATTGCGGTTTTGCCACTGGTCCACTTGTAGGTCTCTTGCACTCGGTCTTTTTGATCCCGTGCTTTCATGACGTTCTTGGTCTTCCTGTCTTTTTTCGGTTGGTATTCATTCCAGTGCCATTTTAGGTAACCGTTCGCTAGACATTCGCTGTGCATGCACATACTATATTTTTCTAGCTTCACTGTTTTTTTCTTTGTATTATTTCCCTTATTCTGTTTTCTGTTCTACACCATTTTTTCGAACTAAAAAACGCACGCTCCCGGTTGCTGTCTTTCTATGATTAAAACTCGAAATGCTCGAAAAAGAGGTAAAAAGAAGTTGCGTTTAGAATAAAATAGTTCAAATAAAAGTTATAATTAAAATTTCAACAACTTTCCTTTTTTATTATTCTTGGGAATACTGTTAAAAAATTAGTGTCATGTGATGGTTATATCTCAGTAATTACTATTCGGATGCAAAAATAGAAAATGAATGTTTTCGAAAATGTTCCAAAAAAGGAAAAATCTATGTAGGTTAACGGTCTTTTAGACTCTACAGATTATTCCCAAAAGATCTCCATTATAAATTATACTTAGTTTTATAAAAATCTGTAAGGAGTATTAAAATTTTCGGTTTAGAAACCGTCGCATATTTATAAGATGTGTAGTATTAAATAGATCTAGGAAGGGGTAGAAAAAAGAAAACTACAATTTTAACATTTTAGTGTAGCAGACAATGAGGATAAGTTACAATCCTTCACATCTTTAAAACAACAGGAGAAAAATATAAGATACGGTGCAAAACTATTTAGCCATCGAAATAAGGATTTTAAAATCTGAAACAATTAGAGAAGTTCAAAAAGAAATGATTACATCTGTCAGTCACGCTCAGATATACGTTACACGGGGGGATAGATATCTAAGTCTAAGTCACGAATGTAAACTAAGAATTATCAAAACCTGTATGCGATCAATCCACACCTACACTAAAGAAACTAGAGCATAGGCAGAATTAAAACCAAACTAACAATATGGGCAACTGAAATTATGGTTTTACGTTAGATCAACACTGAAAAAATAAGATAAAACAATGATAAAATATAAGTGTAAGATCCAGGGTATACTATGAACAATAACACGTAGACCACATATGGGCATTAAGAAGAATTGCAAGAGATAATGATTGCCCACCACCAAAAAGAGGTCGTGATAGTTGACATCAAAGTCCCAAGAAGACCCGTAAAGTAATTCGTGAATAAAAGGGATATTCTGTCCTAAGCCAAAAAAATACGTAAATAACTTGGTCCATCGTGTTGGGTACTACAGGAATTTTAAGAATAAGATACTGGCAATTTATTTTATAAGTAACATTTTATTTTCATAACGTAACCCAAATTTAGCGTACGGTTTCTAATTGTAGTATTTAGACATTGAAGTCATTTTATCAGAATTATGTTTTATCAGATGGATTAATTATCGTAAATAAACTTAGTTAAGGCATCGTTCATATTTATAAATTAACATAATTCTGATATGTAATTAAGATTAAGTTTAAAAAAAAAACGGACCAGAGAAAGTACACAAACCAAAGGAACTACAAAAACTGACGTATTGTTTTTGCACTGAAAGCAAAACTGGAAGTGTCTTATCCTCACTTACACTGATAAAAATAAAAGTTCTGCAAAATTACTTGTAAAACGATAACAAAAATGCGGAAATTGATTAAATCTGAACAAGTCCATAACCGGAAAGGCATCCTGTATCACACTACTCCCCCTTGCTTCAAACACAAAAAATCAATTTATGAATAATCTTTTTAATTGTTTTGATTAATTTTTTTTCGTGACGGAAGCAAAGCGCATAAATTTCACCATGCATACATCACCAGGTGAATAATGCTTAAGTAATTTTCAACAGAACCAATAAAAATGATCACATTCAATATTTATTTATCAAATCTTGAGAAGCGCAAATTTTAGAAGAATTTCATTAAATGGGAAATTTGCAAGGCTTCTCCGAGGAGAAAATCCAGTTACCGAAAAAAAACTACTACCTAATGCTGTTTATTAATTAATACAGTTATTTGGATCTATGCTAATCTAACTAATCTTTCGATCACTAATTGAATTTGTAGGCTATTAATGGGACCCACGCTGAAAGTGAGAATAAATTTCAGAGTATCGGCGAATACATTTACGAGACACTTTATTGCTGCACATGATGATATACGTAGCGTTCCTGTGATTCAAAGTAAAAAAAATAATATTTCAACAGGATTTACGACTGAAGAGTCACCAATACAATACTCAATTTGCTTCACAGTGTCATTCAATAAATATGTATTGAAAAAAGAAAAGATCCATAATTATGCCAGAGCGTTGGTGTTCCCAACAAAAAATTTCGGGTCTTTAAATCTGAACGTCACATGTTTTCGAAAAAAATTCGCATACATAAAAAAAAAGATAAAATTAAAAATTTACCTTGACATCAATGTTGTGTAATCCGTCCGATTATGGTTGAGATAAACTAATTTCTGTTAACAACAGGAAAATACTTGGAGTTTGTAAACAAACGCACGTAAAACTCTGAGCTGTACACGCGCAGCAAACTAACACGTACGAACACCGTTCAGCGACTAAGCGAGAAATACGATGTGGTTTGTCCTCAACTCCGGCAGACGCGGACGAGTTTACAACCGCGCTTGGTCGACGGGGAGGCGACTACCGAAGAAATTATCGTGCGAACTAATGTGCTTAGCTTAGGTATTTTAATTTGTTAATTATTTTTAATGCAACGAAAAAACCAAAATTATCTGTGACACAATGATTTTTATTATTGAAATGATACGTAACCGATAAATAATTGTTTATAATAAATGAAATTAAGAATTAAGTTAATCAGTGAGCTGCACTGGAATTCAGTGTCTCCTTCCGGGAGACTACGTCTTCGAGTTACAATAGCAACCAATGACGACTGAACCGTGATTTATCTGTTAACTCTCACTGTGGGATTAAGATTACTTGATTAGAAATTTAAATTTTGTGAGAAAAATAACTGGACCTGGAATCCATAAAATAGTTCAAGTTGCGCTATACTAGGTATACAGTGTCATTTTTTGGTAATTCCAATTAAACGTCTAAAGGGATGGTACTAAATATAAATACGGCTTCTTCGGATATGCTTACATATGAGCATATTTTTAAATACAACGACTTCCGCTTATACCCGACGCTGCGAGGAACTTTTTTATTTGTGCCTATCTTAATGCGAATTTCGATAAAACAATTTTTGAGGGTTCCGCCAAGAAGGGTCTTGCTACCTTACGCTCCTCGTCAAAAAAAATGTTAGCTTTAAGTTGAACACCAGAGAGTTCTCCAAAAATCCTACGATTTTTTAGTATTGAAACAGGACAGGTAGAAGGATTTACAAGGGCATCTATTACAATGGCCAGTGGCGGTTCTAAAGCTTTTCGGGCCTCGGGGGCACATAAAATTTGGACCCCCTTCTTTCAGTTTAGGTTTCATAATTCGTCGGCTTAATCGGCATAATACGTAACTCCATACTCAAATACTTTTCAGGAGACACAAAAAAGGACTTAGAAATAACTTTACCTTTAACTGTATTAAATTTTACTACAGTTATTGCTTTGGTCGATTAGAAAATATCATAAAGGTGCTAAAAACTATACGCGTAGTTAATATTATAACATAAATAAATTATTTTAATTAAAAATGGAGATACGCAGTTTTGTCTTTTATATTTCACTTTAAAAATTGGAGGTACGCATTTTTCTTACCAATGAAAGTAAACAGTAAACAATGAAAAATTCAACATTAAAGCATTTTTTATTTATAAAAGTGGAAAACCAGAACTTAGACTAAAAAGGATTAATTAAACATGAGGTAGATTATTATAGAAGTCATGATAATCGCTTTCCATGCTTGACTTAAGTTGTTGAAGGTGCCCATATTTTTCTGCTTTAATTTTTAGCCTCTGTTTGTGCAATTTCGGTAAGTTATCTGTATTAGTTGCGCGAATGGTTTTTATGTTCAGTCTTATTGGAAGAGTTTGCCATTCTTGTTCTGAATGACGAAGTTTAAAAATACTCCATCATTTGAGTATTTCAATGCTTTTAGGTCATTTACCAATGGTGCTCCAGCGATTTTTCCTGGTCTAATAGATTTAAAATACCGGAGTTCATCATATTTTTAAAGAAGTCATGCATTAAATATTCAACTCTGTAAGGAGTTTTTTGACATGCTGTTTTGCAAATAAATACGTAATCTGCGGGAATATTGATTTTCTTGTTTCGAATCTTTCTTTCAATAACAGAGTGGACGCTGTCCACTTCCATTTGTGTGTGACCCTTATGTAAATATTTTTGTTCCACAGTAACACCTTTTCCAATGCAAAATTGAATAGACCATTTGATAATGTGGTGTTTCTGTTTTGGTATCCACACCCGTCACTCCATAATATAATTTTAATGTCACTTTGGTTTTCTAACTGGTATTCTTCTACATGTCCCTTTAAAAAATGAATTATTATACTTGTAAATTCGTTACTTGTTAATCCGCCTTCAGCCTCATTCCAAAGATAACAGTAGCCTTGTTTGCGCTTAAGGTCAAATAGCGTAAAATTATGAACGATCAATTTCGTCTTATAATAAAGCGAAGAAACATTAGATTTTGGAGAGAGCAAAACCGATTGAAGATCCATTGTAAAAATTTCATTTTGAGACTCCTTATCCGCACTCTTTTCATGTCTTGCTTCATTTTTTAATGTCACGTGTTCGTTGTACTTGTCTTCTGTTAAATTGCCTGTTTCATAAGCGACACAACTGTCGCATTGATCTTTTTTCGGTTTGAAAAGTGACAACCGTTTTTTATCGAATTCTTTATGGAATGTGGCAATTGATACAGGTTTTACATTGTTTGTCTTGCAGTAATCGTTTTGATAGATTTTATATAAATGGGCTTTAGAATTCCAAATAGGTTCTAAATAGAGCTTAGCAGTGGAAGGCCGACAGTAATGTGACTCTAACTTTGGTAGAGCGTCGAAAAATTATGCAGCAAACGAACAGGAGTATTAATTTTATCAGGTACTTCAGTCTGGTCTAGATGGATTTTGTCACCTTTGTCGCTGTTTTCTAGACTATTTTTGCCCATTTTTTATGACCCACTCTTTCACCCCTAAAGTATTAAGAAACATTTTTTACACTCTTAGTCTGGTCTTCCCTAAATAAAACTTATTGGAATATGATCTTCTGGAAACTTCCCTATTTCCCCTTTTTCTGCTAGTGGTTTCTACAATCACGTGGTTTTTACGAACATCTTTTTCTGCCCAAGTGAACTTTTTCCAGAATTGCTTAAAAATTATTTCTCTCTCATTTTCCGCTATCTGTCTACATTTCAAAATAGATTTTTGATTTGCGCTTAATTTACAGTGACAGGCCTCTTTTAGCGATCTTGGTTCTTGAACAATATCATACCTCCATTTTCCATTTTCTTTTTTTTTTCCTACATAGGATTCTCCTTTTTCTCTATTGACTCTGTTTTTGTTTTCATGCCAATTATTTCTTTTTATTTCGTACTTTGTTGAACGTTTTCGTTTTGGAGTTTCATCTTCCAATATGTTGTCCGGCAACTTAATTACAGCTGCAGTAGTGTCACTTTCTGAGTCAGAGCAGCTATCACACTCTTCTAAAATTGGGTTAAAGTCTGGATCGTTGATATCCAATTCTGTATAGATGTTCTCTTCAATCGGTGCCTGAATATCGAAAGTTACCTTAATTTCATTAGACTGGACTGATGAACAGGAAGGCATTTCATCAAATAACTGGTTAACTTCCATACTGAAGTTATTTGAAGCCATTGTTTCTTCTAAAAAGAAATTGCATGGTCAGACGAGAATTTTAAAAATATTGTGCCTACCTCTTTTTTTCCATGACTTAAACTACTTGTTCTATTGGATTCAGCAACCACAATTTCGATACTTTGCACACCCTTAAATTGTCTATTACATGGCATAGCAATTTGCGTTCCTATTAGACTTGCATTGCCAATAACATCATTTATTTTATCTGAAAAGAAGAAGTAGAGTAAGATACAAAAATACACTAGACTAAAGAAGAAAGAAGGAAATTGTAAAATATTATATAGCTACCTACATAGAATTTTTATTACTTACCACCATCGTTTAAAAACACGACTTCGGCTTCTTCTATAGATCTTAATAGATCTGAGTTAAAGCTGTCACAATGTTTTAAAGTTGGATTAAAGTCTGGATCGTCGCTAACTGATTTTTTATAGACGCTTTTATTAACTGGGGTTTCGTTAATATCGTTTTTACTAACTTCCAATAGTTCCAATGTTTTGAAGATCTTATCAATTCGTCTCGCCATGATCTAGAATTAAAAAAAAAACGTGGAGAAAAGTACGTATGTCTCCCTAGCAAATATAATTATTATTAAAAATATGACACGAGAAAACTGCGTAACTCCATTACGTACAATATTTCATCTTTACTTCCAGTATAATTATTATTAACTCTAAAAAAGTATTTTCCCTAATAAATAAATAGTTACTCTTACCTTTTAACAACTAGTAATTTAAATCCAGATATTATTATGACTGTAACTATGCTAATAATCACTACACACGTCGTCACCTTGAAATACCATACCAAACTAATGGATTTACGGATTTTGCCGACTGAAATTGGCGGTAAAGGAGATACGACGTTTTCTACTTTAGACATTTCAAAGAACCCCATTTAATTTTGGATATACGGATTTTTCTAGTCGGTGCGTTGTAATATTTTCTAACAGATGGCACCAAAAAGTCATTTTGTCAAAAATGTGGAGTTCCGCACTTTGCCGATTAAGCCGACGAATATTCTTGTTTAGAGTCCATTATACTAACCTGACATGTTCGAAGCATTATCGTATTCCTGACCTCGACAGTTATCTATATTTATAGACCAGTACAGTTAGTTCTAAAACAGCCCAAAACAGAAAAAAATTAATAACAGCACGCCACTATGTGGAAGTGGTAGATAATAGGAAAACAAACGACATACTAAAATTTAAACACTTTTGCAATGGGCGAAGGGGGTTGGGGGCCTTTTTATAGGGGGAATGTGGTTTTTCTCGATTTCCGGCGAAGTTTGATCTCCTATCGAAAAATGTTTTACAACAAAGTTGTAGATATTAAAAATATCTAAAATTATTGTAGATATAATTTTTCACATAACCTCAAAGTTATTCCCGGAAAATCGATTTTTCGTTTTTATTTTATTCCTCGCGCGCCAAACTATTGTTTTGTTGTTTCTTTAAGTTGTGACACTGTTAGATGTTTATTTTATTTTTCGAAGAAAATGTTTTATGTCGCCACACACCTTCGGTACTCTTTTACACGTTCGTTAGTGTCAAAAGGATGTGGAGTTCTGTGCGAAACGCTTGTTTTTTTTGTGAAAATAATTGGTGATGTTTCACAAAAAAAACTGTATTCCTGAAATGTAGGGTAGAGGAGAGGGAAATGGCGTTCGCCTAAGCTTCTTTGTCAATTGTACTTACCTCTTCAGTATTTTGACATAAAATGGTCCAAAATAAATCATAATAATTTACTAAAAAATATGTTATTTATTAAAGCTACACAAATTAAAAACAAAAATTTTGTTTGAACTTAAAAAGGACACCCATTATCTACAGTTTTACATTTTTTTTAAACAGTTTTATAGTTACTTTTGCTCCATGCTTTATGCCTTTATGGGCTCATTGGCTACAACTCGTGCATATGTACCTCCATTCTCCACATGTCTTCCTGTATTTCATCACTGCTTTCATCTCCATACTCCATACTACCTTTGTTCAGGTAACTCAACTTTATCAAAAATTATCCGTTTAGATCCTTTTTTAGTGATCCAAATCAGCTTCTTTTATTTTATTTTCTTTTTCTTCTAGATCTGTCTTCATTGGAGTGCCTGTCATTATTTCATAATGTTACTGCCTGATGTTTTGGCGTTTCTTGGTAATTTTGACATTGGACTTGGAAGATCCGGGCAATGATATTATTTCAGAAAAAGTTATTCGAATTGGCTCTTCAATTTTCCAAGTCACATTCCATTTTTTCGTTGGCATGGTTTCATTTGAAATTTCAATGGAAGTTCTTTCCACCCTTTCTTCTGGTACTTCTTGAACCTCATCAACTTGACTTTCCGGTCTTGTGTTGTTAGACTCCATAAGAGCAAATCATCTTCTGTAAAAAAATATCTGCATTCGAGGGAAATATACCAGTTGCTTGAAACCCATGAATTGCTTTTTCATGTGTAGCTACTCGGCTGCATACCAATCCGTCTAATTCACTAACCCGATGTGAAATCACCAATTCTAGCCTTCTTCGAGGGCGTCTATGACCTAAACCATACAAGTCTAGAATCTTCCTTAGCTGAGAAGTTTTTAAGGTTTATCTTATCTAAAACGTGCTAGTTTAGTAGCTTAGATTTGTTGTGTTAAATAATAAGATCAAATTAACATTTTGAAAAAACGGGAAAACACCAAAAAAACTGCATGTTTGTCAAAAACGATGCTAAAATACCGACATGTCCATGGAGTGTTTGTTGTTGCTTCTTCATTATTACAATTCAATTTAATGCTTTTTAAAAACCAAAGCGTATTTGGAACTAATTTTTGACAATGGGTTGCTCTAACTCGAAAGAATATGTAAAATATCATCTATGCAGTAGCGTATGTTCTACCTGCATTTCTGGATGGAAAGTTAAGAATTTGTTGAAGTTGATTAAGAGGAAAAGGTTTTTCCAAGACTGGAGAAATGCAATAATAATAAGCCCAATACAAGGCGGAGGAGACCGAGAGATGTGGGAATTACGAGGGGTTAGTGTGGATGTATAAGTTATAAAATATATGCCAGATAATTCAGGAGAAGCAACTTAAAAGAGAGGGCAGAAAATATTTAGGATAAGATGACAAGAGTTTTTAAAAAGAAGAACAATAAATAATATACACGGTGGTGTTTTTTAAAGGGCCATAGGTTAATGGTTTTATATATCAAAATGAAGTTAAAATTAGTCCGTATAGCTTTGCTATTAGGAGTCAGCTGAATTTCACGTGGTTTTCAAAAATTTGTCAATAAAAATAAAAGAAAGTTTTGATAACTGAAAGCAAAAATAGAATTGGGTTGCTCTAAACAACAACATTCCTACGTTTTGACAATAAGGTTGAAAGCAAAGGCATTAATAACCATATAAAAACTTTATTCCTAAGGAACAGCTTCGAATGATATTAGAACTAAATTAAAAAGAAGGATTACAATAATTAAAACATAAAAAATTACTAATTTTATTGATGAATTTTCAAAAACCTTTTGATTCAGCTGGATTTCTAGTAGCGAACGCAATGCGCAATAATTTTAGCCGCCTTTGATACCAACATCATTTTTGTCACTGGAAAGGGGAAAAGGAAATTCGAAAAAAACAGTTAACAATGCTATGATCCTTAATCACCACTCTGTATACATTTTAGAACAAATAATAAATAAAGAGTTAGAGAAAAAGGAGGTAAGGTATGGGCGATTTTCATAGACATCAAGGCATCTTTCAACAATGTAAATAGAAAAAAGCTGTGGAAATAATTAAAGAAAAAAGGGATAGTGGAGCACATGATGGAGAGAATAGAAGTGACATATGACGAGAAAATGTATAGCGTAAAAATAGGAGAAAATTTGAGCTAAGTGTTTTGGAAGATAAAAAGGAATACGGCAAGAATGCCCATTAAGTGCAATATTATTTTCAATATACTTGGATGACCTAGAAGAGGTGAATAGGGGAACAGTAATTGAGAAGAAGAAGGTGTGGGTCCTGGTATCCGCAGACAACATGGTAATGGTAGCGGATAAGAAAGAAAAAGATGTAAAGCATGATAAAGACGATAAAAAGATATTTTAAAGAGAAAGAGTTGACATTAAACACAAAATAATAAATTTAGTGATTTTTCAAAAGAGAACAGGTGACCTAGAAAAAAGAAATGGTGGTGGTCAAATGAGGAGATAGTGAAGGTAGACACGATAAAATATCTGAGATATATGTTAAAATATAATGATAGTGATGAAGGACAAATATAAAGTTTGACAAAAAAGGTAATAGAATGGTAGGACAACTTTGAGGGGAGAGTATTTGGAAAGGATATGGTGCAAAGAAAGTGGCTATGAGGAAAAACTCGAAAAAGTGTTATGTTACATGGAGCGGAGATATGGGGATCGAAAGAGTGGGAACAATTAGAAAAAATACAAACAAAGTAATGGAAATGGAAGCTGGGAATAAAAAGGAGACTCCAGCATACGTAGTAAACGAGAAGATGAAATTGAAAAAATTAGAATAACCGCGAAGATGGCAATGAGGTACGAATAAACTATGAGGAAAAGAGAGAGAATGATAGAAACTATGAGCAGCATGGAAGCAAGTGAAGGGGAGAAAAATAAATGGAGGACAGGAAGATAAGAGGATATATGAAAGGCGAGGATTTGCAAGAGAAAAAGGTTGACAAGAGAAGAGAGGGAGGATGAAGTATGATAGAAGAAATAACAGAATGAGATAGAGGTAATCATTAGCAGGAGAGGAGAACAAAAATTAAAGAAGGAAAGTACAACAGAAGATAACAGCGAATATAACAGAAGATAGCAAGGTTTAGGAAGGAAAATGAAGAGAATCAAAATAAATGTTGGCAGATGACCGAAAAAATGAAAATATAGATTATGTGGGGATATGAAAACATTGAGCATATGAAAAAAGCGTGAAAAACTAACGGAAAAAAGATAATAAAGATGAACGATATTGTGGGATAAAGATGAAGGAGCGAAGTGGATAGAAGAGATAATAATAAGAAAAAAAACACAGGAGGAGAGAAAGTAAAGAGAAATAAAATTTTCTATATTGTTCATATATTTATATAAACATATAGAGATAGGCAGATTTCGATTTTCGAAATATTTAGAAAAATATTCATTTTACACATTTTTGTTTTAAATAAAGTTGTTTGTAATTTAATTGTACACAACTTTTGTTTAAACTATTTTTGATCCGATAAGTTATTACTGAGATATAACAATCACGTGACACTGATTGTTATAACAAAATCTCCACCAATATCAGTTATACAAAAAATATATGAGAGAAAAATTGTTGAAAATTTGATTGTTAACTTTTGTTTGAACCACTTTTTCAATCTTCATCTTCGCTTTATGTTGAGAATTTTCAACTCGCCTCAAAGGGAATGTGCGCGCGGGGATGCCTCATTTTTTCCCCACCAAGCAATGGTGGTAGCTTAGTAGGTAGCGTTCGTATAATGGCTTACCACTTAGATACATTTAATAATTGTTGGCTCTCACTGAAAGTTATAATTTGATTGTACAAATTGCTTCATGGTACACACTTCCATCTTGAAATGAAGATTTTTCCACTTTTAGCATTAAAATTATTAAGGTTTTTTTATATCGCTTCAAACTTTCGATATTCTTTTACAGGTTTCTTAATATCAGAACGATGTGGAGTTCTGCGCAAAACGCTTGTTTGCTTTATATTTGTCATGATTGGTTTAAGGTTTATGGTTCTGATTCTATTTCGAAAAATTAGTGCACGTTAATTTTGACAACAGTAGCAAAAATTTATTACATAAAAAAATGTGGCGTCAACCAGAAAAAAATACTTTCTCAAATCTTGATACGAACGATCCCTTCTAAATTGAAAACGTAATTAAAATACATAAATTTACATTAAACAAAATCTTTTGTAGATGTTCAAGGCACCAGAAGTTGATTTATGCATGTACATAGTACTTCGTACAATGAAGTAGTTACAATTTTGTATATGTTCATCCAATATCTGAATGACAAATCTCAAAAGAGAAGGTCGCGAAACACCGTTTAAAAAGAAGTTTTTTGTTACAAACAATTTATCGTTATTCTATGTAATAACAATTTACATTTGTTATCAACATTGGGCAATGAAAGTGAGTGAGAAGCAAATTTTGAAAACGTATATAATTAGATGCTGCATATGTACACGAAAAAGAATCGTTAGAAATCAAATCTTATATCTTAATGTTAAATCTCACCATCAACCAGGAAGTTGCGGAATATTACCTTGACTAGAACCAATAGAGGTATAGACCAGATTGCTGTAATAATTTGGCAGTTATTACTTAGTTCGAAGGTAAATTTTGACTCAAATAAATAATTTATTGTAAACTAGGTAAAAACTGAAAAAAAATCAACAGTTGTCTATCGATTAGCACCAATAAACCAATATTATAAACAATTAAGTTACCATAAGACACCGCTGTACTTAATTTGATAATTAATATCTCGCCTTATTTTCAACAAAATATAATTAACCTATTAAATATTATTCAATTAAAGTATAAAAAAGTAAACTTAAACATAAAAAAGTGGCATGATTCCATTAAATTTCTATTGTTATTTAATTTTGCTACATCATATAGTGTAAGCATCTTACAATGTTCTACTTAAGAAAAAATAATTAGAATTTACTAATACGTATTACAGATTATAATAATTAAATTAAACATAATATACAAATTTTAAACCACAAATAATTAAAAAATCAATATCTAGTTATTTATGTGTGATAATCGTGAGGATGTACTAACTGTAAACTTGTTTAGATAATTTTGTTTTTAAATTTACTAGTGCTGGAAACCGTATTAATTAAGTGTCATTAGATATAATTGCGAGTTTAACGTAAAAAGTGGTTTTGATATGTATGTATTAGAATAGATGTCCTGGACAGTGAAACAATGATTTGCCACTTTTTTTAAACATGTTTAAATTCAAAAAGGAACTCAAAGACATTTAAAGAATCGTCAGCATTAATTCAGTTTATGCACATTGTGTTGTTTGGAATGTATTTTAACTTGAGTCCTAACACATATATCCACTAGCAACAAGGTTTACAAAACTAAGAATTGAAAATAAAACATAATTAAAGGTAGAAAGAAAACTAAAGATTTGTTTAGCAAAGAGGTCTGCATTTAAATTGTCTGTAGTTCCTTTTATTACAATACTAGGTTTGGATACTCCCGCCCACAGTGTGTAATGAATGAACACTGAGTGAGAGTTCTGTATCAGGTGTTTAAAGACAATGTTAGAAAAGATAACCCATAAGGTGCAACTAAATCGATTGAAATACATCGGTGAATAGAGGCCGATTTTTCGAAATGTCAGAAATACTCGGAATGCAGTCGTTATTAGAAAGCTACAAAATCTAGCAGTGTATAGAATTATCACTTTATGAGAACACAGTAAGCACACAGCAGCGCATCTTAATCAACTCAGCTAATTATGCAAATGATCGTTACTTTTGTTCGTCGCTCGAGAAATATACAGCTGTATGCTTATTAAGTTGTGGTATTGTCATTTGTCCTATTGGCGAAGAGGTTGAGGTCAGTAAACATTTCTCACAAGTAGTTTGTCACGATTTGTCGTTCATAAGGTGTTATAATGGAAACGAAATGAAGAAGTAGTTTGAATATGTAGAATTTTGAGTCGCCATTTGTAAGTTACTCATTAAAATATGCGTTGTGTCCAAAAACACAAAACACATTAACCGCAATGAAAAAACATCCTGGGTCTCCCAAAAAACTCTACATGGTTATCCGCTTATTTTGTGATGCAGTTTGATCAAAAGATGAAAGTGATATAAACAATGGTTGAAATCAATCAGATTTTTGGAGAAACATGAAATCCATACTTTCAGTAGCATCCTTCCTCTATTATAATCAAAGACGCCATTAAAGGAATCCCGTTTAATAATAGGCCAATGATAATGTGGAAATTGAGGTTGTTACCAAAAAGACTTTCCACAAATGCTATTTGACGGTAAATCGTGTAGTACTTTGAAACAAAAAACTAAAACTGACATTTCGGTCATGTATATTTATGACGGGTTTTAGGCAAACGTTAACATAAGAAGAAACTTAGTCTAAAAAAAAATATATCTATAAAATATTTTTGAAAATACTTCTTCTAAAGAAATGAAAATTTCATCTCGAAAGTATAATTTCAGCTTGGCCCAATTTGTTCAAAAATAAATAAATGTAATAAAAAATTATTAAACAAAAACGTCTTCCGAGATTGAACCGTGTCGAAACGTTCCGTTGCTAACTTACGCCCACTGTCGTAAGGGGTTTCACAAACAAACGAAAGTTCGAGGTAGACCGCTAAAAGTCAAGTAGCATACTTCTTTCAGGTTAGAATCTGGATTGGTTGACAAGTTGATTACCTTAATTTACTAGAATTGTAACATAAGAAATATTATTAAACTATTTTAAAAAAACCTCAAAACTTTACGGAGAAAGCACTAAAGTCAATAGGGTTAAACTTTGTAGTACAATCTTTGACGTAAAGATTTGTATGGTCAGTGCCGCGTTAAGGTTTCGGGGCTTCTAAGCAGAAAAATTATTGAGGTCCCATTTTTATACAAGGGAAGTACGAGGATGTATTGATATCTAATTAGCCTAGACCAGTTCCTTGCATACACAAAATATTGCGTTACCATAGCAACGAACAATAACTTATTAGAAGTGTCAGTGTAAAGTTTGACGTCAAAAAAGTAAACCAGAGTCACGCAATAAATTAAATGAAAAAAGATGTCCACCGAAATTGTGAAAATCGAAAAATCGGAGTATCGAGCCATCATCAAGTACCTGTATTTAAAAGGGTTAAGAGGTAAGCAGATTTACGAAAATATGCTTAATACCCTTGGTGATCAATGTCTTTCGTATGCGACCGTCAAAAATTGGAATGCAAGCTTCAAAAGAGGTAAATTTTCCATTGAAGATGATGACCGATCGGGAAGGCCAGTTTCTGTGTCAGGTCCCCGAAAATATCGATGCAGTTCATGACATGATTTTATCAGACCGTCGAATTGGGCTAAAACGGATATCTGAAGCACTGAATATTTCATACGAACGCGTTCATCATATGGTTCACGTCAATTTGGACATGAGAAAAATTGCTGCAAAATGGATCCCCAAATGTTTGAATGTTGACCAAAAGCGTGCAAGGGTAGAAGCATCGCGTTCGATCTGTGCTCGATTTGAAAACGATGTAGACTTCTTAAACCGAATTGTTACTATGGATGAGACTTGGGTACATTTCTACGATCCAGAAACAAAGCAACAATCGATGGAATGGCGACACTCTGGTTCTCCAAGACCTAAGAAGTTTCGTGTCCAAAAATCTGCTGGAAAAGTTCTTGCTTCAGTTTTTGGGATTGCCATGGAGTAATCATGATTGATTTTTGGATAAGGGTAGAACAATAACTGGAGATTACTATTCGACATTACTGACCACTCTACGGGAAAATATTAAAGAGAAAAGACGCGGAAAGCTATCCAAAGGTGTTTTGTTTTTGCAGGACAACGCCCTGCACACAAATCTCATGTTGCCATGCAAAAATTCGTGATTTAGGGTTTGAATTACTAGAACACCCCCTTATTCACCCGATTTGGCTCCGTCCGACTATCACCTCTTTCCTCAACTGAAAAAAAGTTTAAAAGGTCGTACATTTTCTTCCAACAAGGAGGTAATACAAGCTGTTTAGGTCTGGTTTGCAGAGCAAGAAGAAACATTTTTTGAAAGGTCTAGAGACGTTGCAGGTTCGCTGTAATAAATGTATCCAATTAAGAGGAGAATATGTTGAGTAATAAAATATTTTGACATTGAAATTTTGTTTGGTTCTATAGTAGGCTAAGAATTTTTCAATATATCCTCGTACATACATTTCAAAAAATGTAAATTACCGTAAATACAAATACGAGTGTGAGCCTTGCCCAATCACTCTTCCACATCTTTACTCTTCTTGTACTCCCACTTTTTCTATGCATCTCATTGCACTCTCTTGCATCCCCCTCCCATCTGTTTTTTTTGTATCTGTATGTCCTTGTCTTTTCTTATTACATCCTCTTGTATGCATTCTTTTTATATTTTCTCTATAGTATACTAGTCTTTCGTAATAAAGTTTCTTTCCTCTTCCCCGTATTTGTTTTTCTGATCCTCCACTTCCTTTCAGCATTCCTTGAATATTTCATTACTTTCTCCTTCCCTCATTCTTTTTCGTATCTCAGAGCAATTTTTCCTGTCAGTATCTTTATTTTGCCGAATTTTACTTCCTTCTCTAGATATATCCTAGTGTTTCCTTCTCTAATCCTAACATTCATTTCGTTTCAATATCGTTTTTCAATATTTTTTCCAAAGACGTTCTCTCCTATTCCCATTCATGTCCTAGTGTCTTATTTTCTTTCTATATGTAACTCTCTAATATGTACCGTATTGTTATAACTTAAATTATATCCCAGATACCTGTATCTATCTACCACTACCAATTTTCTTCTTTTGTTCTTCTTTTTTCTTCTTAAACACCATAATTTTAGTCTTTTCTACATTTAATACCAGTTTTTTTCCTTCTAAATACTATTTCACTGCTCTTATAGTTCCTCTCATTTCTTCGGGTCTTTTTGCAATAAGCACAACATCATCAGCATATGCTAATACTCACACTTTTTCTCTACCTATTACTATTCCTCCTTGCTGTTTTCTAAACCCTTCCTCTAGATCGCTTGTATATATATTGAAAATAAGTTTAGGCTTAATGTATAACCCTGCCTAAGACCCTTAGTTTTCCAAAATTCCCTTCCCAAAATACCCTTCATTTTTGTTCTATACTTAGTTTCCATATTTATTTCTTCTATACTTGTACCATATCTTCGTTTATTCTTTTCTATCTCATACGTTCCATAGTAACTGCCACAGTGTCGAATGCTGCTTTTCCAATTTTCCTCCCCTTTTGTCCATCAGTCTCCTTTTTTAACCTTTCCATTAATTATATTTCCACCCGCATCTCTTGTTCTCGCATTAAACTCTCCCCCTAAAATTATTTTCCTTCTTCCAGTTCCTTTACCATATCTTTTATTTTTCTATATACTTTCCATTTATTTACTGCATACTGTTATAATTTAAAACCGCTTTTCTGTTTCGGTCTTCACTACTTCATTACTCCATTCACATTCTTTTTTTCCCTAAATATTTTTTCCTCTCTTCCTTATCTCTGTTATTAATTCTCCTCTCCCCTTTCTTTCTTTTTTACTTACTCTTTCGGATAGTTGCATATCCCATTCAAACTCCTCCGGCATCCTTCCTTTCCATTCCTTCCACTCCTTCTCTTCTAACCATGCCTCCACCAATCCCATTCATTTTAAAACCCCTTATATAATTCCAAAATTCTTCTTCTTTATTTTTTATCCCTGCTATATTCCAAAATACTATTTTACATGCATATCATAAGTAAAGAAAAAGAACTTAAGTTAGTTTTTCGAAATTACATTTTAAATTAGTGTCGAAAATACAAAGTAAAATAAATAAGTTCTACCATAATTTTGTGGTTGATTTATGAATCTCAAAGTTCGAAAATATCAAAATAAATTCAAAAAGTTTGCCCTTACTGGGGCTCTTTAAAGTCGGGAGCCCCTAGGCTCGTGCCTTGCCTATTGGATAATAAGCCACTGTGTGTGGTTGCCGTCTACTTATTGGTATGGACTTCCAACCTCTTTGGAATCAAACACGGATTTATTTTCACAACAATAGGCAACATTACGTCTGTGGTATGTACTTCAGCATATGGATTTGAGTATATGAAAGAACAAACCTTTAAAGGTTGCTTTTATCATATACCTAAGGAATTGGTTCAGTTCCCATCCAACACCTTTTTTCGGTGGATATACATTTATACATGAAAATCACAATAGCAGATGCTTCTACCTTCACCAGTGATGCCCGAATACTGCCAGAAAAAACAATCAAGCAATTGTCGACCAGAATGTTTCGGTAAATTACAGCTTGTGGTTTAGGTGCACAACTAGTGAGCTCATATCTCTCTCTCGCAAGCAAAATTCTACTTCTCTCAATTTTTTTCTAGTTTTTAGGTACCTACAGTACATCTTAAATAATTAGATGGGTAGAGCACAGTTGACAGGAGATTCCTTTGTCTTCTTGCAAGTTCCAGAATCATAAAAGCCTCTGTTTTCTACACATACGAACTAGCCATTACATTGAGTTTTAGAATGCTTGTGTCTTATGCATAGCAAGTTTTTCGATCATTGGTTTACTGTTATGGTGACAATTCTTGTCCCTTGGAAATTAACCGACAGCTAACCTTAACCAGAGATTGAAAAACTGCACCTTAGAAAATCTTCTAATCACAAGACGGTAAGTACATCACTTTGGATTTAGATGACACCACTTGACTATACAACAATGTCATAGGGTTGTTAAATTATCAATAGGGTCTAGAATAAGCAGGAGTTTGATAAAGTGTGGGGTGATGATCTTTTACAAAAATTAAACAACTCATGACAAGTTGGTTTAGGCATTTGCGGCCTGTTGGTGAAGTAGTTTCGTTTAGATTTGCGTGTAAAAGTCGTCGTTGATTGGAATTTCTTCCTAACGTTTCGCTAACACGAGTTCAGCTTCTTCAGAGGTTCGCAAATTTCCGATGTTGGATCTAGATTCGGGATTTCTTCTTCTTTATTAACACGATGTGTGAGCTTCTTCAGAGATCCGTCCATTTCCGATGTTGGATTCTATGTCCATGAGGTCCGTCCGTTTCCGATACTGGATGAAGTCTGATCACTCGTGTTAGAATACGTTAGGAAGAAATTCCAATCAACGACGACTTTTAGACCCGATGTTAGACGACACTAGTTGAACAACTCATGCCAAATGAGTGGAATCCCTTATTGAAGTGTAGTTGACAAATTGCAGTGTTCTGACGTCCGACCAATCAACTCTGGAGTGCCTTAAGGAAGTGCACTTACCCTTGCTATATATTATGTATATGTACATATTGTATACCTGTTCCTACAATAGACGATACAAACATAGGCACACCGTACTTCTTAGCAGTCATACTAATCCTGCATCATTTAAATTACAAAACCAGTTAATCTATCTTACAAACTTGATTAAACAAATGACGAATAAAAGCAAATGAAACCAAAAGTGCTCACTTTAACTTCACGCTAAATCACATTAAATTAATAAATCAATCAGTATACGTAAACAACATAATTATCCCACAAGCGATTGGAAGAGATTGATCTGTATTATTGGTCACTAAGCAGAAAGTCATGTCTCTCACTCGTAATAATAAATCAGTCTATACGGATATATTGCATCGAACTTTGGGCTTGTTCTTGTAAAACTAATGACAACATTAATCAACTACTGCGATGTTTGCTAATGCATTTTGATATAAGAAGAGAGCTACACAAAACAATAAACACTTTCTACGATTACAAGTCCACTCTAAGACCCTCACATCAAATCTTCATCAAGATCCTCCACCAAGAAGAGTAAAATTAAAGAAATGGTCCATTGATCTCAAAGGAGATTAGCTCTATTAACTAGATCACATTGATGGACGGATCCCATCTTATGCCAAAACCAATATCACATCACATTAAATTATAAAACATTTAATTACTCCTTATTAGTTCTGGTTCTGAATTTAGGCTATTAAACAAAGACACAAAAAATTATTATATTTTTTTAATCGTGAAGTATGACGAGTATCGTTAAATTGCCGATAAAATCGATTAAAACTAATCTAATAAAACCTAAATTGAGTAGTGATAAGCATAGTGGTAGTGAAAAGAATTAAAAATTAATTGGTGTGGTTAACCTCAGTTAAAAAATACCTTATAACACACAAAAATTGTTCCGACAAATTCAATTTGATAGTGAAGTCCATTCTATTCTGTTGCTATTTAATATCCACGTATCGTCATTTATCTAAAATTTTTGCATATTTGTCTTGTAATACGATATTCCTAATTTTGATAAATATTACAAGTGCTGCTGGTGTTTAATGTTAAAGACATAAAAAAAAATAGTAAGAAAACAAAAAAAGGTTATAACCGGGAATAATGTCACTTTGTGCAAACTGTTCGACTTCGATTGTAGATCAACGGTCGATAGCTTGTGATTGCTGCAAGAAACGGATACATCTCTCTTGCACGGAGCTACAGGCCGATATGGTTACTAGAAACAGACTAAAATGTTTAAAGATCGTATGTGATTCTTGTGGCTCTAACATTGAGCAATTTGCAGATATGAAACAACTGATGGAAACATTTCGGACTGAATTAGATGCGTTGGAACATAAAATCTCAGAATTGGAACGTCAGCTTCTTCGTCAAATATTTTCACTACCAATAGAAAGTATAACTCATTCTAAAAACATTATTATACGAAGTATACCCGAGATCGATGCTCCGTCCGATGAACGTAAAACGAATGATTTGTTGAAAATTTCTGAAATCTTAACTTATATGGGTTCCTCTTTCGTACCTATTCGCTGCTATCGATTATGGCGCCATACTGACAAACCGAGAGCTCTAAAAGTTATTCTGCCTGATCGGTTCACGGCCAAGTATATTTTAAGAAATAAAAGCAAGCTTTTAAACTCGCAGAACTATCATAAAATGAGTATAATGGACGATAAAACACCAGGCCAACTTAGCTATTTAAACGAGTTACGAGTGCAACTTCAGAGACGATTGACGTTGACGAGCTAAATTTGACAATAAAATAAATTAAAGGCGTCCCTCAAATACTTGGCTTAGTTCAAAAAAACTAGTTTTGTACACCAATCCTTCGTCTATCTCTGCTAAATTCTCTGAATTGGTCTCTGTGATCCAACTCCAAAACTCCGCCATTATTGCCATTGGAGAAACTTGGTTAAAACCTCAAATTTTTAGATCTGACCGTCCCAGTGCTGCTTCTGGTGGCGTCTGTATCTACATTAGCAACCAAATTGCTGCTGCTTTTAAAATCAAAAAATTTGGCTTTGTTTGTCCGAATATTGACACTCTGGCTTTACTATTAAGTAGGGGACAGTTATTTTTAATTATAGCCTGCGTTTACAGACCGCGCTATACAAACCTACAGGAAAATCTGACACTTTTTGAATAAATTTAAAAACTTACCTCAATTTCGAAAAACTGTGATATACTTGGAGATTTCAATTTTTGAACTCATCTGGCATATTGATAGTACTCCGGGGAGCTCATACGTAGAGTATGCGGGTCCGGTATGGAACGCAGATCTGGTGCGGGACCAAATATTACTTGAATCGGTGCAACGTCGAGCAACACGTTTGTCGTTTGGTCAACTCAGACCTTCTTATGAAGAAAGACTTTATATGTGCAACAACTATTGCTGATCGTAAAACGAGGGGTGATCTAATAGTGACGTACCGTTGTTTTCAATCTCTTTTCGGTTGTCACTTATCATTCCTGTTTGTGCCTAATACTGATCCTCGTAAACTTGGAAAAGAAAACTTTAAAACTAGTGTCCGGCAAAATTTTTTAACTAACAGGATACTTTTACTTTGGAATAATCTCTCTGCTTCTGTTGTCTGTGCACCTCCTTAAGACATTTAAAAATAGATATGATGATTGGCTTTCTGCATCAATTTAATTATCTAATTTTTTACGTGTCATTTAATTAATTAATCATACGGATCTTCGGGTAGCTGTCAACTGGCTGTTCGTTAGCAAGGACCTTCCTTATCAGAACTACGTACAACAATATACAGCTAAGTTATCGTTTTAAGGAACCAATTCATATTTGCATGCGTTCGAAACTTAAGAACACGCGACATCAAGCGGTTATACCTTTAGAGTTTAAGAGAATTGTTATTCGGGGTAGTCTCCAGTTGGAGGCGTTCTCGTTATTGCGGGGTTAAGCTAAACCAAAAGGCCTTTTGGATTGGCGGGAGCTACATTCCGTATTAGAACGAGTGTACTATTAGTTTTTAAGTCACCGCGTGTACGTGACGGGTGTACGTCAAGTTTCCTTAATCACCAATTTCTATCTTTGGGTTACTAAACGAAAAACTTAACTGAATTACGACATACTTGAACGCGGACTATAATAATTGATTATTGCTAATGCACGCAAGTTTCATGCGACAGACTCTATTATTTCTCCTAGATACTCTTAATATTTTTAATTGTATGTGTATATTTATGTCTTTTGTCTCTCTTCAATTTGTGTTTGTTGTAGCGTCTTAGACTCTAAGTAAAACCTAGGGAATTCCTGTTGATCGATTTTATTTCTCTCCGTTACCCAGCAGGTGGCGTAACGTTACGCAGCAGTTATTTCTTTTAGTTCTACCAAGGGCCTTCCCCATCTCACCGACTTAGCCGGACACTGCTGTGCTAACGCTTATAAATATACGGGACCTCCCACAAATTTAGTACGCTACTTCAAACGAAATATTGTTCTTCCTTTTTTTTAGGTTGCATACGCTACTTCAAACGAAATATTGTTCTTCCTTTTTTTTAGGTTGCATCGCTAGAGCCGACACGTTATTTTTATCTATTATTATTTGTGAACTACAACCGTTACAGTACATCAAAAATAAAGACCGAAGTGTCAAATAAACTATGGACTATAAGTGCCCCCTAGCGGGGAGATGTGAAAAATGCATTGATGCCAATGAACAAGCGTTTTGTGATAATTCAATTTAAAATTAATTTAATTCTGTCTTTTTTTCATTTTAATCTTTGTAATTTTAAAGTTAAAAAATAAAATTTGGATTCTAACGCAATTTTTTTCATCATGTATTAGTTTATAAAATTGACGATATCTCAAAAAACTACACAAAACAAAAAGAAACGTCAAGAGAAGCCTTTTAAGAAAAAAAGTATAGGCTATGATATGAGCTTCATCAGAATATCCTAAAGTTACAGCAACAAAATTTAAACTTGTCAAACTTTTTTAACGGCCCCCGTATCTGTCCAGATTTTTTCCAAAAATTGAAAAAATTCCCAAATGACCACTTCGAAATGCTAAACATGCCTACCAAAATTCATTTGAATAACTTTTTCGTTTAGGAATTAAAAATTTTGGGAGCACCTTTAGGGGTCGCTAGCTCCGCTAGGGGGCACTTTTTGACCATAGTTTATATGACACTTCGGCCTTTATTTTTGATGTACTTTCCACCCTTTAAAGTTACCTACAATCAATTCGGACCACCCTGTATAATGTTTTTCGATTTATATTATATACTAAGTGACATAGAAAGAAGAACACCCAGTAATAATGAATTATTTTGTAAATTTTTTTTTTGAGAATATATTTGTTTATATTAAGATAAAAAACGATCAGTTTTTCAGCGATATCGCCCTAGCGGTTGTTTTGTTAACCTCATTCAAAAACACTTACGATTAAGTAGCCCTAAAACAATGAATTAAGCATTTGTAAGTACAGTTGTCATTTAAGCGATTTAAATTGCATTTCAAAGAGCTTCTTTAATTCAATCACAATGCCTCCAGTGCGAAGACGCCATAATTTTCGGCAATTAAGCGAGTTTGATAGGGTAGAATTGTGGGATTGCGTGAGGCTGGTTTGTCTATGAGAGATATAGCCGCTAGAACGCAACGGAGTTTAAACACTGTGGCAGTCTGTGTTCGGGCATGGAACCAAGAAGGCCGTACACGAAGAGCGAGAGGTACAGGACGTCGTCGAAGAACCACAGAACGCGAAGATCGCCGTCTTAGACTATTGGCTTTACGGGACCGCTTCTCTTCTACACGGGCGATTGCGGACCAGTGGTTTAAAGAACATGGAAGACCGATTGGGATGCGAACCGTTTATAGACGGATAAGAACCTTTGGGCTCTTTTCATACCGTCCCCTTTTTTTGCTACCACTGACTCCAGAGCATCGACGTTATCGTCTAGCGTGGTGTAGAGATCGGGCAAATTGGGACCAAGAATGGAATTCAATTGTTTTTAGTGATGAATCCAGATTCTATTTGAGTATGCATGACGGTCGTCCAAGAGGGAGAAGACGGCGCGGTGAAAGACAATTTTCTGTGAATAGGCATGTGCACCACACAGTTGGAGTTATGGTATGGGGAGCTATTGCTATTGGAAGTAGGTCACCTTTAGTCTTCATTAGAGGTAACATGACTGCTGCGCAAGCTACATCCAGGAGGTCGTAGACCCCATATTGTACCTTATGTTCAGACCATCCCTAACAGCACATTCCAACAAGACAACGCACGACCTCATGTTGCTAGGGTTTCTTTGGCTCATTTTGAGGCCAATCAAATTGCTTTGTTGCCTTGGCCACCAAGATCTCCTGATCTTTCGCCCATCGAGCACGTCTGGGATATTATGGGAAGAAGATTACTCAATTTACCTCACCCTGCACAAACTCTAGCGGCTTTGCAGCATCAATTACAGATAGCATGGGATGAGATACCTCAAGAAGAAATCGATCACCTCATTAAAAGTATACCCAGACGTGTTAATGAGTGCACAAGACATTATTAAGTTTTTTTTGAAGAAGTTAACAG
>JALBCR010004817.1:0-202500 GCA_030710515.1 Abscondita cerata | reverse complement strand
TGTCTCTGCATCGTTGAATGAGAACCTGCAGGCTGAATATCGCTTCTCTGGTGCCCAGTGCATTGCGGCAACCAAATCGTGATTCGGAGATGTTCATTTCGCATCTGTGATATATTCGGTTATGGATGATCCTGTTAAATACTTTAGTTATATGACTAATGAGACTTATTAAGCGGTGATCTTCACAATATTTTGGACTAGACTTTTTGGGTATCGCCTCAAAAGTTGACTGTATCCAGTCTTCAGGGATTTTTCCACCGTCATAGATATTGTTAAACATGTTTGTCAGGATGTCGAGAAAATAGTCATTGGTTGTGCATAAAAGTTTCAGGATTTCTCCGTGAATGTTGTCGGGGCCTGGAGCCTTATCGTTTTTTAGGGATAAAATTGCTCTTTCTACTTCAGATCTGATAATAGAGGGCCCGCAAATATCGTCATGTTTCGTGCAATTGTCTGTTCGCTCAGCATCAGCTTACTATGTATCATTTTTTGTCTGTATAAAATTTGTACCTGTAATTTACTTTAAAAGCTTGGCAATAAATTGCGTTTATTTTTTTTTGTAATTATTGCGCATTGTAATCTCGTGTTTCGTTGTGCAATTGGGGTAGAAATCCATCTAACGTAGCATTTGCATTCCTTTTCTTGACTACGCAATTTCAACAATTGCTTTTGATTGTAACTGATATTTAAAAAAACTAATTATCGCGGCCTTGTGCTTTTCTTTTCAATTTTTATTTTAAGCGCGATGGTTACCTAACATTCGGATTGCATTTTTTCTGTACAAATGATATTGGAATAATATTCGTGTTATGGCGTATTCCAATCTGTTTTATGTTATGTACACTGCGCTCGATTTCACGTTGTAAGTAATTTAACCACGTGTCTTTGATTGGCGGAACCGTTATTTTGTTGGCGCTTCTCTTTGTTTGATCCCTATACTATAAAGAGAATGTAAGATGCTTATTTTTGATCTTTTAGTTTAAGATACATTTTAAAGCGCTCTGTTGATTAAATATGATTTAGAATGAAGCAATACCAGTGTGTGAAAGAGCCTTGTTGTACAATTAATATTTTCTATTCCGTGGGAGACGAAGGTCAGGAGGATGGCTCATGGTTACTTTATTTCTATTTATTTTAATATGTTTATTTTGTGCATATGTGATAATTGTAAAACTTAATATTGACCACATTATGGCCAACTCAAAATTGACGCGATCTCGAAAATCCAACTGAATAGGCAGGTAGGAGCATTCGCGACTGGTGAAACTCGCCTGTTACACACGGTGTTATACACTGTTAACTAATTTTCTTCAGTTTGAATTGAAAATGCATGTATAAATGAGCTGAATTGCTATATTCTGAATCGGAAATATTTTTGCATCTACATTCTAATAATGGTGATTGTTCGGGTTTAAATATGAACTGATGAACGGTTCCCCAACAGGATACATGTATTACAATTGTCTTTATAATAATAATAATAATAATAATTACCTACAATATATGTTAATTATTTCGATACATACTTTGGTTATGTTGTGTTTGTTTAATTGTTAAGGCGGAACCTGAGGTTTTCTCTTATCCTTCTTTCCTCAGGCAGCCTAAGCAGAGGGGTAACTTTTGGCTTTAAATGTTTACACAATTTTGTCAAATTTTTGTCAATATAATTTACGTTATCATCATGCTTGTGTTTTATTTCATTGCTGATATTACTACATTTATCAATGCACTCTAGCGGTTGTTAGGGATCCTGGATTCAACGTAGATGTCTTTAGTTTTCCCGCTTTTCGATCATCCAAGTTCGCTTCGGGTTCAGTGGCGGACTATTCAAATCTTGCTTTTACAAGTGCCTGGGTTACGTTTGTTACATTACAATATCGTTGCCCTCATTTGAAAACCCCGTAACTCCATAATTTTTCAAAAGACAGAAAAGCTTCTTTGTTTTCTAGTAATTAAAAAAGTAGGTATGTCCCCATTTTCTCTCCAGTAAAATTATTTTTACCTTCACTAAAAAGCATTAATTTTGTTATTGTTGTTACCAATATGTATTTAAATTTTTTTCCATTTAATAAGAAAAAGCAAAATTATCAAAAAAAAACTATAATAAAAGAATCAAAAAATGAAATCAAGTCGAATTCACAAAAAAAGAAAATGGACTCTTTGATTGTCTCGTATATGTTTAATTTGACGTTTTCCGTTAAACGGCCTAGCAATATTTGTAGCATTTCAGGTTGTCATCTTCCTTGGTAAGGTACCGCTTTTCTGTTAATAAAATCTGCCTTAGCAGAAACATTCACCATGTTCATCGCTTACCACAATTTTTAGGAAAACAATCAAGGTGGGAATGCGTAAATTGTACTTTTAACAACATTTTACACTTTAATTTGCAGTAAGGCAACAACATGTTTTCAACGTAGTTTTCCGGTCAATCTTCACTCAAAAACTTTATTTCTGCCAAGTATTTTTCTAGTCCTGCATCAAAATGAAGATCATTAGATATCTTCCTTATCTGAGGCCCGATAAACTCCTAATCTTTTACTTTGCCATCACCCAGTTTACGAAATTTGGATCAAAGATAAACACAATCGTTAAGTCTGGATGGCGTTATCGAAATTCCTGGCGAACAAAGTCAAAATCAGCTTGATGAGATGATTGTAAACCAGACAAAACACATCATCATCATATTCTTCATCGAGTTCTTCTTGATGATACATTTGTTGTGAATTCCAAGAAATGTATTTGAGGTCTTTTTTTTTAAGAACCCCTCTTGAAAGGAATGGTCCAGCAAAAAAGTAATCTTTGATATGATTGGTGGTTCTCGCCATAATGGAGGAACAGAAAAGGCATTGATCGTATTTTACTTTCTCCGATTAGTAAAGATTCAGCAAACACGAATTACAACAGCCTTTTTGGTGGAAGGATTAATGGCTTGTCTAGATGCCTCATAAGTACTTCACAGCAAGATGTACAATTTTAGCATTTTATTGAAAATTGTAAACATTAACTCACAAATCGTATAAAACTTCTGATTTGACAGTTGATGTCAAATGATGTCAATGCATCAACAGACCTTACTTGTTAATCACAAAAAAATTATAAAAAACTTTTGTTTGATGATGAAATCATGGTACTTTTAACCGATGAAATAAAAATAAAACAAAACAAACTGAATAAGAGTTAACTAGTTTTAATAAAGTTAAAGATCCATTGTTGACTAGTGTGATCGTTCATATTTTTAAGAAGCATTTTAGCTCAAACTGTCTTGTATAGTATTATCATAATAACTCTCAACTTTATTTGTTGTCGAAACTCCCAATTTTATATTTTATGATAACACCGATAACTTAATTGCAACTCCCTGTTTGTTGAGTTTTTAGTTATAAACAGTTGACTTCTTTTGCAACTAACGCCACTACGAAAAATAATTAAAAAACTGTTATATCGGTATCAAGTCCTCCAATTATTAATAAAAAGATTAACATAGAGAAGACTACTAATTGTAACTAAACTCAACGGATAGGTGATATGTAAGTATTTATAATTGGTTGAGATTTATGATAAAAGAAAAAATTTGAAGAAATGCCAAAATTTGACATTACTTAGAATTTGGAGTTATGACAAAGTTGGGAATTATAGAAAAGAAACATAGTTAGCAGTTGCGATAATTCTTTTAGTTGAGAGTGGTGAAAATGGGAATTGTGACCATTAGGTCCGATTTAGTTGGGTGTTTGTTTAGAAACTCGCTTTCCTCTTTGTTGCGTCTAAACTTTTGTGACATTTCTTTCCTTGTCTCAGCTTACTTTCCTTGATAACTGTCGATCACTATTTCTTCCTTAATACTACTTCCATATTATATTTGTTCGCATTGTTTATCTTCAGATAATCAAAGATCAATCACTTCTTTTTATAACTTGAATTTCCTTTTCTTGTTTCTCATATTTCATGCAGTTCTTCCTCAAGTTTTAATTGAACTTCTTGTACAAATTATATTGTATGCGTGTTTTAACCTCCTTCTTCCTTCTTCATATTTATTTAATTCATCGAAGCTTCTGCATTTCTATTAATTATTTATTTCATATAACTTCATATTATATTTCTTCATATAATTCTTTTTTATATAATCCTCGTTTCAACATCTTCATACTTCCTAATTTTCTTCTCTGCTGTACATAAGACAATTATTTTCATTCATGCTTTTCTTAATCCTAACCTTTAAAACATATAATTCTGTGTTATCTTAACTCCTTATCATTTCACGTTGCCTTTTTCAACTCCTCTTTCTCTACGATTTTCTTCGTTTTATCTAGGAGGTGGATGAACCTTTACATCCTTTACAATTTTCTCCGTGGTACTACGTGGTTTGTTTGCAATTTTTATAGTTTTTTTTTTATTTCTATCTGTCCATTTAATTCACATTTTTATTTATCTAATTCTTTCCAAATTTCTTCTATTATACTACCTTTACTAATTTTACTCTCCTCCTGTTGATTAACTTCTGTTCCAGTTTGCTTTTCCTTCAAATAACCTTTTCCTTATTTGTTCAAGTCTTTCTTCAAGTATTCTCTCCTGATTGATTGATTGTTAATCATATTTACATTTGTTTCTACAATTGAACTTTCTGATTTCATTTCTTTTTTTCCCTATCACATTTATTTTATTTTCATCCTTCTTGTTCTTTTCTGTTCCATGCGTCAGTTGAGTTATTGTGTTGTGAAATCTCGTAACTCATACTTCATATGGAAGTATCTAATAGTTATGCAGCAATTTTTTCGATCCATCTGCAACTCCTAATCGTTTAATTATGACCTGACTTTCAATTTCATTATCTTTTATTTGTTTAAGTTTTCATTCAGTTTCATACTTATCTGCAGCTCTTTTAAGATTTTTCTTAACTCTTCTTTAAAGGTTCTAGATCTTGAAGTTCTCTTAAATCTGTCCACATTCTCGAAGGTCTCTCTCCCTTCATAACTGTAATCGGAACTTTGTTGTGTACTTGATCAATGCTCCCTTCAAGTTCCTCTTTATGTCTTGCTAGTAGAGCAAAATTCTTACCTCAAAATTTTTCATTCGATTTTCATTTTTGCAGCCGTGCGTTCAACGATCATCTCCATGTTGTCCAATCTGTGGTCCATGATAATTTTAAATTCACTCGTATCTTTGTCTAGCATCTCTTCATTGGTTGCTCTTAATTTTTCCATACATTGTAGATTATTATGACTTATTATATTAACCATTTCATTATTATTTCTTTCCATGTCATCAAATCTTTTAGTATTGTCGTTCTTCATTTCATCAAATTTTTTTTCCAATTTCCATAAACTGTTTCATGACTTTGTAGTTATTTGAATTTCTACTGTTTCCATTTCTTCCACATGTATACTTTGACTAGTTTTCTCACTCTCTCCTACCTTCTTTGTTTAAAATCTCTTCATTTTTCTTAGACATGTTTCTAGTTGTCATACTCATATTATTTTTCTTTATTTTCCTTATAAAATTACCGTTACTACTGCTTTCTCTTTCTATGTACTAGGTCGCAGTCAACTCAGACTAGCCCTACATTCCTGGCCGCCATTATTATGCAATGTAATATACTAAATGAAAATAATATTACTAAACATGACTTTTATTTTAATAATAATTTAACAATAATTTTTCATTAAATTTAGATTATTACAATACGTCCTAATAAACGAGGACCGGTAAATGGAAAATGGATAATCAGGATTTTCTAAATTTAGATGGGTCTAAAAGAAATAATTTTAGTTGCTGACAGTTTTGCGTCTTGTGTTTGATTGTTTTTAATAAACATCGCTGGTGGATATCACCGCGAACATTACGCAGATTTGCAAGATATGACATTCAGGAGATTTCTGCACAATTGGTAATCATAATCTCTTTCTCCAAAACGAATAAAAGAAGAGTCTTTATGGTCATTGACGATACGGACGATATACATGTGTTGGAACTCTTCAAAGTAAGTTGCATCGCGCCCAAGGACTTAGGTGATGACAAATTGTTTGGGAAATGCATTTCCCAGCGCGTTGAAATTCATACAGTTGGTGGAGTACCTAAGAAAATCTCTAGGATTAACAAATCTCTACTTGTACACCGGGCATTGTTTTTGCCGCATATCGGCGACTCCGAAGAGATCCGGACACTTCGCCGAATGGACACAACGCCGAAACTTGGACATAACGTCTAAATGAATTATTGGACATAACGTCGAAACTGGACATTACGCCGAAATCACCTGCTGGACACAATGCCGGAAATGGACACAACGTCGAAATCAGTAATTGGACATATCGTCGAATGTGGACACAACGTCGAAAAACAAAAGCTGACGTGTTTTTTTTGTATTAAGAGGGATTAATCTTAAGTACCCTACTTAATTCAAAACACTTTTTTCATGTAAATTTGTTTTAATTAATGTAAGTTGTTTTCGTGTGATCGGGGTAAACGATGTTGTTGGTAGGTTACAGTTATTACCAATTTTTTCTTTAAAAATGGTTTTAATCAATAGCCGATCTACGTGGTGTCAGCTTTTGTTTTTCGACGTTGTGTCCACATTTCGATGATATGTCCAATTACTGATTTCTGCTTTGTGTCCATTTTCGGCAATGTGTCCAGCAGGTGATTTCGGCGTTGTGTCCAGTTTCAGCGATATGTCCAATAATTGGTTTCGACGTTGTGTCTAAGTTTCGGCGTTGTGTCAATTCGACGTTATGTCCATTCGGCGAAGTGTCCACGACTTGGGCGGAACTGTTCGTTTTTAAAAGACACGGGGAATGGAAGAGTTCGTCTGTAGTAGAGAAACATATAATTAATGCAAGTCTTAACGAAAAAATCCAATGAGATTCTTGCACTCTTCACCATGACATACCAAAGCTCGAAATAACCAGGAATAGAGATTTTAAAGACTTTGATTAAAGGTTATATTCTTTCTAATTATCATATTTATTAATTTTGTATTTTTTAGTAATAAATAGTTTGATTATTATTTTATTTCATTCGAACCGTATGTCAATTTTTTAGCAAAAACGGTTCTTGTAGCCTATATGTTCTTTGACCAAGCCTGCATTTAGTGCAGAAGTATTGTAAGTCACAACAAAAGGTTCATTTTTAATACAACACAATCAAAATATACTATAAACACCAAGCATGCCATGTTTAGTGCAAAACTAACCTATGTTTTCTTAGAATAGTTTCTCTTACTATGTTATAAACATAAGGTACTTCTGACACAATAAATATTATAATGCGCAAGTCACAATTGACATGATCTAGTTCTGTGAAAAATAACTTGTTTGCATCAGTTTTTGTGACTACAGTCATCTTCTTTGTTAAAATAACGTTTACTCAAAGAACTTGTGCCATTATAAATATGATACGAACAAATCCCGAAGCAGAAATATGTCAAGGTAAGCGAAAATAATATTTTAACATGCGAGGTTATGTTTTATTGTTTCTGAGTCTAATTTTGTTTTTTTTTGTTTATCACGACCATGTGGAAAAGTTATAATATAAATTATAAAATTATTTGAAAACCATCATAATAGCAATATAGTTTTTATCTTTATTAAAGCTCCCCCGAAGTTCCTCCTTCGATGTTTTCAGAAAATGATAGTATTAGACTGGTTGATGTCTCCAAGAATTATGTGTCCATTGTAAATATAGAGAGTGATGCTGAGCCAACTAAAATCGATGATGAATTTCAAGATCCTGGTTTACTTTCTTCTGAAGTTGAAGCTACAGAAATAAATGTACAGTCAACAGCTGTGGTCAATGGTTCTACTTCTACATTCTACGATGGTTTGCCTTCACCTTCACATGAAGATCCCTATGCGTCGTACAATGATACAGATCATCCTAATTACATTCTTCATTCTTCAGACAATTGTTCTTCTAGTGATGTGGAAGATAATAATACAGCGATATCGACTTTGGCAGGACTTGTGAGAGAAAATGGGAATCCGGACAATGAGAGTAAATGAGAAGTAGGAAACGAAAAGGAACCCCTGAAATGTGGAAAAGAAAGATCATTAAAATGAATAGGAATAAAGGCTTGGTTTATACCAGTTGGAATGGTAAACAACAACCAGCTTGCACTTTAAAACCTCCATGCGCTAACTGCCGACTAAAATGTAGCGAAAAACTAAACCCAGATGTTAGGAAAAATATTCAAGGAATACTATGACTTAGCAGACGTTAACCGACAACGGGATTTTATATCAAAGTTTGTGGATTTTGTTAAAACCCGTCGAAATCGAAAAAAAAGGAAAGCCTCAACCACAAACACAGAAGGAAATGAAGAGATAGACATGGACTCAACCGATAGTAGAAGCAACTCACGTATGAATATTACTTGAATAATGATTTGGGACAGCGAACTAGGGTATGCAAAACCTTCTTCCTGAACACGCTGTCGATCAGTGTACAAGCTCTTAAGACAGTATCAGCCAAAGAACATCGACTGGTGTAATTCTACAGGACAAAAGAGGAAGTAAATTAATTTCTCCTTCTTTATCCCGAAAAAGATCTGTGCGACATTTGTAATCAGTATGATCTCTCTGATGCTGAACAAAACAGTCTTCTGCAAGACGCTTACGATACCCACGTATTAAATAAAACTCTTGGAAGAGATGCTAATAATTTTGACAAAGAAAAGGCCATTAATAACACCAATTTTTGTGCAGCAGTTTTTGATTTACATCAAATATTGTCCGTACCTAAATCTGATGTTGGTTTATGCTATTATAAATTGAAGTTAAGCACGTACGATTTTACTGTGTATAATTTAGGAAACAAAGATTGTTTTGTTATATGTGGCATGAGTGCCTGGCCAAACGAGGTTCGTCTGAAATAGGAGTTGTCTGATTGATTTCATACAGCACCATGTTGAGAAAGGAACCACTGAATTTTCTTTTACTCCGATAATTGTGGGGTCAATATCGAAATAAATATCTTTTTCCAATGTACAATTATCTGGTACAAAAGTATGGTATAATAATACGGCACACTTACTTGGAACGGGGTCACACTTAAAATGAGGGTGACTCCGTTCACAGTACTATTGAGAACGCTGCTAGACATATACCTATTTTTTTCACCCGATCAGTGGTACACACTTGTTAGGACTGCCCGTAAAAGGCAGCCTTACATTGTAAAAGAGTTATGTCAAGAGAATATTTTTGACTTAAAAACACTACAACAGAAAACTACGATAAATTTTGAAAAGATGAAGAAAACGAGAAAGTAAACTGGCTCAAAATAAAAATACCTGTGATTTATTTAAATTCTCCAAATATTATGTTTTTAAATATAAATACGGCAGTGATGAACCTTTCAAAAAAATTAATTTAATTCAAAAGGCAGAAGAATGCTGTGAATACCGACTGTTTGAGTGTTTTGTATTCTAAGCCAATTCCGTTAACTAAGAAAAATTTGATCATCTGCAATTTTTGTGCAATAAACTTGTCATCGGCCCGCAATATCATGAATATTTTAGAAACCTGCCTGTGACAAAGAACAGAGAACCTGAGTCTGAGAGTAAAATGAATTACCACCATTATCAGTATTTTTTTTCATAAGTATTATTATATTAACTAACCTAGGGTATAAGAAACATTTTTTATTTTTGTACGTTAAGGCAATAAAGTTCCTAATTTCTGAATTTCTTGTTTTTTCTCAGAACTAACCTAAGTCCGTCTCCTACTATTGTATGTCCCTGATACCAAGTAATTTAATGAATTAGATTAAACTGTCTTTACTACTATTTTTAAAAATTCTTTTAGAAGGTAACACTTTAATGTGATCACAAAATTTTCAAAGGAAAAATTTTATTTAAAAAACGTCTCCTATAAAATTTGTATATTGTGACTTACGCTAGTTCTGCTCTAAGGGACGAAACATTCATTTAACTTGGGTTTTATGATTAGTATGAAACGAAATAAGTTTTTATGATAATGGTACTTCTTTTGCATTCAGTTAAACAGTGGCGGCTTGTCCATTGGTCATTTGGTCAATGACCTCCCAAAAATTTGACAATATATAAAAATATTCATTATTACGTGTTTTATTAAAATAGGTAATTAAGTCGCAAGTACAATAACTTAAAATTTATCGGCCGTCGTTCGTAATTCATCCTCTTCAACCTTGGGCTGGCGGTGCGAATTGTCCTCATTGAATTAGATCTACCCGAAAACTCGAAAAACGTGCAGTGCCCGAATAAACGCGAACGTCCGAAACAATGATCAACTTTGGGTCATGAGCCGAGTCCCGCAGTTTACGTTGACTTCGTATAGGGTGTACAACTACGCTCGATTTTTGATTCGATTTTCGCGTGTTTTAAATCAATTTAAGAATTTATATTGATATGTTTTACTGTTGTTGTGTTGTTTTGTAAAAATACTATTTTTGATTCGCGTGTGCATGCGCTATAATAGAAAATGTCGGTAGTGCAGAAAATTAAACAACTAAAAGTGCCAACAAACTTAATTTTACAAAATTAGTTGAGTTCAAGGCAAATGGTCGTCCTTTGCCAGAACTAAGTTTACGACAGACTAGCAAAGACAAAAATAAAGATGTTCATCGAAACTTTCGCAAGGTAATGTACGATTTAGCTAACTGGATATGTGGTTGTGAAGTATCAAATCATCAAATGTATTTTACTGTTTTGTTTGTTTATTATTTTCTAAAGACTCGTCAGACTCGCTATAGTCCAAATCCGGTGTCAGAGATTTAAAACATTTAAAAGAGGAAATAAAAAAACATGTTTCGTCTGCAGAACACATGAAATGCTCGGTAAATTTTGCAACCGTAAGAAATGTTGATATTCGTACACAGCTAGACAATGCTTATAGAAAATCCTTAAGGCGGGTTTAGACTGCGCGAAATTGTTGCGCGCAACAGTTTCGCGAAAATGTCTCGCTTCGTGTATACTCGTACTCACGCCGAAACTTGTTTCGCGAATATGTTTCGTCGTGAGCCACTCGTCAGTCGGTATTTTATCGCGCATCAGAGAGCCTCGCTTTGCGTGTTTCTTGTGGTGTAAACGTTCTACTGTTTCGCGCCAAAATGAATCAGGACGAAAGCATCCGTCTTGATGAACTGTATGCAAAGTACCGATTTTTATGGGATGCCAAAGATAAGGTTCACCATAACCGCATGAAGAGAGGATGCTTGGAAGGAAATGAGTGCTAAAATGCAGTATTCTGTTCCTATCTTAAAGGCGAAAATGAAAACATTGATGGGCTCCTATAGGTGTGAAAGGTCAGGGAGAAAAAAGCAGAGTCACTGGTTCCGGTTGTAAATTTTTATTATTTTATGCTTTGGATTAATATTGACTTGTTTGTTTGTTTGACTTTTTGTAATTGTGTCAGTGCATGCATACTAGTACCATAAAGCGAGATAACCTCTTAAATTAAAACACTAAAATAAGGTTACTATTTATTATTATTACTATTATTGTTACAGGTAGTGATGATGTATATGACTCTAAATGGTTTGCTTTAAATACTTTGATTTTTTGGCTGATAAAGACATCCCAAAGACAACTGTGAATACTGCTAGTGAGGTAAGTGGATTCTTAATATTGGTCCTGTCACGGCAACGGTTGTTGTCAGTATCGAAACTTCCAGGAGGTGTGTACGTTCCATGAGAAGTACTTTTTCGTAGAAAGTTATGTAAATAAATGGTTGCTAAAGTAACTTTTGTTGCTATTTCTGGTTGCACAAGTAGAGGCTTTCTCAATACACGAAATACTGAACTCATTATCCCAAAGGCATTCTCCACGACCCGACGTGCTCTGGAATGACGGTAATTGAATACACGTTCCGGTGAACGTATCACGGGATTACCCTCAAATGGTTTCATCGTGTACTCACTCAAAGCAAACGCTTTGTCACCTAATACGTAAAATGGTACTTGCATAGAATATGGAACTTGTAAGACTTCTGGGCAAGGAAGCTTCAATTCGCGTCTCTCAATTGATTGTACAATGTCGTATTTTTGAATACACCTCCGTCCGATATCCGCCCTTGACATCCTACATCAGCATAGATAAAATTGTAGTCTGCGTCGACAATTGCAAACAGCACAATACTAAAAAATTTTTATAGTTGTAGTATTCAGTTCCTGAGTTGCTGGGTGCTTGTAAAACAACGTGTTTTCCATCCATAGCCCCGATGACGTGAGGAAATTGCCACTTTCTTTCAAATTCGGAAGAGATCTGAAGCCACTCTTCTGTAGTAGATGGTACCTGGAACCATAACAAAATAAATTCATAAAATTCAAAATAAAGGCGAAAACATATTTATGCCAAACATATTCACAAACGCAACCAAAAAAAACATGAAACCGTAAAGAGTTACTTAATTGTGTTTTGTTTTGTTTTAGGAACACTCCGAAATAGAAGTTCCTGTAACGCCAACTTCGCCTACGGTCACCCCCCGCAGTTAATACATCTGCAACTACAACTACTACATCTGCAACTTCTACATCGGCAGCTACTACATCTTCGACCACACATCAGCAGATGTTACAAGAGACTACCTTTCCTACTCCAAATAGTGGCAGGAGACAGAAAACTGGCATCAAACGTAAGGCAGCTGAGCAAGAATCCGACTTAATGATGCGTGAAGCTATGCAGATCTTAAAGTCATCGGTTAATTCATCTAATGATGCATATGTCACCTATGCTTTGAATTTGGCGAATGAACTACGCAAATACGACCAGAAGACGCTGGCATATGTCAAACGAGCCCTCGCTAATGTTTTATTTGAAGCGGATATGGGAATGTATTCTGCTTCATCATATGGCAATACTTTACAAATACACATACCGCACAGTTCGCCTTCTGCATCGTCAAATAGTTCACATTATAGGAGCCAAACATCGACTTTCTCACCAAACGCTCCCCACACACCATTATGTACCGCAGAAAATATCACTCCGAAGTCGATATAGAATCTGTTTTTTTAGAAATGTAAACAATTTTCGTTTCAATGAATAATAACAAACAAATCATAAATTTTATACAGAAAAATGAATTACTTCTTTTACCTTTACATATTCCTTAAGTGTCTGAACTAACGCATCGCAAACTTCTGGAATAATTGTTGATATTGTGCTTTTCGATATTCTGAAAAGGTATTGTAGGCTGCTGTAGGAATCTCCCGTAGCAAGAAATCGCAAGCAAACTGCCAATCTCTCTTTACAGATATCGCCTCTTTCATGTTGGTATCCATTTTTCTTATTTCAGGATTAACTCGTGATAAGAGCTGTTCAAAATCTTCTGTTGTCATCCTAGTAAAGTTTCGAAATGTATCTTCACAAGGTTCCGCTGTCATATCCCTCAGGAGTCTGTTTCCATATTGAAATCTCCGACGAAAAATTTCTTTCGACCACCATCGGCGTGTTCTTTTATTTCTTTTGTTTTCTTTCTCAATACAATTATCATCATAATTGCAAATGCTGCACTCGGAGTAACAACCGGCATGCTTGTCTCGCACAAACTGGCGGCTCACCTTATTTTCGCATGTCAATCCGAAACGTTTCGCCCTGTGTAAACAGTTACACCGAGACAGCGACTCGCGAGACATTTTCGCGAAACTGTTGCGCGCAACAATTTCGCGCAGTCTAAACCCGCCTTTAGAGATTTTAATGAGAATGTTTCGAAAATCGCTATATTTTGAACAAAATTGTAGATTGTATAAAATTTTGCGGTGCATTTGAGTTATTTATATTTTTAAGTATGCCTATTTTTTAAATTAATTTTTGACCTCCCAGTATGATTGACCACGAGCCGCCACTGCAGTTAAATATAAAAAATGTAGTCGGCTTTTTCAATATTTTTATGAATAACTAATTAATTTTTTTTCAAAATAGGTTTCATCAGTTACATGATGAATTAAATTAACAAAAACTAAAGAATTGTTCTGAAAACTTTTTACATGATATTCGACGCGGTTTTCATCGTCTCTATACAGTCTGTAAATAACATCTGCGTTTATTTTGTGGGTGTCGAAAATCGGGATCGTTCAATCTTTCGAAACAAATTTACTGAAGCGTTGATTTAAGTTGTTTTGATACAACAAAGGTGTTTTGTTTACATTAAATACCTGGAACATTACGCAGATTCGCGTTGAAAAAATAAGCTTCATGATTACTGATTAGACAGCATTGAAGGAAAACTATTATTGTAATAAAAGTAAAAATGTTTGTAAAATATTTAAAAACACTAGAAAACATTCTTGTAACTTTAACCGAAAGCAGCTGACTGACTCACTCTTACCGTTCATGTTTTGTACTTAGCTGTATTGGACGTTCCCGAATTTTAAGTTGTGAATGCAAGTATTGAATCTCATACTAATAGCATTGATTAATTCTAATAGTTTTAGAGAAAGAAACTTTTGGAGTGTTTTTTTAATGGATGATCTAAAACTTTTTTGCTACCAGTCAAGCTACAAAAATATCCTATGCAGATTTATTGTTAAAGCTTCAAGTGGCTGCAGATTTTCGAAGTTTCTTAATTTTATTCTCGAAAAGTTTTTTTTTCACTGAGAGGTCGGAAGACTTGGGCAGATCTTACAAGTGATTGACATGGTTCTCTTTAGACATGATATACAGGGTGTCCTAGGATTAATGGGAATCCAATTTGAACACAGGTTCCGGACACCAAAATAAGACGAAAAGTTCCTATGGAGGTAAGTGCGGAAACGCTTCGTTGAATAGTTACGATGTTTCACAGATGGGGACTTGATGATGGTTTTATTCTAGTTTTTCAAACTGGGATAAAATAAACAAATGGAATTTAGGTTTTCTTGCTTAGCAAAGACTTGTTGATATATTAAATGTCAGTTATTAACTCATACAGCGCCGTAGTAGAAATTTATTTAGTTGTTTCGATTAGATTTGTGTTGAAACCATGCCTCAAATTTTTTCAAATGCGGAATATGACGATTGGTGTTGCTACGCTATCCGCCGTGAGTATTCGTTTAGGTACTAATAGAAGACTTCCAAATATATCAATAATCACTGTAGCATTCAATCGCTTGAAAGCCACTGGACCATTTAATATTCGTGCGTATTCTGAGGAACTATTCGCTGCACTACAGGATGAAGTGAAAACCAACAGAATATTGAACTATTTCGACGAAATGTCATCAACAAGCTGCTGCATTAAGAATTTCACGTTGTTCCGTGTGGTGGACCCTCAAAGGAGAGGGACGTCATTCTTATCACATTCAAGGTGTTCAACATCTATTGCCAGACGACTTAGCATGTAGGCACGTATTTTTGAGATTGGTTATTGATCAAATGCAACCAGGATCCACAACTTCCTGAAAAGATCATCTGGACCGATGACACCGCGTCCACCAGGTGGGGGTATTCTAAATTAAAAAAATACCCATGTGTGGGCAGCCGAGAATTGTTATGCAGTACGTGAGCACAATTTCAATTATGAATTCCAGTGCAATGTATGGCTGGGAATATTGAATAACACATTGAATAGAACATACTTTTTTCCACAGCGACAAAATGCGAACAGATTCCTTCAATTTCTATCGACAGAATTTTATGACCTTCCTAAACCTGACCATTATCCTGAAAGATGGATCGGTCGTGGAGGATCTGTCGTTTGTCTCCGCGGTCACCAGTCCTAACACCTTTATCACCCACCTTTATCTTAGGTTAGAGTCTACGAAGTACCAGTTAACAGCGTTCAAGAGTTGAGGGAAAAAGAATAACTCAAGCCTGTTTACAATTAACAGCAGAACATTCTGATTCGGCCATTTGATCCATAATTGTCTCCAAGTCGGAGGTATTTTGAACAAATTAGATTCTGTGTAATTAGTCAATAGTTAAGAACTTATTTTTTTCCCATTTGTTATTATTGTTATTAGTGACCTCGTCGTTGAGGTCTACAATTTCACAAAACTCGACGTATGAGTTATTAGTTATTTTATTTTTATGTACATACCTACTTCACGATAACAACGAACGATATAAAAAGCTTTTAGATAAAGCATATTTTTGATTGATAAAATTCGAACCATATGAAAAGTTATGGTGAAAAATAAAATAAGGGTTGTTAATTTCACCCCTCTGTAGGTATGGAGGATGAGTGAACTTCATCTTCTTTATAATTAGAATATCTCTGGAAAATTTCATTCGTTTATTTTTATCCCCGCTTGAAAAATTAGAATAAAACCATCATCAAGTTGCTAACTCCTCAAAGAAGCGTTTCCGCACATACCTCTATAGAAACTTTTCGTCTTATTTTGAGATCCAGAAACTGTGTCCAAATTTATTCCCATCCATCCCTATATTACATTTCTAAAAATGCTTCTCTAATCTGTAAGAAGTATAGATTTTCCACCCTTTATCAATATAGGTGTATTTACAATCATCACTGAACACTAACCATTTCCGTAATTTGCTGTTAGTGTTTAGTTAGTCGTAAATACTAACATAATATGTGAGTGGCAGTGGCATAGCTGTAGGGTTAGGGGTGATTTGGGGTTCAAAAGGTGGGAACTTGAACTTTAGTTTGCTAATCGGTTAATACTATGTTATTACTGGGTGTAACACGAAGAGTTTTGATTAAAAGTTATGGAAGCCTGAATTTTATTAGAGTTTTGAAATTACACAGTAGTGGTGAATGAGACATCTTCGGTCTTACAGGAAGTGGAGACCATCTTGCTTATTTTAAATAGAAACTAGTATTTTTAATTTAATTTTAGAATTCTGCGGTGGACATTGTGTACCATATGCTATACCTAAAATTAACTATTTTAAGCAACTTTGTCCACAGGTATGTAAAAGCAGTTACATAAGTCGATCCTTCGATAATTATAGTCAACATAAGTGTGTTAGCAAAATAAAAATCTCGAATCGTCTGCTGTAAGTTCGCAAGAGGTTGTACAATAGCAAACAAACACATTGTACAAATGCGTGCTGTCAACTATATTCCCTACTGGAGGGCTACATCATATTTAAACTATAAGTTTTGCGACATCTAGTGTTGACTGGTGTTAGCGATCACGTACGCAAATGGTTCTCATTAAGTAAGTTTGTACAACCTCTTGCGAACTTACAGTAGGCGATTCGAGATTTTTATTTTGCTAACACACTAATGTTGGCTATAATTATCGAAGGATCGACTTATGTAACTGCTTTTACATACCTGTTGACAAAGTTGCTTAATGCGAACCATTTGCGTACGTGATCGCTAACACGGTGTCGCAAACTTATAGTTTAATTATTTTTGAAATATTTTTATATTTTAAAAATGTTATCTAAATTTTGAGTTTTCAAGAAATATTGATATTTCTATTATTAATAAAGTCACTGAGTTGATACTGTGACAAGTAAACAACCAGACCTTGCAAATGAATCCTTGACGTTAACTTAATCGATAACTCCTGCAGGGTGTTCAAAACTCAGAGGCCAACATGCCTAACTAAAATCAATTAATATAAGTTGCTTATATTAAATGGAACACCCTGTACTTTAAGATGTTTTCGGATATCTAGATGTAACCGTTTTATTGATATCTAGTATTTGTGTAATTATTGTTTTACTGTAATAAATTAAACTAAGTAGGCGAGTTTGTTTATTTACGTACTTATTGTTTTTTGACAATTTATTTTGACAATATTTATGTAAATAAACAAGCCATAACAACCAACCACAAATAATAAATATTTCTAAAACTAAGATACTAAAAAAAATTTCGTAAAAAATATGCTTAATAAATCATCATAAAATACTGGGTGTTCTATTTAAAATAAGCAACTTATAAACGTTTACAGTTCGGCATGTTGGATTCTGAGTTTAGAAGACTCTGTAAGAAGGGTTATCAATTAAATTAACGTCAGTTTCATCTCAGTAACTTTAATAATAACGGAAATATCGTTATTTCTTGAAAATTCGGCCTTTAATAAAATTTTTTAAAATATGAAAATATTTCAATACTGGTTAATTTTAGGTACATATAACAAGTGGTACACAAATTCTATCCAAAATTTACAGTAAAATTATAAAATAAAACCACCTACTATAAAATGAGCAAGATGAACTCAACTTCCAGCATAACCAAAAGTGTCTAATTCATGGTATTATTATATTTGATCTTAACGTTCTCGGAAACTACTACTGATGCAAGTTCAAAACTCTGATAAAATTCTTCCATAACTTCTAATCAAAACTCTTCGTGTTACACTCTGTACATTCATTCTATGTTTTAAGGTCTTATCTATTCGCATAACTTCTATTTTGCTTTTATAAGATAATCTTTGACGAATAATTCTAAACTATTAATTTTTACGGAGCTGATCACCGCAATGTATACTTACCAACAAACAAATTTTTAAAGTAATAAAATGATAATAATATTTTTATACACATATATCCCTGTATATTTACGATAAGTTAATTATGTATAAACGTTTTTATAAAGATTACGTCTATTTGTGCGAATTTTTGTAGATAAAATGATAAATTATTATCACTACTAAAATGTTTAGGATGTGCAAAACTATGTCAATAGCATTCACGGACGTGTTGAGAAGCAACAATGATAAAACCAAAACTTGATTTAATGCCAAGATAATAAAGGTTAATTTAATGCTACGTACTAAATCGTGCCATAAATCCATGTTACATTTTAATGATTAACGTCATTATTTTGCCATAAAAAATGTAAACGACGATTTTATTATTCGTGAAAAATTCAACACATCTGAATCTGAATTGTGTTATAGTTTTTGGAAAAAAAATTGAACAGAAACAGTTTAATGTTCAAAATGTAGTGGAAGTCTCAAACTACATTATATTCTGAAAATATTTCTTCTGACAAATATTTTTTGCGGGTGTTTAAAAATACTAAACTTATACCAGTCTGTCTTTATATTTCTGCCCTGAGAATAAAATATCATAAGAAAATGTTTTCCAGTGCCATAATCATGCTAAGATAGTGTAAGTTAGAATATAGTATATGTAATAACCCTTTATAGCTACACGGTACTTCAAAGTAACATTGTGAATACTTTAGTTATTGTTTCTGTGCATTTGGAAAGAAAAAATGAGTGTTTTTTAGATAGTAACAGCAAAGACAGTTACAATGAGCTATAAAATTAAATAATGTTATTTATTTTGCTAGCAATGCTGTAATGAATCCATCGATGTTTTATGGAAAGAATTCAGCGAAAATGAATTTCTAATTTTTACAAAAATTATCACTATCTACTTAATTCAGAAGACTCTGAATATGAAGATGCTATTATCTTTGCAGAAAAATCATTTTCTTGGGTTGATGAAGATGAAGCAAAGGAGAATGAATCTCTGGTAATATCTGAAACTGATTTGGAAAACGAGTTGAACAATAACGAACCTGATGAAGAACAAGAACAGCGAATGGCAAACCGAAGGTGATGTTCCATTCGCTAACGTTGCTACCATGAAGAAGAAGAAGGTGAAGAAAGCTGAAAAAAGAGAAATACAATGGAAATCTGCAAAAGCGACGCAATGTCGACCAATTCTTCCATTGAAAAGACAGTTACCTAATGGACCTCAAGAAGTTGATACTCCTTCATATTATTTTAGAAAGCTTATTGATATGGACATATAAGACGAGATAGTGGCCCGTAACAATTTGTATGCGGTTCAGTCAGATTTGACAAAACTCCTATCACTGACTGTTGAACAGCTACATAGGTTTACAGGCATAACGTTTTTGATCTATGTCAAGAAAAATGGAAAGCGATAAAATCAAAATTAGATTTCAATGACAATGTGCAACTAACACTTTCACCGATAAAGTGCAAGAAATTTCAACTTTATACCAATTAGTGAAAAACTATGTGTAGTTCAACAAATGATGCCATACAAAGGTCATTCTGTTAAACAGTGCATGAAAGTAAAACCGACAAAATGGGGTTTTGAAGCTTTTGTGTTACATATATGGATCTGATGGTATTGTATGCACTTGAAATTTTATTTTCACATTTTGTTTTAATTTGGTCTGTTCAGGGTTAAGTACAGTTTTATCAAGTCGTCTTTTCGTCAAAAGTATAAAAAAAAAGTATATAAAAACTTCGGTGATCGAAGAAAAACATTCAACGTTTGGAAGAAGCGGTTGGTGAGTCTCTAGATTCTAGAACTTGTATACTGTTCACGACTTGTGGACACTTCAGGATCTCTTGGGCGGTTACGGTGATGCATTTTGGCAACGAATAATAACCCCTGACGAAATGTAGATTTCATATTTCAAACATCATAAATGGTCTTCACTTAAGACGCGAGCCATTAAATCTGTTGGAAAGGTAATGCGTACTGTGTTCAGAAAGGATTATTATGGTATTATTTAGTAAATTATGTCTGGGGCTTTCTTGTAGGAGAATCCAGGTGACTCTATGTGCTTTGAATTGACGACGTTTCAGTCAGAACTAGGCTATATTCTGTATTCTCCTACAACCTCACACATAATTTGAGAAAACTAAAAATCACAATTTCAATTAAAGTTAATAAATTAAACCCTAAATTTTAATTAGTTATAGGTATTCCCTTTCTTATTGGGGGGATTGGTGACGCAGTGAAACACCGTATCGTTTATTTTTGTCTACTCTTTGACTCAACAAGGTCAGTCTTTATCAAGGACGTTTTAAAAGAATTGGTGATTAATCAATTCTCTATTATTTAGTTCCTTTTTCGGTTCAGGTCATAAAAAGGTTGACTACTACATAATAAAATAATAATACAACAAAATGTACCCGTGAGATTACTTATAACAATTCACAGTCGCCACCCGTGTTTGGATCTTTCCATAAAATTTCAGTTTTTGATGTCTCAATATCAACAAGTTAGCCCCCTATACGATTTGTACAGGGGTGCCAAACTAGCATATCTACAATAATTAAAATAAATTGGTTACACCATTGATACATAAGTTACTTTTCTGTTTGTAATGTAGCGTTATTGGGGGTTGATAAGACAACGGTTAACGGCGGCTTATGTGCAGTTTCTCAATCTCAATCTGAAAGGCCCATTTCTACAGTCCATTTTTGAACAGAGGCTTCCCTCATTTTATTCCAACGGCTCCTATCTTGAGCTTCTCGTGTCCAATTAAATCCGGCAGTCAGTTTCAGGTCGTCTGTCCATCGTGTTAGCGGCCGTCCTCTCTTTCGTTTGCTATCGTAAGGCCTCCAGTGCAGGATTGTATTATTCTACTTTAGATTTTTACATCTTGCTATGTGTCCAGCGAAATTCCACTTTAGCGTAGTAATGGTTTCGATGGCATCTTTTTACTCCCGTAGTTTTCCGGATCCAAGCGTTGCTCTTTTTGTCCCTCAATGATATTCCAATCATTTGCCTTTTCATGGCTCGCTGCGTTACTGCTATTTTCTTTAAGCTTTGTTTGTCCAAGTCCATGTTTTTGCATCCATAAGCACACTAGGAGTATGCATTGATCAAAAAGTCCTGCTCTAATCTTAAGGGGATATTTTTATTTTGAGAGTGTGTCCAAGCTTGCCGAATGCGCTTACACATCAATCGTTTTCTTCTATAAATATTTCTGTGGTTTGATTTTCTCTAGTACATTTTATTTGGTCACCCAGATATATATACAGGGTGTCCAGAAACTCTCCTGATAAACCAAGATATTTTTAAGACAATTTAACCTAATTCACCTAGTCCAAAAATGCTTCCTAAGGGAGCTAGAGCTCTTTGAAAATGGCGCCTTGTAAATAGTTTTTTTAAATACCTCCAGAACGGTTCTACTTAGAAAAACAAAAACTGGTATGTTTACTTAGCCTTCAGAGACGAATCGATTTCATCAATTACAAATTTCTAGTACCGGTCATAGGCGTCCGTTTGGGTAGGTCAACGGTTATTTTAACATAACTTTTTTTGTCTTTAACTTTTTAAGCATTTGTGACACTAGATTATTAAATTTGCAGGTATTCTAGTACTAAAAGGTACTCTTACTTTAAGTCATTAGGATACACCGTTTTCTAGAAAAATGGATTTGAAAATTTTTGATTTTGTCATTAAGTTAAATTTATATTTTTTCACTAGATTGGCTCTGAACTGCCAACAAAAGTAAAACCTACGTTTTTCATTGTCAAATTGTTTGTCAGTTCGCGAAGTTTATCTTTTAATTTTTTTACTTTACCAGGCGCCATCTTCAAAGAGCTCTAGCTCCCTTAGGAAGCATTTTGGGACTAGGTGAATTAGGTTGAATTGTCTTAAAATTATCTGAGGAATCTTATGTCTTGGTTTGTCAGGAGAGTTTCTGGACACCCTGTATAACTTTCAACGTTCTCGATGTGGCAGTTCTTTTTTTATTATGTTAGGGTCTTTTTTGCCAGTAACTTTCGTTTTATTCAATTTCATTGTCAATCGGACGTTACTAAGCTGTCTCCTTTAATTCTTTTTAAAATGTGCTGTAGTTCTGTCCGGGTAATCTGTTATTATTACTACATCATCAGCAAATCTCAAGTTGTTTAATTTGTTACCATTTATTAATATACCTTTCATCCTGCCATTCTAGGTGTTTGAACACTTCTTCAGAGGGCTAAATTGAATAGCTTCGGCGAGATAGTGTCGCCTTATCTAATTCATCTTCTTATTTTAATTTTATCTGTATTCTGGATGTAGTTTAATTACGGACGTCGCATTTTCATAAATGTATTTTAGTATGTCTATATATCTGTGATCTGTGCGCGTTTTTTAAGCTGATAATAATCATCCAGTGTTCCAGAGAGTCAAACGCTTTGTAAAAGTCCCATAAAGTGCTAAGCATAATTTGAGGTTGTATTCAGTTGTTTTCGATCAATACTCTCATTGTAAGAAGGTGAGTCGCATTACTGAATTTTTTTTTTGTTCTATAGATTGATGTTCCTCTAATTTGTTTTTAATTCTATTTTGTTAGTATTTTTGAAAAGAGTTTATAGACTAAAAAATGCCAACAGTTAATATATTTTTTGAATTTTCTTAGTTTATTACTGTAAAAGTGTATGTACTCTCCTATCATTTCATTTTATCCCTTTTCTTAGTTTCAGTTAGAACACAAATGTCTATTTTTTTCTCCCTTTAAATCTTTTAACACTTCTGTTTGTTTGATTTCAGACCTTGTATAGGGTGGCCAACTAAGAATGGACGCCGGCTATATCTCGGGAATTATAAATCTGACAATATTGAAAAAAAATATTTAATAAGTAAATCGACTACGTGAAATCGCGGGAAATTATTTTCAAGTTTGTAAGATGGCCGCTAGGGGGCGAAACTGTTATGGCCGATCATAAAATTGGCTCTTTCTCCAAAAATATGCAAATATAAATATATTTTAAATATTGCCGTAGTAAAGACTGCAAAATTTCTGATTTTTTTTTGTTTAGGGTATTTTACTCTGTCTTAGAAAATGTAGTGGTGGGGGAACGTCAAACATGTTTTTATTTAAATGCAAATAACTCCGGTATAAGTTAACGGAATTGAACAAACTAGGTATCGTTTAAAAGAGCTCTTTTTACTTAATAATATGCAGTATAAAGATAGTCCGAATAAATTTTGACGTGATAGCTAGAGGGCGCTGTTTAACATTACAACAATTATTGCGCATTATCATGAGATTTTTAAATAGCACCCTATGTATCTTTTTACACAGTTAAATAGAGGACAAAATTCCTAAACAGTCGGCGCAAACCGCAACTTCCTATCTTTTTTCAAACCGAAGATATCAATAAAACAAATGTTTGACCGCTGACTATGCAACATCTATTACATATTTTACGTAGAAAATGAATTTAAATTAATTGAAACCATTTAATTAATGCCGCCCTAAATGTTCAAACAGTCGTTCATCGTTTTCGATGCACTTAAGCATCTAAAACCGACAATGTATGCAAAAGAAGAGAATAAAATGGTAAATAATAATTAGTTCTTAGCGAAGGCACCCGTAATAAAATTAGTAGGCTGTGAGTTTTTCGTGTAGTTTGAGTTTACTTGTTGTTGTTTGTGTTACGTTACTGTTAGTTTGTTAGTTTTTCTTGTCGTTTTTGTGTTACGTTAGTGTTGTTAGTATTAGTATTAGATAGTCTTAGTGCTGTTGTTAAGTTTACAAAATGCTTTATACCAACGAAGAGTTATTTGACATGATAGGTGTCTATTTTGAATGCATGAGAAATGCTACAGTTGCTGAAAGGGTATATGCGCAGCAATATCCCGATAGACGGCACCCAGTAAAAGGTTTTTCTGCGAGTTATCCATCGTTTACAAACAACTGAAAGCGTCCATGTTCCCGTATACCGTAGACAACACAGGAGACGTACCGAAGAGAACATTATTAATGTTTTAGCTTATGTGCAGTTTAATCCACACCTAAGTACTAGAAGTATTGCACAGGATCTGGGAGTAACTCGATCTACCGTTCAAAACATTCTCAAAGAGCACAGGTAAGCGAATCTTCAATGTTGAAACTCTACTGTAAACTTACAAAGGTTTACTTAATACTTATCCTACTGTTGAATCAGTAGTGATCATCTTACATCTTTCAGGTTACATCCATATCACTTAGTCCTGCATCAGGCATTGACTGCTGCAGATTTTGATCGAAGACTAGACCATTGCCACTGGCTCTTGGGTATGATGGCAGACGATCCCCAAATTCTATCACGTATATTGTGGACAGATGAGGCCACCTTTCATAGTAATGGCAGTGTAAATGTCCATAATATGCACTATTGGTCAAGAACGAATCCGCACTGGATGCAAGAAGTTCAGCACCAAGGTCGTTGGTCTGTAAATTGTTGGGCAGGAATTCTAGAAGGGCAAATTATCGGTCCATTCTTTTTTAATAACCAACTAAATGGCCCCAATTACCTACAGTTTTTAACAGAGCAATTGCCGATTCTGTTAGAGGAAGTGCGCCTAGAAATTCGAAGACCCTGGTAGATGGATAGGACGGGGCAGCATTTTTCCATGGCCGGCTAGATCACCGGATTTGACATGCCTGGCTTTTTATTTATGGGGTCGAGTAAAGATATAGTTTTTTCAACCGGACCCACTACACGTGATAACATGATTGGACGAATAAGGGACTGTATGCAAACTATTTCAGTAGCTGAACTAGAGAGAGCAGTTTGGTCTACGCGGGAAAGGATGCTTAAGTGCATCGAAAACGATAGACGGCAGTTTGAACATTTAGGACGGCATTGATTAAATCATTTCAACTAATTTAAATTTGTTTTACGCGTAAAACATGTAGTCTGTGGTGTAACATTTGTATTATTGATATCTTTCGGTTTCAAACAAGATAGGATATCCTCTATTTAACTGTGTAAAAAGATACATAGGGTGCTATTTAAAAATCTCATGATAATGCGCAATAATTGTTGTAATGTTAAACAGCGCCCTCTTTGACGTTCCCCCACCACTACATTCTATAAGAGAGTAAAATACTCTAAATAAAAAAAAATCAGAAATTTTGCAGTCTTTACTACGGCAATATTTAAAATATATTTATATTTGCATATTTTTTGGAGAAAGAACCAAATATATGATAGGCCATAACAGTTTCGCCCCTAGCGGCCATCTTACAAACTTGAAAATAATTTCCCGCGATTTCTCGTAGCCGATTTACCTATTAAATTTTTTTTTCAATATTGTCATTCTTAATTGGCCACCCGGTACATTCCATGTAGCCAATCTCTTTTGCTGTTTTCATTGCGTATGTCGTCTTTGTTTTGATCCATTCTGTTTCCGAGGCAGGCAATTAAAATTTTTAGCATGTTTGGAAATTTTACGAAAATGGGTTGCTAGCCCTTTTCTTCAACCATCCTCCTTTACCCGGGCTTGGGACCGGCAACAGGACCAATGAGCTGGTCAATCCACTCATTGATCTGACAGGCGGAGTTATAAAATAATAATAATAGTAATAATAATAATAATTACCAGAACGAAAATGTATATGAATGGGTAAAAAGTAAAATCGTTTTCGTGTAGAAACGAAGTTGGAATAGCGTCAATATGCGCCAAGTTAGGTCGGCGCGAAGCTCGATCTGCGCCAAGTACGGTCTGCGCCAAGTTGAGTCTACGTTTTAGCATGTTGTTTGTGAACGTCAGTTTAAATTAAATTATTGTTGGATGTGTAGAAAACAATAATTATCTTCTGTTTTTAATCATAAGGTACCAAAAAAAAACGATAACTTACAAAATATTTGCAAAAAACCTTAAATTCCAAAAAGTGGTGCCTTTTAACATAAAACATACTTGCAAATATTTTTGAACTAAGACTAAAATCAAATAGGAGTTGTTTACTTCATACATAATAGGATAAGATTGTCCATGTACCACAACAAGTTAACAAAAAATTAATTCACACAAGTATTATTTTTCTCTAATAATCGAGTAACTAAAACAAATCAAATATAATTAAGATTTTTTAAACCTTAAATAAATAAAATGCGAGCAAACATCCGCTTCCGGAATCCAACAACAACAATAATTTATCAAATGAATCTATCTGTTCTAATTAGTTCTCAATGTCATATTTGAAAGTTAAGCAATTATTTATTACTCTGCAGTAGAAAGCAAATACGATATTCCATATATCATTTTGTGAAAAAAAAAAATAATCACCGATAGTTCGTTCGATTCTATTCTTTTCCCTTGCACAATTCTTGTGAAAAAAGGCGATGCACTTCTACTTTTCTCAACGTTCACATTAAACGCAATTAAACCCATTTCTCACCAATTATTACACATATTGTTACATATAAGTAGTATGAAAGTTTTTCTAAGTTAAATTTTCGAAACTTATTCTTTTCTCACAACTTTCCAATTTTCAATGCACAATAGTGAGAGGAGTCTAGGTAATCTATTATATTTTATTAAACTGCAACATTATAGTTATGTATTGTGAAGATGGGAATGTAGGTATAACTTTTTGCTTTAACCAATTTAAAAGTAAATAACTAAATACAACAAAAATTAATTAAATTAGAAATTGTGCAGTATTTTCTAAGATAAAATGTACATACAATAATGTTTTACATTTAAGTTAAATTAAATAAAATAATATAAACACATACTTGAAAAGTGAAACACAAAGTTTATAAAATAGTATAGCGTTCAAGTGGAGTAAAAGTATTAGTGCATACGACGTCATATAAATTATAACATAATTAAAATTTCATAGACCAATAGATTTCTATTTATTCATTCTTGCTCTTGTAATACAGGGCGAGTCAGGAGGAACGGACCAAACCCCAGAAATGTATTGTTAACATGAAAATAATATAAAAAAATTCATATGATCTAATCCGATTTTCATTAGTTATCAAATTATAATGTAATCATTTTTTTTATAATATCAATAATTGCATCCAAATTTTCGTTTGTACTTTATAACTAGAGTATATCATGTTCTTGGCTCAAAACAGAAGTGTATAAACTGAAAATGGACACTCGGGGTGCACTAATTAGAAACACTGGAGAGGCATGAAACAATCAGAAAAATAACAGGTGCCCTTTGTAAACGAAACACAAACAGCCTTATGCATAGTCTGAAATTAAAACAGTATTAACAGTTTTATCTTTGGGTTTAACCGTAAACCGTATCAATAGACATAAATAAACTGTACTAACCTTAGTTCAGTTTAAATATTTAAACCATTGAAACTCCGAGTTTAAATACATTTTCAACCTAACCTTTTTGTCAAGAAAAAAAAAAATAACTCATAGAAGAAATTAACCTAACCCGGTGTATTTTGTGTTTTATTTGATAATGGAGTTTGATTTTGATATAAACAAAGAAATAGAAGAAGTAGATGAAGCTGAGGAAATAATATTAATAAATGGTTGCCCAAAAATGTACCAAACCGCAAAAATTATTACTAGTTTAATAGAGAATCAATATCCTCAACACCATACCAGTAGAGGTCTACCAATTTCTTCAGAAAGTTATGATGATGATGCTGGTAGGAATGTAGAAATAAGAAACTTGACCAGATTTATTTTGTTATGAACATTACAATTAGGGGAGACCAGGGAGGCTTGAGTCAGAAAATTGATTTTATTTTGTCAGAATTTTACCATTTACAATTCAAAGATAATATATATTGCAAATTGATTTTATATCATTTAGCTAAACTTTCTATATTTTTCATGCTTCCTTAATATGATTTCTGTATTTTATAAATTTTTCAATACATTTGTGAAAATTGTCTCAACCCTCCCTTACTTAGGGAGAGTTGATACAGGTGATAGGGAGGATTGAGACGATGTAAGTTTTGAGAAATATTTATTAATGATTAAGAAAAACGAAAATAAATGTTGAAAATAATGAAAATCAATGAAGATTTTTATAATAGCGGAAGTCTACACCAAATGTTAGTGATGATTTTACTCTTTCTGTTCCACCGACATTTTTGGGAAGAGGTAATTTCAAAATGATATCTTGTTCTTCGACTGAAGATATATCGTCCATTGGTGGATAGATGAATTTCCAGGTAGTTCCTTGACGACGTAAAAATTTAATTTCGTATTCATCACCTTGTTTTGTTAAAACACACCCCACGTAGTGAATAAGTGAAGACTTTGTGGCAAATTTGACTATAACAAAGTCTCCTACTTGGAGTGTCTTGACATCCTCAAGAGCTTTAATTTGGAGCATTTCTGCTTCATAGTTCTCAAAATCTGATACATCTTCGCTGCTTCCACCTGATTGAGTTAATTCCTCTTCATCACTTGAAGAAGACTGAGGTGGAGTAGCAGATTTCTGTACAGATCTATTCTTTCGTGAAAAAGGGTCCCTCTTCCTGGCGTGTCGGTAAGAATTCTTGAAGAACCACGTTTTCGTCTTATTAATTGTTTTCGTGGACCTGCCTTTGGGAATGGTCGTAAAATTTCAGGACTAACAAGACTATTCTTAGTGATGACATTTTTTCTTGCTCTTGAGCTTTTGACGTTGAGGCTCTACTCTCTGGAATATTCTCTTGCATTGAAATTTTCTCTGGCTTGTCGATTGGTGGTGCTTCATTCTCTTGAATGGAACTGGTAGTTTCCAGTGGTCGATCAGTCACCATACTAGACATGAAATCAATGTCGCTGAATACTTCACGATTCAAAGGACAAATTCCGGTTGATGTAAAACCAGAGATAATATTTTTGGGAGTGAATGCTAATTCAAACGCTCGACTAGCTAATGAAGCAATATTATAGATGGACAAAGTTTGACCTGGACTTGAAACCATCCATGATGCACACTGAGAATTATAAAAATTCTTAAACGGAAAATAGAGCGACACATCCAAGGGCTGCATTTTATGGCTGCAGTGTGGTGGAAATGTTAACATCACAATCCCATTTTCCTTTGCTTTTGTCAGAGAATCTACGGAAATATGACTCTCGTGGTTATCCATTAATAGAAGAATTTTGTTTTCTACGGAGCAACCACTATGCTTTATTAAGTGATCCAAAAATGCAATAAAATTTTCTGACGACATCCATCCACTGGGGTGAGCAGCACCAGCACTTCCTGGAAAAGCACCACTCAACATATAGTCCTTGAAATTTACTCGTGGAAAGACGAAAAACGGAGGGATGAATCTTCCTCCAGCACTAATGCCACAACAAGCAGTTACTAATGTGCCGCGTTCAGCAGACGTGACGTTTCCAACCTGTTTAACGCCTTTAGCTGCCAGCACTTTAGGTGGTTTGTGTACGGTTGTAAGCCCAGTCTCATCAATATTCCATATCTGATGAGGTTCAAACTTTTCGCGTTTGAGAACCGTTTCCAAATTGTTGAAAAACATGTTAACATTTGTGCGGTTGAAACTTGTACATCGTGACAAACTGGTAGACTCTGGAGTCCTCAGCGATAACTCTGGATGACGATGTCTGAAGCCGCGATACCAATCATAGCCAGCAATGGATTTTTCATCCCATTTTATAGGATATTTTTTATGATTGGCCTTAGCAAATTGGAAGGCCAGTTGACGTGCACATGTGACTGTTAAACCATGATGCATCTGCGAAGCACGGACTAGGTAATCTGATAGGAGAGCTTCTTCTTCATGGGTGAAAACTAATGCAGTTTTAAAATCCGGTGAATAAGAAATATTACTATCAGGTATGCTGGAGTTCCTCTTTTTACATATCTGTTGAGCGTCTGCTTGTCTATATCATATTTTCTTGCAGTTGCACGTAATTTTGCTCCCCAAGAACTTCATCCACCGCTGTTCTCATAACGTCTGGTGGAGGAATTACTCGTTTAGTCTTTTTGACCCAGAAATGAGGCATATTGATTCTGAAACAATATTATAAAATTGTGTTGAATCACTTTGAAATAACAACTTTTAAGTTTATAAAATAATGTTTAATCAGTGGAAATATGAAATAGAGAGGGTTGAGACGTCTCATGGCTCCCCGAAACAACTGTCTCATGTCTCCCTATGTAGCGTTTTACAGAATAATGTAACATAAAATCATTGTTAAACCTCTAATCTACTTGAAAGTTATATAAAAGATTGAGAACATACCTGTGGTCGTTCTATCTGAAGAATCGCTTTGAAATTCCACTTCAATTTGCTACAAACTACCACAATATTGAAGAATATAATTTTAGTTTTAGCGGCAATTTACCACATGCACCAACAACAACGTTTTACAAACGACTGATGCCGTTACGCAGGTAACGTGGTGGGGTATTCAACCTAAACTATGAACTACTAACCACCAGATGACTCTACTTGACCGATTTTAGTAAATAAATGCAGTGTCTCATTCCTCCCCTGTCTCAAGCCTCCCGGGTCTCCCCTACATTTGATTACAATTGATTATCTTCATTGTAACATCGTGTTCTCTTTTTATGTGAATGTTTATTCTTACATTTACACCAACTCCTCCAACAGAAAAAATTGTCTACATTGACATAAACTATTTCCGTGTCCTACAATACCTTGGATATCTGCTCAGGAACAGTCCGAGTCAGTAACTAACCTGAAATAGTATTTTTATTTGAGCAAATAAAACATCTTTACTTTACCTTTTTTATTGAATTTTTTTTGGTGTTTATGTTTGCTACCATTTTTCTTCAATTCTATCCACAAAACTCCTCAATATTGCTTATGAAACTATATTTTCATCACAGAACCAGTTGTCTGATCGTATCCTTTTGGTCACGGTATCAAAATTATTTTTCCGATAATGCTTACCTGTTCTAGACCGTTTATTTTCAGTCTCTCGGTAACACCTTAAACTAATAAGCTTTATGTGGCCACATCACAAAGTTAGCAACTTACTCTTCCTGTCGAAGCAAAAAAAGATCGAGAGTTATGCGAAAGTTTCCAAACTGAATTTTTTAATATCCCTTTTTTCACTTTCTCTGAAGCAACAAAGTTCTTTGTTTGGTCGCTGGCCGGCCGTCCGTATATATGTAAGCACGATATCGAGAAATACAGGGCCTTTTTTAAGATACTTGGCATATAGGTGTTAAAAGCGCAAATATTTATTTTACATTTTTTTCTTCAACTAAAAGTTGGTAATTACTGATACAATCACCTGACACTAATTGTTTTACCAATATATCCAACAATATCAATTATACAAAAAAGTCATAAAAAAAATTATTGTCTATAGCAGATACCTTTCATTTGAACTATTTATTTAACAGACAAAATTTCTTTTTTGCCTTTTTAGTGTAAGTCTTTAAGACGTTTAAAAAGAGAACGTTTGTTAAATTTAGAACTCAAAGTTGGCTGTTCGACATTTATTTTATTTTTGAGCTAAATGTTTTATGTCGCTGTACACTTTCCATACTCTTTACAACTCTTTACACGACGATATGTAATAGGTTCTCAACGAAGACTAAACAAAGAGGTTTACATTTTTTCAAGAAAATCCTTAATAAATATTTTTTCGGCCGTTGCGTCATCTCGAAATAATCCGCATTAAACGATTTCGAATGTAAAACCCATTTAAACATTTTGATTATAATTATAAGTAATTAAAAGAGTTCAATGATTGACACCATAAAATCTTGAGAGCCGTATCTTAGTTCAAAGTTTTTTTTTATTGTGGTATAGGTTGTTATGATCCTGCAAAAATAATTATATACATAAAATCATGTATCTGCTGATTTTGTCCAAATGTTCATTGGGCTACATACGCAATACTAACTACTATACAGGGCGAGTTATTTAGGCTAAAATATGACCATAGGACCCAATATTCCTTAATAAAATATTGCGGTGGAAAAAGATACAGAGCGTTAAATTAAATTTTTTTTGTATTTTTGTTAATAATTTTATTGTAAATTTATCAATTCTTATCAAAATCGGCATAAAGGCATAACTTTAAACCAAGAACATTATTTTATGTACTATTCTACAATTTATTGTAGGAGGCGCCACGTGAGTGATTCCTGTTGATGAAATCGACTGGTAACTTTTTGAGAAAACTATTTAGTGATTTTGATTAGAGAATATGACGTAAACATCATTTCTATACAATATTGGCACTCTTGTTTAAATACGATAATTTCATCTTTTCTGAGAAAACGCAGTTGAACAATTCTTAGTGTCAGAAGGAGATTTCAAATATTACTTCATTTATTAAGTGTACGTTTTGGACTGTCAGATAATTATGCTTCTCTGTAGATTTTGATAAGAATTGATACATTTACAGTAAAATTATTAACAAAAATACAAAAATTTTTTTATCAAACGCCTTGTATCGTTCATATGGTTATATTTTTGCCTAAATAATCCGCCCTTAGCCTATGTCCCAATAGTTATGAATTACCCTGTATAAAATGAACTTTGCTTGACACATATCAGGAAGGTATTATGTCTCATTTTGCGAGCACATTAGAGTGAATAGAATCACTGATAGCATTATTTGGGAAAAATTAGAAAATACTTGACAAAACTGGGAGATACACTTAATTATTATGAGAAACTTTGAGGATGTCCCAGGAGTTTCATACTCTTTGCCTATTTTTTAAATTTTTTTATTTGACTTTACAGTCTAACCAAATTTTTCCGATTGGGATGAACAATCATCTAAGTGGGTTGCATACTGCTCTATTTCTACACACAAAGCGTATTACAATGATGGATTGTTTCGATGGAACAAAAATATCAACATCAAGGAAAACAAAATTCAAAAAAGAAACGTTTTGTACTAGAAAAGGATTTGATCAGGCATATTAGGTCCAAACGGAATGTGACATGTTAACTCAAATAAGAAAATTGCTTTTAGCCAAGAATATTGAGTACAAGCTAACGATAACTATTACAATGCAAAGAGAATGCATCCAAAAATAAGCGGTTGGACTCTGTAGAAGAAGACTTACGGAGGGACAAAAGTCTAGAACAAGAAAATGTAGAAGAAGGTACTGACGCAGGTAAGAGTATACCACAAAAAAACCCATAACCGTTGTTTTGCAATTTTAAAATTCTAGTAAGTACCAAAAAGCCTCCAAAGTTATATTCAAAAGTTATTGTTCTCTTTCAATCCCTCAAAACAATTTGGAACCATGTTCGTTATTAATCTACCTAACCTTAAAACTGTTCACAAAGCCAACATAGACCAAAACAGTTAGATTGGTTTGAAAACGTAACTCAACGCAACACTTTCTGTGTGTTTAATAACCTCGACTATCTAGAGTTCAAAATTCAAAGACGTTTAATTAAGATATGTTGCGTATTGTCGATTGGTCGGTGGCGATTTTTTATTAAACGGCTCGAGCCGCGACTAGAAGCGTAAACTCTGTTTAATAAAGTACGTTTTCGTAAAAGTAATTTTTTTAAATTTTCACAATTTTTGGGTGTTAACTAACCTCAAGAATTTCTTCTTCCAATCAAATAAATCCATTTTTAACTTTCACCCTCCTCCACCAATTTCGTTTTTCTTAGTTTTCTTTCTTCCCTTCACACTCTTCTCCATTATTCTCAATGTTTTCCATCCTTCCTCACATACTCTACATTTTCTTTTTTGTCCACCTGCCAATATCATTTACTTTCATTCTCTTTATTTCCCACTCTAAACCTTGATATCGTCTTTTTATATTTCTTGCTTCTCCTCCCCCTCTTACATGTGTAGACCTATCTTGGGTTATTATTTCGTTGTATTTTCTGTTGTACTTTCCTGTTTCAATTTTATTCACCTCTCCTGCTTCTGATTATCTCTATCTCTTTCTGTTATTTCTTCTTTCATACTCTAACTTTTCTCTTTTCTCCTCTCGACCTCTTCTCTCGCATATCCTCCCCTTTCATTACTTCCTATCTTCCTGTCCTCCATTTATTTTTCTCTCCTTCACTTGCTTCCATGTTACTTGTAGTTTCTTACAATGCTCTGTTTCTCTCATACTTTCTTCGAACTCCATTGTCACCTACCCTGCTGTTATTCAATTTTTCCCAATTCCATTTCCTCTTCTACTATGTATGCTCGTGTCTCCTTTTCCGTTCTCAATATTTTATTTGTATTTTTTTAATTGTTCTCACTTTCTTCATTCCTATATCTCCACTTTATATAATATAACACTTCTTATGAGTTTTCCCATAGCCATTTATTTTTCACCATATCATTTCCAAATGCTCTCCCTCAAACCCCACACTTGTCCTACTATATTATATTACCTTTTTGCCAAACTTTGTATTTGTCCTTCATCATTATTATTTATTTCACCGTATATTTAGATATTTTATTGTGGCTACTGTCTCCCCATTTTCCCATCTCCCCAACACCATTTCCTTTTCCTATTTCTACCTCTTCTCTTTTGAAAAATCATTCTGCAAAGTATCTTTTATCGCCTTTATCATGCTTTTAATCCATTTTTCCTTATCCGTTACCATTACCATGTCGTTTGCGTATCCCAACACTAATACCTTCACCTTCCCAATCACTATTCCACTACTTTGTTGCCCCTTGAACACCTCCCTCTAGGTCGTCTAAAACACTTCGCTTAAATTTTCTTCTATTTTTACTATGCGCTTTGTCTCCTTTTATATATTTATCCCTTTTTTTCTTTAATCCTTTCGACAACTTTTTTCCATTCACGTTGACGAATGCTGCCTTGATGTCCATGAAAATCGCCCATACCTTACCTACTTTTTTTCTAACCCTTTATTTTTTATTTGTTTCAAAATGTACGTATATCTTAAGTATTGTTCTTCTTCTTTTTTTAAAACCTGCTTGCCAACCTTTCCCAAAATCTTTTTCCGTCATCTCTTTTCCATTCTTTTTTTGAATTATCGTCGCCTATTCTTTATAACCTATAACCTTATTTTTGCTCTATATTTTCTTTTATATTCCTCCCCTCTTTTCTTATCCCTGTCAAAATACCTCCTTTCGCTCTTGCTTTTTCTCTGTTCTTTCAGCAAATTGTACTTTCCATTCATGGTTTTCTGTTAACATCTTCCTCCATTCTTCCCAGTCCTTATTTTTCTATGTTTCTCAAAACACTTAATACACCTCCAAAAACTACCACCTATGTTTTTGATCCATCAAAATCCAAAACAGTATATTTGTTATTTAATTTTTACCTTCCTTCCCACTTATCTGTCTTATTATATCTGTGCTGTGGAGTTAGTATTCATTACCCAAATTTGTTAATTCAAGAGAAATCTTTTTTAACAGGAATTTCGTTTTTTAAGATAATTAATCGACCTCAAGAGTTATTGGTAAATATTTCTCAATAATTGAAGAACATGAATCGATATTAAAAGGTAGGTAGTCAACTTGTTCAGCAAGATAGATTGTAGATTTACTTCTTCGAATTCAGACTACTACAATTTACAAAACCAATTGTTAAACGTTACAATAAAATACTTCTCAATTTAATGTCTTTTTATGTTTACGTCATTATATGAACTTCGTCAAATAATGACAGTAATATAAAATTTTATCTAATCACCATATTATAGAGCTATTATTATGCCGTTATGAAACGTATTATGAAACCTATAAAACACTAGTGTTTATATTCCATAAAACATTAGTGTTTTGTAATATATAAAATTCAAGAAAAATTTGCAGAAAATTTAGTAATTATTTATTAACATTATTATTAACATTCACGTTAACATCAAAAGTAAACTTTTCTTCTATATACCCCTCAACAACACTAGATGCCCTCCACGCTCCGTGCCTCTTAAGAGTGAGAATATCACCACCAGCATTAGCCAACAGAGCCGCCGAAGAACGGCGCATACTATGGCCCGTGTAAGTTTAGCGTCTAGAAGTTTTAAGAAAGAAGCAATCTGAGGGGATTCTGAAATAGTGTTAATTCCACAGGTAGCACGTGCATTTGAATTTATATATCGCAAAAAAATCTTCCTGCGAAATAGTACTTTTAGGACGTAGGCGTATGTATTTCTTGCATATCTCCATAACATTAACAGAGAATCCTTCGTCTAATACAGTGAAACTTCTTGACATATTGGTCTTTGTTTCTGGGATGGACACGTAGATAAAAGATCCTTATCTTTCACATGTTCAAATAATAGCATGTGGGGAAGACATGCACCCCATTATTCCTTTTTTTTAAATGTAAAGTGAAAATAATCTGACTGTTTCTAATTTTTTTCCTTTTCTTTATATAACTATTAACGATTTGTTCTATAATTTTTCATCCACGGACGTCTTTAGTTAATAATCCGAATTTCATTAGATAAATGTTTGTATTAGCCGTCACATACACAGGTCAAACATACTTCCAAGATAGGGATTTTTTTAACGTTGTTAGTGATATACACGTATCCGACAATAAATTATTTCTTTTCAAACAATAAAACTGCCAATTATTATTTGTTATCGTAACCGTTCACGATTTTAAAAACTAAAAATGTATATCTACTTAAATATAATTGCAATACATAAATAAATTGTACAAAAGATTTTTTAAATTTACGGTCGTTTCGTTGTTAAAATAATTAGAATTGGTGGATTGTTTAATTGGCGTACGGAGATAAACTGAAAACGTTTTGTAACCTATGAACGCAAATTTATATGTTTGTTCGACAACTTTTGCAAGGGCGGATCGGTTTCGCATGATGTTCGTGCCACGTTTTAATTTTTAATGCATTGTTCTGTGTCACGCGAATTTAATAGCCCATATTTTTTAACATCGTCTAAAACTGTTTTGCAAGTGATAGTAAACAAAATAAAATATTTTACGATTATTGCAAATGCAATAATGTAGTAGGTACCTATTGTAAAGTTTATTCTACCGATTTTTTCTACAATTTTCATCTATAACTCAGTATACTATTGGCGCGGAGTAATAAACCTGTCAGAATTATCGAATCTCCCGTATTGCAGTGGCGTAGGTACCTGATACGTTTGGAAAATCATATTTTTAGTAGTATATATAGATCTACCTTGATATGAATTATTATGTGGTTTCTTTTATTGTTTCAATCCTTACTTTGTGGAATCTATTTTTCATAGTAAATAATTTAATTCAGCAATATTCCACCGTTTAATAAGATATAAATAGATACAAAACTTTTGTAAAACACAGTATTTGAATATAAAATTAAACTCTAAAATCGATAAATGACAAATGTGTCGTTTCTCAATTTGTCTATTTTAAATTTTAATTTTATATAGGTACGTATACTGAGTTTTACAAAAGTTATGAATCTATTTGTATCTTATTAAACTGTGGAATATTTCAAAAAATTATTTACTATTATGTGGTTTGTTTCTTATTATTACAATTAAGAATCGATATAGCTAAATAAAGTAATTTTAAAACAATTATTCTTTAGCGTCAAAATGTGTGTTGGATTATCTATCATCAGGTAAAGTGGGGTCGTTAGCGCAGTCATTACGGCAGACGGGTTGTAATTTCTGCGAAAGATTACAGATAATTAGTTGTTTGACCGAAGGGCTTCGTATACTTTCTAAATGAAAAATATGTTTAGTTTGTTATTAGCAATGAATCGGCTTGTTTGTTTGTTTGTGTGTTAGTGCAAATAATTTTGAAATGGAAAACTTTTCACCAGCAAAACGTGTTAAAAGTGGTGCGTTATCTGCTAATGAAAAATTATAATTTTAAATGTGCATGACGCTGTTCGATGTCAACACCCTGCAAAAAGTGTCGATGATATTGTAGGATTATGTTCTGCAATGACGGGAATATCAAAATCCACCATTTATAAACTAGTGAGGGAAAGAAAAATTTGGGACAAGTGCTTCACCCACTTTCATCTCCTGGTCGGCGCCCGATGGAATTAGATGATGCAATGAGGAATTCTGTCCGTAGAAAGGTTCACTCGTTCTACTTACGGAAAGAGATTCCTACAATCGATAAGATTTTACTAGCAGTAAATGAGGATGAAAATCTACCCCAAATGAGTCGTAGAACACTTCTTCGCAAGTTGAAGTTTACTTGGGAGAAGATAAATAGAAGATCCGTTTTAATTGAAAAACAAGAGATTATTACATGGAGGAGAAATTATCTTCGGGAAATAAGAAAATATAGGCGTGAAGGCAGGCGTATATTCTATTTGGATGAAACCTGGATCAATGCAGGACATACCGTAAAAAAACATGGCATGATAATACCGTTACGAGTGCTCGACAAGGATTTATAGAAGGGCTATCGACAGGATTTCGACCGCCTTCTGGGAAAGGAACACGGTTAATTATTACTCATATTGGCAATGAAGATGGCTTTGTAGATGGTGGTTTGTAGAATTCGAATCAAAGAAAACTGGCGACTACCACGAAGACATGAATGCTAATGTGTTTGAAGAATATTTTGAGCAGATGCTAGATTTGATACCCCAAGCATCTATAATAGTTATGGACAACGCCAGCTACCACTCACGAAGATACGAAAATTTACCTACCAGCGCTTGGAGGAAAGCAGAAATTATAGATTGGTTATCTGTTAAGAATATAACTTTTGAGGATGACATGGTGAAAAGAGAATTATTGGATATTGTTAAAGTTCATAAGAATAAGTATATACGTCATGTTATTGACGAAATGGCAAAGAATCGGGGCATTGAAGTACTGCGTTTACCACCTTACCATTGTGAGCTGAATCCTATAGAGTTGGTTTGGGCTCAAGTAAAGGTGACGTCGCTCGTAACAATACCACTTTTAAACTCGACGACGTGAAAAACTTCTGGAAAATGCATTAAACAAAGTAACACCTGAAAGATGGAAGAACTGTGTATCTCATGTCGTTAAGGAAGAAGACAAATGTTGGCAACTGGATAATTTAGTAGAGATAACATTGGAGCCAATTATTATATCAGTAAACAGACAGCGATTCTGATTCCGAAATGGAAATTTCAGACGTGGAAGAAAGTTAAATGACCAAGCGTAATGTGCCTGAAACAGTGTTCTACTCTCTAAACACCATTTATTGTAACCATGAGTGAGTATTGTCAAATATACCTATTTTACCTACTAATGTCTTGTTATTTAAATGAACATTTTTATGCCTGTTACTTTTATCTATTCATTTTGATAAGTTTCCATGACAACCACATAATTTTATAATTGAGCCAAATTTACTTTTGATGCCTAAAATCGGTCCCCGCAAATTAATTGTAATTGTAATAAATGTACTGACGATATCTGCATTACTATTTTATTTTATATTTATGTCATATATTATTTATATGTTATTTATTTTATTTGTATAGTAGATCACATTACAAATTTTACTTCTTACGTATTATATACCATTATTTTTGTATCTTGGTATAATACCCACATCTACGGCTATGATTCTCGTTTCGTCAGTACCTGGGCTGATGGCAACGTGTTTACACAGATTAAACTATTGTTCTCAGACCCTAGATGGGTCGATATGCTGCAAGAGCGGCACAATGATCGTATTTTGGTTAGAATTTATTGGTTTTACTTAACCGTAGAAGTACCGCTTTCACAAGAAAATAAAGAATTATTTCTAGCAATTATGATTTATTACTCCGCGCCAATAGTATACAGACTTTAGACATCGGATGTGAGAAATTATTTTTGTGTGACGTCTTGTTCCAGAAATTAGATTAAGGAAAGTTTGATTTTATTTCCATATCAATATTAACTTTGTTTTATTCTTTCCAAAACTGCAGCTTTTTGTTTTAATTGGCACTCAACATTTTTGGACTGATAAAATTATTAACAATGTTAATAGAAGACTTTTCGAAAAATAAAATTACGCAAAAGGTGACCGACAGCCTCAAGCAGTATATTGAAAAGCAAAAACCATTGTCTATTTCGATACGTATATTGTAGACGACACGAAAAAAGTACTTCTTTTGGTATTGTTTTAGGGATTCTATAAATCTTAATAACCAAAGTTGCCGAGCGCACCTAACCTTTAATACTGTTACCAACTGCCACATCAAATTTTTTATTCTTATCTTTAAACAAATTTAAAATAAATACCGACGAATTAGAAAAATAGTATGAAAACATGTGTCACCAACTTCTTTTTTATGACACTTAGTTTTTTTCTATTTCGCTAGTATTTACTCAATAGTTGTGCAATAATCAAAAAGTTGATGAGGAATTTTTAGGTTAAGTGTGCTTGATCGTTGTGATTATTTCGCAACTAGTAAATGCAATTACAAGTTACTGCCATTTTGTTTTTCCAGCATTCGTATGGAGAAGAATTGTTGTGTTGCAGATTAAGTAAAACCTTGTCTATTAGTATTCTGCCGACGTTTCCACCGCTATGGGCAGTCTTTCTAAAAGCATTCATTTCATTGATATTCGTAGTGCGCGAGTTTTTTGTCGCGCGACCAAAAGCGCTGCGGCATAATGTCGCACTACAATATTGTACCAAATAGTTTAAAAATTTATTGGGCGGCTGGCCGGCCTTCTGTCCGTATGTAAAAAAGATGTCAAGAAGGTCAACAGTTCAATTTTTATGAAACTTTGCATATGAAATGAAATGAAATATAAATTTTACACATTTTCTCTTGAAACAGAAGTTGTTTGTGATTTAATTTTACACAACTTATGTTTAAACTATTTTTGGATCCGATAAGTAATTAGTGAGATACAAAAATGACGTGACAGTAATTGTTTTAACAATATCTACATAAATAACAATTACACAAAAAAAAGACAAAAAGTTGCTGGAAACTAAAACCCTTAACCGCCGTTGAGTGATACTTTGAGATTGCGCAATTTATTTCTACGTAATTCTACTTTTTCTTGTCTGGGTATCACTTTGAGTTTTTAGAATGGCTAGGGGGCTAGAAACGGATACTATTTTTGAGGCAGAGTTGATGAAAATCATAGTGTAACTAAAAATGAAAAGACAAACGTGAAACATTACTGCGGAAATAATCGTTTCAATTAGTCATCCGAAAACTTTGTTTCTTGTTCAAAACGTTCAAACACAACTTAGTAGTCCAACTACCAGCTAAATTGTTAGGTAATTCCCGGGTCCAATCAGGTTATGGAATGTTAAATTCTTTACATTTAAAAAAAGTACAACGCTAGACAAACGTGAAGATTAAAAAAGGAAGGGTTAAATATAAGAACACATTTTACTCAGAATTGGCAGAAGTCTAAACCACGAAAAACTTGAAAGAGTTTATGCGAAAGATGGTACTGGACGGGATATTTTTTGTTGGGTCATGAGTAAACATCCCAGCAAACAGAATTGCAACGGCCATAAGCTGGTTATTGGCTGGCAATGTTGGACTTATGATGGCAACGGCAATCCGTAAACGGATCGCTTACTTATTTATTTATGTACCCGGTGCGGAATATCGTCAGCATAACCTAATCCGTTAGATTATGGTGTGATGCCAGCTTTCCAACCAAGTTATGTTGTATACAGGCTAAAGTTGGTAATAAATCGGTTGGTAACTGTGGTATTGGGAATTATCACAAACGAATTATTTTATTTATGGCGGTAGTAATCGTTGGTGCAAGCAGTGCAAGTGTAAAACAAGAAAGAACATGAGTCAGAGCCTCGTTCAGAAGCCTCGTGGATCTAGGTAAGCAGTATTTGTAATAACTGATTTTCCAGAGAATATCGTCAGCTGTGTTGTATACCTATAGTTAGTTACAGAAACCTATGTTTTTTTAGGATATTCATATTTCGTTTTTATATGTAGTTAAGTTTTTTGATTTTTCTTGTTTGCTATTGTTCAAATGCTTTTGGTTCGTGTTTTTCTACTTTAAATAAAATATTTTTTCTCGTATTTTTCATTCAAATTAATTGCCTCTCTATTTACCGTTCCGATCCTATGATGGAAGTGTAACATATTAGATACCATCCAGATACCTGTCAGATTATAAAACAATACCGACAAATACGTACGACCGGAGTCTAGCCCGACGAAGCGGCCGGAATGTGGAAACGGCCGAAATTAGGCCAGAGGGATACATGGAGGCCGGACCATAACAGTATTTACAGCATCTTTCCGATACTGTAGCTTTCACAAAGTCCCTAACGGCCAGTTTATAAGACCAACCGCCGTCTTGTACAGTTGTATACCGCACTTAAGTGTACACCTCTGATGAGCTCATAATAACAGCGAAATGCTGCATCAGGTGTTCTTTTGCTGCGTGTATGCTTCTGTACAAGTTATACTTGGCTTTATCGACACACGTGTGTTTCAAGCATTAAAGCTATCGCTTAGATAGCGCTGTGCATTTTAACGCACACATGTCGTTACAGTTAACTGTTGGCATTTTTCTTAGTTTATACTATTCACACGTGTCAATGTTTTACACGAGATGTCTGTCGTAAGACACACATTTTACTTATTTAATTTTAAAGTAGGAACAGTACTATTTTATTTAGACATTAGAATTTTTAAAACAAAGTTAATATGATTGTATTAATACAGCCATTAAAATATTTTGTTCCTATGTCGTAGAATCAAAATCTAAAATAAAATATAGGGTGTTAATAAAAAGCAGGTCTTTCTTCTAAGCTGCGCGTTGAAATACTGTAGCTCTTTCCAGTGATTTTTATAGACTTGCGTTTTATCTACCCTACACTGATGAGCCTCAAATAAAGCGAAACATGTGTATGTAGATGCCGTTCGTAATTCTGCATTTATCACTGACTGCTGTTTTATTTGTTTGACAAGGATTTGATATATTGGGTTTGGTTTTTTCGCAATGTTCAAAAGTTCACAGCTGGCATCTTACCTACTACAGATTTGTACAAATTATTTATTTTGATGAATCTGGGTATATGGCAACTGTCCATGAGGTGGTGAACCTATTTATTTTATTATTCCTAAGCGTTCTAAAAAATTAATTATACCAGTTCTAATTATCGATTGAATTTAAAACAAATTACATGAGAGGGAGGAGGGTCCCAAACTTCGGGGCCCTGAACTAATTAGCTTTACGATGAATCCGTCACTGTGTGGACCGCATAAAGTTTTGAACAATTAAAGCATTTTGAACATCGCTTTGCTTTCTTTATATTGCTTTGTTAAGTTCATTGTTGAAATTATAGTTAGATAATGGAAAGTTGAAAAGGCGATTGAGTAAAATGGTAAAAAGCACTTTGCGCTTTGAAACTGAATTAAATAGAATTAAAAGCAATAGTTTGTGTAGTTGATTAGTAACGTTTTATGAAAAGTTAAGTTTTGTATTGAACGTAATTAAAGAATCTAAAAAGGAAAATTGTTGTTAGTATTTATATTTATTAGTTATTTGTTCAGAATTTTAATCCAATTGATAAACGGGACCTAATCATATCTCTTAATTTTGAAGACTTACAACACTTCGCGGGTTTTATCAACACTGAAGCTTTATCTGTTTTTTTTAAACCGTTTTTTAATAACTGGGTTGATTAATTACAACCACAATACTTATTTCAATGATTGGCGAAGGACATTCTATATTAATTGTTTCTTGCACGGACTCAAAATTGCGTTCATCATTCTCTACTGCCCGAAAGCGTCTCCTTCCCCACGTTCACTTCACTCGATCACGTACGCACAAAAATCGATATACCTTCTTTACATTCTAGATATATTTCTTTATCTTACTAGTAGACATTATATCTATATTTACATCTATACATTACAATTATGACATCATACAATCACTGCAATATGTCAGCGGCCTTGCTTTCGAGATTACAGTTATCACATGTTTTGTAATGACGCTCCTTAGCGGCGTTGATTACTATAGAGTTCAACCGATTATAACCAAAGTAGAAAACGTTGGAGGTTATTATAATCAAGTTGGGTTTGTGATAAGATATAAAATTGGAAGTTATGAAAAAGAAACTCAGTTGGGAGTCGCGATTAGGTGGAGATTTCAGACAAGATGTCGTTATTATTTTATTTATAAACACAATAACAGATTCTATGTTCATTTTAAAGGGAATTTTTAGAACATTTTACATTGTATAGAATTGTATAAAATTACGCAATTTGTTTTGGAGCATAAATAATTTTCGAGACGTATGAATGTAAGCTTTCGCGGCTGTTGTCACTAAGATTATTATCTTCCGGGTTGAGCCGTGTTCGTCCTTCCTTCCTACGTTCTCTGCTTGACGTTTCGCTAACCATGCTGTTAGCTTCTTCAGAAGTTACTCTAAAGACTGATATTGTTGTCTTCTGCTCCTCGTTATATACCTATGTTCCGTTACCAGGAAACTGGATAAGTTACGGAAGAAGAAGAATCAACTGCTATCCTCATTAGCATATCTACGACGATGCCGAGACCAGGAGGTGACGCCTACTTTTGTGAAAATTCGCCATCATATCGCAACAAATCGTGCAAGAAGAATCATCGAACGTAGTGAGAAGGCACTCACTGAGAAAGAGTACGTTATACTTACCATCAACTGCATATAACGTCAACAGAACTATACCAGCTACATCTACAACTGAGCAGCATACTGGATAAAGAAACATGGAACACCATAGATCGCATCAGCTACGAACATGGGGAATACCACCTACAATCAACCACTAACAGGCATATCAAGAAGTTTGAGAAATTAAGTACCAAGCACCAGCAAACCAGCTATAAATTGGACGAAAACAAAACAGTTGTAAACTTGTCGGACTACCCACTCACCGAAGACTGCATATCAATTTTGTCAAAAGGATGAACTACGCCATTGCTCCAAGCAAGATACCCACAGAAGAGATAATAGCAGAAGTGGAAAGTGTCATCAGAAAGCTTCCAGTTGAAGAAGCAGAGGAAATACGCCACGAGACTTGCCGGATTTTACAACGTTCCAAAGCTCCACGTAGGAACATCACTCGCGCAGAAGAAATTGCATTAAAAGAACTCAGAAGCAATCAAGAAATCATGGTGACACGCGCAGATAAAGGCAACGCTACAGTAGTCATGAACACCGAAGACTACAAAATGAAAATCAAATTGCTACTGGATCCACAACTTTACACCAAGTTAAAAGGAGATCCAACCAACAAAATTGAAAAACAAACGAGAGCCGCAATCAAACATTCAGATATACCAGTCGATCAACATCGTCAACTGCTACCTTCTGGGACCAGACCACCTAGACTATACGGATTACCAAAATTCACAAATTTGGTAACCCCTAAGGCCGATTGTCAGCACATGTGGATCTCCAACTTATGAACTGGCCCGTTACGTGGCTAAGTTTCTACAACCGTACGTGGGAAGAACTGAATCTTTTGTGAAGAACTCCGAACACTTCGTCGAATTACTGATGACTCTGGAAGTAACCAATGACGATATACTAGTTAGTTTTGATGTAGAATCGCTATTCACTAACGTACCAGTCGACGATACACATAACATCATAAAACAACTGTGCACAACCCATGGGTTAAGAGAAGACATACCAGAGCTAGCAAGAATATGTCTGAATACAACTTACTTTCTATGGAACGGAGATTTCTACGAACAAAAATCAGGTGCAGCCATGGGATCACCATTATCACCGGTTATTGCGAATATCTTTATGGAAGCATTCGAGCAAGAAGCCATTCAATCCAGCGAACAGAAACCGAAATGCTGGTTCAGATACGTGGACGATACCTTTGTCATATGGCCTCATGGGAAAGAAGCACTTACTGTATTTCTTAACCACCTCAACACTCAGCACGAAAGGATCAAGTTTACCATGGAGACAGAAGAGAATAAGGAGCTTTCCTTCCTGGATGTTCTAGTGAAACGAGGGATAACAACAAGTTGGCTCATAGTGTATATCGTAAAAGACACACACCGACCGATACCTCCATGCCACATCACACCATCATCCACAGCAGAAGCGGTCTCTAATCAAAACTTTATTGCATAGAGCTAACAAGATTCCTGACGAGGTTCACAAGGCAGAAGAACTTCGACACGTCCAACAAGCCCTAATGAAGAACGGCTATACCAGAAAAGAAATAAGAGCCGCCTGTCGCAGGAAATCCGAAAAGAGAAGGAACAGGTCACCACCTACGCTCGTTTGCCATTCATTGCTGGAGTAACTGACAAATTAAGAAAATCATTGGAGAAGAAGAATATCGGTGTCAGGTTTGGAACGGTTAGAAAAATCCAGCAACTACTACCTTCTAATAAAGATAACCTGCCGAAACTCTCAACAAAAGGGGTCTACCAAATTGATTGTTCATGTGGAAAGGTCTACATTGGTCAAACCGGACGCAACATAAAATGTAGATTAAAAGAACATCACCGAGATGCCAAGTCCAGAGCGGTAGATAAATCAGCAATCGCAGAACATCTACACGAAAAGGAAAACACATCATCAACTTCGAGGAAGCTAAAGTTCTATCAAGGACTAACAACTACTATCCAAGGATAATCAGAGAATCCTTAGAAATTATGAAAAATAAAAACAACTTCAATCGAGAAGATGGTTACCGATTAAGCAACACGTGGAAACTAACTCTTCACAAAAACAAAGAAAACAAATGTCGCCACAAAATTAGTCGATACCAAACAGAAGATCAACCAACCATCGAAACCCAACCACCCGTCACTGATTGACCTCAACCAACCGTAACGGAACATAGGTATATAACGAGGAGCAGAAGACAACAATATCAGTCTTTAGAGTAACTTCTGAAGAAGCTAACAGCATGGTTAGTGAAACGTCAAGCAGAGAACGTAGGAAAGAAGGACGAACACGGCTCAACCCGGAAGATAATAATCTTAATTTTCGAGATATTGGTAGTCACGTGACAAACTTATGTAGAAGGTTTCAAGAGTTAAAGTCGAAGTCCCATTTATCATTAGAATGACTACACTACTTTGGAGTTACTTCAGTTTAAACCCATGGACCAACTGTTTCTTTTATCATTTTTATATTATGTTATCAGATCTACGAATTATTTTATTCTCGATCAAAACAACTGATAGAAGTCTATCGTTTCGAAAAACATTGTAGCAGTAGTAGATAGTAGAAATTCAATTTTGCATATTTTCTTTAGATATGCTCGAACATTTGGTTGATGCTCAAAAAAACCTTGAATATTGCAAAATATTTCAGAAACAATGAGCATAAACACGACTGTGCCCAAAATTCTTTGTACTCATAAACAAATCAGTGATTTCATACTTCGGGTTCCAGTGTGTAAACAATTCATCCGAGGTAAAACATACGTCGGGCTTAGGAGTGACGCCGTCCGAGGCTGAATCCAGATGGAATACAAATGGAAATCAGAACTAGGAATTCGACAGGAAGACACGGTTGCCCATGCTTTTCACAACTGTTTTATAGTACGCCATCAAAATCCTATCCTACCCTAGGATAATTAGGGCATAAATATTGATGGAGAATACTTAAATCATCCCCGCTTCGCCGATGACATTGTACTTATCACTGATAACTTGGGGACTCACAAAAGAAACTGTTATAACCGAAACAAGCCAGGACAAAGGTCGGTCTAAATATTAACTTCCAAGAAAATAAGTTTACGAGAAATTTAGTACCAAACGACAATATTCGTACAACTGAAGAAGAAATACAACAAGTACATTCATACAGAAATCAAACAAGTGAATTTGAGCGACGGATAGACTTGAGCTGGGCTGAGTTTAGTAAGCTGCGAGAATTGCCAGTTTGTCTAGAAAGAAAAGTTCACGATCAATGTACAATCAGTTATTACATATGGTGTGCAAACATTAACACTCACCAAAAGATCCGCAAATAAGCTGCGAGAAGCTCAGAGAGAGGATTGTAATATAACAAAATACTAAATGCTACCACAAGAAGACGAACAAAAGTCACAGACATTCTACAACTAATTGTGAAACCCAAATGGAGATGGGAAAGCTACGTAGTCCGGATGAAAGACAACAGATGGAGTAAAAGGACAACGGAGTCGACACCTAGGGAAGACAAAATAAATGTGGAGACACCTTTTACCAGACGCGATGATGATATTAAGAGATTGGCAGAGGAATTGATAAATCTTTTCTGAATCAAGATTCGATTTTTTATTTATTACTTTTACGTTCCATAATAAACAAATATATCATTATATTTCCGATAAAGTGCACTAAATAAATTAAAACATATGTTAGAACTCTAATAGCAAAACACGTCCGCACGCAAGTATATCCTGTTTAATTTTTTAATCTCTTTTGCGTTTACGTCAATACACAGGCGGCGTTTCAAAGTTTCGCTTATGGCGTCAAGATGTAGTAGTAAATTAAACCGTGGAAATTGTAATAGTCAATTCGGAGATATTATGTCCGTACCAAAGCACTAGTTACTTTCTGCAAGATCGCCTATATTATGCGAAAGTGAAGATAATAATAATATCTGTATAATTTCACTTCCTGTCTCATCAATATTTAATAAAACTTTTACAGTGGTTGGATTTCTAAGTAGAATACGGTTTTTCACGAAGTATTACATTTATGTATATCTGCATACAAAATGTAATGTAAAAGGAACTCTAATAGGAACATGCATATATATTGGAACATTAATTATAAAAACAATATTACAACCATCTTTGTTCCTTTTTATTAAATGAAGTGGGTGTCAAAATGTTCCACATTTTTTTAACAAATTAGTTACGATGTTGAAGACCCTGCTACGCTGGCACTTTAGAAAAAATTATGCGTTGCTTCATTGGTTACATAAATAGCTATTGTTGAATTAATAGAAATTTTAGTTTTTCGGTAAATGACTAAGAAAAAAAGTAAATTTAAATTAAATGTTGTTTATAATTTTTTTTAATAAAGAGATTCAATGACTACGAGAGCCCGAGTGTGAATAACTTAGAAGCTCTAAAATTGTATTATTCACCCACTTGATTTGGCATGCACCCTTTTCCGCAACTGATGTTCTCTCCCCTCGTCTTGTATTTTGAATATACTGAACATGGTGGAATAGAATCTCACCTGTTATAAATAGTAGTCAGTGATTACAGTGAATCAGATCCGAAGCCGAAACATTGGAGCTCATCAAGTGGGGTATCTTGAATTCTTAATAAAATCTGAATTAACGTACCTAGGTAAATAAATAAAGTGAGTAAAATTTTGTTGCAGTATTTTGATAACTATAAAAGTATTAATTTTTGTGTTAAAGCAACTTTGTCGACAGATGGTAAAAGCAGTCGACAAAGTTGCTTTAATAAAAATTGTCGACTTCGTACGTGGTCGTTAACACGGTCAAACACTAGATGTCGCAATACTTAATTTTTGGTTGTATTGTATCGAAATGAACATTTCTTGCATAGTGTTGGGATTCTGTAGATAATAGAAATCTATCTTAATATAGGTGATTGTGTACCTGTTGTCTGTCTGCTTGTTACTTATGACCGCCTAAACGCAGCATCACCCTGGGCTGATAATTGACTTACATGACCAAAATTTTACGAGGAGTAACATAGATCAGGTCCTACCCCTCCCTGACCTCTTTGAGTGGAAATACCAACAAAAGTAGGCCTACATGTGCTATAGTAACCCGAACTAACGCCGGGTATCAATGCAAGTAATATATAAAATTGTCATTTTAGAAAATAAAAGAAATAAATAAATAAAGAGAAATAAAGAGAAAATGGCTCGCAGACCAAATACTCGGTAACGAAATGTACAAGTAATCATATCCCATAGTTTCGTCCAATCCCCGAAGACGTTTTTGCTTTGCCATAGAAGCCTGAAATATAGAGAGAATTTTCACAATATTCACTTTGTTGTAAATCCCATGTAAATGGTGTCGCAGCAGAAAAATGTATACCGTTCAACCGATCGCTATAAATATTGATGGATGAATAAAATGTCACAATTATGTGGGCAATTGCAACAACATTTGGCGGGATTTGCTAGTACTTATATCTACACTCTCAAAATCATAGAAGGATATTGTTGAAATAAGATCTAAAAGGAAAACATCATCTTGTATATAAATATTTCCGGCAAAAGTAATGTCTTCAAAGATTTTAGCATTTTTTTCAGTTACCATTAGCATTTAGCATTATTTATTTGGCGAAGATAGATGGAAATTGCAGTAACATTTTAAGTTACCTACTCTAAATTGATAAGTTCTTAGGGCGCCTCTGTAGAGCTACTGTTGAGGTGAGCAATCAACATCGTGGTAACGGTAAAATTAGAACGGCAGTACAAGACCGTTTCGTATAACTGGTGCCCTACGTAATCTGTCCTGCTAAGAAGCTATAAAATCAGTTCCACGAAATCTACTCTGTCATAGTTAGCGACCAAACTATTCGCAATAGGTTACATGACGTACATATAAGATCCAGACGACTTGTTACAGTTCCGCCTTTTCCTTAGAGCTAGCCCGGACACTTAAATCGTTTAAATGCATTCCTTCTTTCAGAGGAAGGACGATTGGTGGGAGAACCGATCTCGTTTAGCTTGAAGGTAACATGGCAGCTCAGGTGTATGTAGAACAGATCCTTTTACTTATTGTTGTAGTACCAAATGCACTGGGTAATATGAATTCGTTAGAACATCTTTTGGATATGTTGCAAAAGAAGGTTTATTAACGCAGAGGAACACATTAATCATCTCCGAGACCTTTTTAGAGTACTTCAAAGAGAATAGAGAGAAATACCGAAGAAGAAATTGACGATTTAATTTTAACAATACATAACAGTATTAGAGATAATAAATAATCCTGGAGGTCATACTCATTAGACTAGAAGTTGCTGTTCATGACAATTATTTCTTTAAGTATTGTTTTTCACAAAATTGGACAGAAATATAGATTTGGTGTTATTGTGTTATTGAAACAAAAACGTCATCCGGGATTGGACCTGTCGACATGTTACCCGTAGTCGGCACACATTGGTGATAGTATCAATTGTCTTCAGTATTTAGTAGCAGTTTAGTAATATTTAAGTGAAGTTGGTATTTGAGAAACTCCGGTCGCCGCAGAGTAAGTGTCTTTTCGGAAACATTAAACTTAATTAAAATTAGAATTGTGACAGATATAGATGAGTATCCTGTCAAGGATTCCTTAATGTGGAGATATGAAATTAAACCACTACCACCGTTTCAATATGCCGACGTTTCGCTTGGCCTATCCAAGCTTTATCAAGGCGTCTTAAAGTTAGGAAACGAAACGTCGGAATATTGAAACCGGGTTAGTGGTTTAATTTTATACATCCAAATTAAGGAATCCTTGACAGGAGATTCATCTATAACGATTATTTTGGAGGATTTATCAATTTAACTTAACTAGAATTGTTACATTGAAAACGCAACACAAAGAAAGCGTTGAAATTTGGAATGAAATTCGATAGAAATATTCGTCTGAATTAAGAGAATAATTGATTAAAAATTAGTAACAATAAGAACAAATATTGTTTATTGATTTTTAATAATGTGTTTTTGCTTCACTCATTACTTATAAACACACTCATGAAAACGTCTTGGCATTGGACTAATTAGCCTATTTATGTTTCTTTGAAGTATGGTCTTTCCCATATGCAACATTTATGTCGACGAACATGATCGTAATTGGGGATTTGGTGAACGAGTTATAAGTCGGGAGATCGAGGTCTCCAAGGAACAACTTTACATTAGATTCTTAGAAAAAGTTAATTATTTAAGACGGGCATTAAAAAATTGGATTTTTAGTATAATGTAGCGGCGGGTTCAACGTAACCATCGAAACTAACCTGCTATAAGAAATACCACTACGTCATTACGGTGTGCATGTCTTTCTGCAGACCTCCTTCCCAAAATCAAATTCGCTTCAGTGTTGAAAATTTCTGCGGTTTAGTATTCTGGGTACTATGCGTAGGACTCAGTTTTCTCCTCCATAAATTCTAAAATTTGCTCTGGCATTTGATCTGATTTTGTTTATTTCTCGTCAACAATATTTTTCAAAATGTTCTAAAAGGAATAGAGTTGTTCGAAAAGTTATGAAACGTATTTTTAAGTTAAAAACGTCATTGTAATCGATAATAGTAATTGTTTTGGTCGCGCCATTTAGTGTTTCCGTTAAGTTGAAACTAGAATACTAGATCGTGCATTTTCGGCATCGTTTGTATTTTAACGCAAGAGAAAAAAGCGAGACAGGTTTGTGAAAATGGCATAAATTTTATGAATGTAATACCATAAAAGAGCTCAGTGAGAGAGATGATTCACTAAATTTGGTGTTGGTAATTTTCATGTTCCCGTAGCAGAAGGCTCGCTAAAGCTGATGAATACCAGATAAAGGCACTGATTGAAGTCACTCTTGATTTGGGGCAGACACTAAAACCTTCATCATTTAACAGTTCTTGATCAACATCACCGATACTCATCTGAATCGTAATAAACTTGAAGTTTATTTCTTTACAATAATGTTCATTGTAAACAATTGTGGGGCGAAGGAAAAAAGCAAACTTGAACAACATTTAAAACCGATCTTGATACTTTCAATCAGGTGGGACTTCAAAGGTGTACTGTTTCCAACACACAATTAAACGATCGATTGTGTTGTGTATACCTACTGTTATCAATTTAATGATTTTAATACATTTGTCAAGAAAAAACTACTAGAACTTTTAAATCGCGTAAGGCATAATGCTCCACCATGACATGCGATGCTACACAGAAATTTGATGACTCACACACACGAATTTGCTGCAGTTTATATATTTTGACCCATTCGGTATACTCAGTAAACCCTATTTTAAAGCGACTTTTTGTCTACACTGATTATGCCCAAAATCGAATTGCATTCAAAGTATTATAAAAAATACTATAAGCAATAAGTTTCATCTAAATCGGACCAGTAGCTTTTTACGAACGGATCGTTTGATGGTCAATGACTGGTCAAGGAACAATTTTTTTTCCTTTACTTAAATTTGTCAAAGAAAGAATATTAAACAGAGATACTATGAAATATATAATCTTTAGGGGTTTTCCATTCAACAAATCACTTTGATCGGATTAGTTCAGTTGGGGGTAGCTGGGAGTAACTCCACCCATCAAAGCGAATGAAACGTTAAATATCAAAATTTGGGGGGACTAAATCCTGTCAGTTAATTTTGTGGATATAATGTTTACGTCCACAACAACCATTTTAATTTCGAATTAATTTTGTGATTCATCCGGCTGACGCTACCGGTAGAATGGTATGGATGACGAACCAGCTACTCCACTAAAAAAGGTGATGTTTGAGGGGCGAGGAATAATAAATCTAAGATCAATTAGAGTAAATCAGTTCGTACGAATGGAACAAAAATTGTGACGGTGTTGAAAATTTCGAAAAATGTCACTCGTGACAATGACATTTGATTAACTAGACAAAATTTCAGTAATACCATTTCCATACTAAAATGCTATTAATATCATCTCTCTTTAAAGGTGTAATTTTGAAGCAATTTAAGAAATACTACCAAAAAATAAAACCTCCCTCACTATCTGCAACAGACAACCCACCAATTTCTCAACTACCCGATGAAATCTTGAGAAAAATATTTTCATTTTTGCCAAAAAAAGACATTTTTATGAGTGTGAGATTTGTATGCAAACGATGGAATTACTTGGGCACAGATAAAATCGCGCTGCTGCAATGGATTTACGAATAATTAACGTTAGCTGAAATAAAACTTTATTTCAATAATGTTAGGAAGTACCGACGTTTTAATAATTTTTTAATAGCTGTACAGCAAAGAAGATTTAAAATAAAGATTTTATTGAAAAAGCATTTCTTTAACTTTCGTATTAGTTGGTTGAGTGGTAGTCCGGTAACGTTATAAAAATCTCCTCTATACGTTCTACAAATGAACTTGCTATTCCTTGTATGCTGTAACCGCCAGCTTTGCCCCTACAGAATGCAATTAATCGAATGTTTTCATTGAACATTAACTCACATATATTCCCCAGTGTCTACGTAAAACTCAATCTCTTCTTGAGATAATTGCCCCATGTACACTGTAGTTACTGCAGTGAATTTCTCTATTCTTTCTCTATATTTAATTGCTACTCCTGTATACACAACGTTTGGTATGCTTAAACTAGTCAACCTACGAAATGAAATTATTACTCTCTATTAAAGTCTAAAAGATTACCTACTTGGTTATTGTATCTATGGCATCTTGTCTGGACTTTGGTTTTCCATACATTTTTCCATCTAAAGTCACCATTGTGTCAACGCCAATAATAATATCAGGCGCTATTACATCATCCTTAAGCTGTTCCCAAACGTCTAAGACTTTCCGTAAAGCAGTTTCTTCAACAAATTCCGAAAATGTATATTTTTCCGGTTGTAAATTTTCTTCAAAATTTGAAGAACAAACTTCAAACTTCAGTTTCTGTAGTAATTTAGGAAAAATAATTAATTTTAAAATGTTGGATCATCTTACCAAATTTTCAAGTAACGATTGACGATGTGCTGCACTGCTACCCAACACAACTCTCATGCTATTCAACTTATCCAGGAGGGGGTTTAACATTTTATTTTTTGATAAATTCATTAACTGATTTAGCCACCGCTATAAACCCTAAAATAATGGTGGTACATTAGAAGAAACTTTTTATACTTTTGATCACGGATAAATTTATCTTATCACGATTTCCCGCCTTTTATTATCAGCAAAACAAATAAGCAATAAGGTTGGTTATCTAACAATTTAGCAATAGTTTAACCACATGTTGTTGAATTCTGCAATATTACCGTAACCAATTTTTCTGTTTGTGTTTGTAATTGTTTTTTCTCTGTTAGACTTTGAAAGGTGTAACGTGACAGTTAGTGACCGTGGACTCCCAAGCAGCATTCTTTTATACATTGTGGAAGTTACTACTACTAGTTCAATATCTTTAGGGGTTTTCAAATCTAAATTATGACAGATGTTTTTGTTCTTAAACAGTTCCATTTTACATAATAGTGATTAATTTTTCATACTCCTCTTGATCTACTATATCAATGGAAAAAAGTTTGTGTTACCAAATCTTTCAGTATGGTTAAACTTCATGGAAGAATACCAGATGACATTAAACCAACATCGTCTGAAATGTTGAAAAATTATCAGCAATACTATTTATTTATGATGTCATTTATGGTGGTGCACAATTTGTATATGTTAGTAGAGTATAAATAAACAGCAAAGCAGTATTAAACCATATATAATTGAAATAAACATTAGAATTGGAACATCATCGAAAAATGTACTACATGATTGATTATACAATTAATAGTTATTGACATACGTTTCCATAGTGCATTAGCAATGAGTCTTACACACTAGATTATAATGCAGCGTTGTCCTTGTTAACACTTCCCTCACAACACTGTATTCATGAATACCTTGAAGTTTATAGACCAATTCTATTCGACAAAGTTTCAAAGCGGAAACGTTCGAGTGGTTTTGTCAAAAGTCAGCCTGTAATTGATCCTTTCCACTAACGTGTTCAAGCTTTATTTCTTTATTCAAATATCGTTCTCGTACATAAAAATGCCTAACTTCTATATGTTTGGAATGTTTGTGGTATTCTGGATTTTTGCCCAAATTTTAATGCACTTGCGTTGTCTATGAACAATGTTGGAGTAGGATCCAAAATCAAAGGATTTCATAATTCTGATAAAAGTCTTTTCAGCCAAACTAATTGTTTTGTTCCTTCACTTGCAGCGATTATTTCAGCCTCCGTCGTAGAAAGTGCTACCACCTTCTGCAACTGAGTAATCCAGGATACCGCTCCACCACCATAAGTAGCTATAATACCCGTTGTTGAGCGTCTTGTCTTCTTGTCACCAGCAAAATCTGCGTCACTGTAAACTTTCAATTCACTATCTTTCCTTTGATACGTAATACAATAATTCAGTGATCCTCGTAAATACCTAAAAAATTTTTTTACATTCATCCAATCCCAGTTGGATGGCCTCTCCATTGCCCGTGCTGCCTTATTGACCGCAAATGCGATATCAGGTCGAGTTACTGCCGCTAAATAAGTAAGACACCCTATGGCTTCCCTATACGGAACGTTTTTCGCAAGATTAAAGTCTTCTCCATCTTCACGACCTACAGGAGTTGAAACAGAATTTGATTTGGCCATTCCAAACTTTATCAATATTTGGTTTGCATAAGCTTTTTGACTTAAAATGGAACCGTTCTCATGACACTTTATTTTCATGCCAAGAAAATTTCCAATAAACCCAAGGGAATTTGAAATTCCGCTCTAGATCAGTCAAGAATTCGTCAATTATATTTTTATTGTTGCTCACGACCAAACCATCATCAACATATATAGCAACATAGATACTATTTTGCTTATATGTTCGATAAAATAGACACGGATCAGCTGAAGTATTTTTCAAACCGACTTTCTTCAGGAATTCAACAAACTCTTCAAATCCATAAGGTTGTTCTAAATAAACATCTTCTTGTAGTATGCCATTTAGAAATGCCGTCTTAACATCAAATTGTTTTAATGTCTTTTGCTTTGTGGCAGCTAAAGCAAGTAACATCTTAATGGTATCGTAGCGTGCGACTGGACTGAATGTCTCTTCGTAATCAATTCCTTCTTGTTGGACAAACCCTTTCGCTACTAATCTAGCTTTAAATCGAATACTTCCATTATATGAAATTTTGCGCCGCAAAACCCAGCGATTTTGTAAAACTTTATATTGGTAGGTCACCAGACAGGTCGTCCACAAGCTCCCACGTTTGATTTTTTTAATAATTTTAATTCATCATGCATAGCAGACATCCATTTTTGTTTCTCATTTGACTAAACTGCTTCAGAATAAGAATTTGATCTGAACACTTATCCGACTGAATTTCAGATAGGAATACAAATTCATCACCTACCATCCAATTGGGTTTAGTAACTTCACGCTTACTTCTACTGTGTCCTTGTTCGTGTCTGTTTTTTACCGGAATATCTTCTCTTCCTACGGATACAGTGATGCTATATCTTCAATTTCTTCTGTAGCTTTACTGTTCTCACTAACATTTTCTTGCTGTGTTTCTTCCTTTTTAACCTCTTCTTTTAAATTTACATTATTAACATTTTTATTCTTACTACATGTAGTTTGTGTTTCCTCCAATGCTGTATTGCTTTGATTGAAACTACAAATTACTTCTGGTTTGAATTTCACATCACGGCTGAGAATTACTTTTCTTTTAGAAGGAATCCACAATCTATATCCATCCTTGTCATTCACATAGCCTACAAAGTATCCAAAACTGCCTTGTCATCAAACTTAAAGCGAAAATTCTTGGGTACATGCACATAACACTGCTTTCCAAAAATATTGAAATGGTTGAGCTTACCTAATTCTTTCCCATACCACAATTCGTAAGGAACCTTATCATTAATAGTTGATTTTCCGGTACGATTCAGTAAGTATGCTGCTGTGTTACATGCCTTAGCCCATAATTCCTTCGAAAGTTTTGTTGGATTAAGCATCGCACGAGCTGCTTCGACTATTGTCCTATTTTCCCGTTCGGCTACACCATTTTGTTGTGGTGTGTATGGTAGTGTTATGAAGTATTTAATGCCTCGACTTCTAACAGTTCAGCAACTTTCCTATTGTCAAATTCCTTTACCTCCATCACACCTGAAGCTTTTTACGACGTGACCTTTCGTACTAGCTTCATTCATTTTAAGCACTCATACTACTTCACTTTTATGTTTTAAAAATACAGGCTCCGAAATTTATTAAAATCATCCTTAAAGCACACATAGGAACGAGCACCACCTAATGAGACAACATTCATCGGTACATCCACATTGCATGCATTTTACCGACTGCACATCCATCACAAAATTGTTCGTCGCTATAATTTACATCAATGTTCATTCGTTTTAACTTTTGCACCCATAACTTGAGTAACAAAAATGCTACACTTCCGACTGAAGGTTTATTACTTTTCTCTCCTTTTTTTAATGGACATTCTGCTGCCCAATGGCTTAATTGTTTACGCACAACAAGTGCTTTTGTTTCGGATGCACTTTTTATCACTATGCATTTTACGCAATTCAATAGTGCACAATTTTTCAATTAATAAATTAAATTTTTGCTTGTTTGTAGAAATTGTATCCCACAAATCTTTAAAATTGTCGTAGTCTTTGTTTAACGTTGACAAAATTCGTCCAATCAACATTCGTTCTGATAATGTGTTTTCGTCGTGTTTTGTAATTCACCATTTAGATCAACAAATAACTTCTGTAATTTAGCGACATGCGTACTAATGTCTTCCTTTTCATCACGTAGAATTCTAAAGAAAGATTCAATTAGCATGTTCAACCTCTGTGTGCTACTGCGCTCGAATCGTGCACTTAATTTATCCCACATCCTTTGCATTGTTTCACGTTAAAACAAGTTCTGCCACAGAATTGCTCAATGATCCTGCAGTTATGCTTGCAGCCTTTGCATCATTTTTTACCATTTAGCAACCTGGTTCTTCTGATCTGCTGTAGAATCTTTCGTTAATACAGTGCAGGATAATTTACCTTCAACTATATCTTCCAACCCGTATGCACGCAGAACCATTTTCATGTGCCATTTCCATTTGACCAAATCTTCTGGACCTTTCAATATGTCGATAGTTACTTTAAATTCACTAGACGCCATTTTGTTGATATGCTGTACAGTTGTAATTACATCAACTTTCACAGTTTATCGCAACTATATACAATTATCTGGGCCATAACCTGTTAGTAGAGTATAAATAAACAGCAAAGCAGTATTAAACCATATATAATTGAAATAAACATTAGAATTGGAACATCAACGAAAAATGTACTACATGATTGATTATACAATTAATAGTTATTGACATACGTTTCCATAGTGCATTCAAGGCTTACACACTAGATTATAATGCAAGCGTTGTCCTTGTTAACAATATATATTTGTTTAATTGTTGTGTAATAAGAAAATGCAAGCAATCAAATAGATTTTCATTTCTTAAGTTTTGCATGTATAATCATTTCATTAACTTAAATAGGAAAGAAGGGGAATCATTCATCCAAGTTATTTATTTTCAATGCGATAAAAATTTAGGGTGAAAATAAAATGAAGACATCATTAAAAAAGCAATTACCTACTATTCTAATGATAGTACCTACTCCAAGAGAAAACAATTACTCACAAAGTTGAAAAATTTCAAAAAGAAACCAAAGAAGAGTATTTACGATAAAATTTGGATGAATCTGGCAATGAAATTGATCAAGAATTACTTAAATTTGCAAATAAGTATTAAATAGGAAAGTATTGACAACAAAACAGACAGTTGAGGCAGAAGCGAATATTAAATTATTATCTGATTTAAATTATGGGCTTACACATTCTTAAATTAAAATGTTAGCCTACGACAATGTTTCTGTTTTCTTTAATTGTAAAAATCCTGGCACGCAAAAGACGGATGGAGACGAGAGTTTATGGCACGTCACATAAAACTGAATATGAGCCAGAAAGTATCAGCTTGAATAGAAGCACCGGTTTCAATAAATTTAAGGTGGGTCAATTTTTTCGAAAACTTGCAAAAAAAGTATTTAGATAAATTTAATCCGATCAGAATGTTTAATCTCAATTGGACTTTAGTCATAACGGTGATGAAACCAGTGAAAGTCGTTTCCACTCTGAAAGAAACAACTTTGACCAGCTGCGTCGTCTGAAAGATGCGAATTATGGACGTTCATGAGGATTATTAGTGCATCTGGACAAAGTCTACCCACTATTTATGTATTTTCCGGAATTAGGAATACAGAAAACCCAATTTCAAGCTTAACATTGGGAAATAAGTCCGCCTGGATGACTGTTGAGTTGTTTCCTTTTGCATTACAACATATAGTCAAACGTAATATTGTTACAAGTTGACAACCACGAGTCTAACAGTGACTACTGCAGGGAAATGGAATTGTGTGATTGCGCTTCTTATACACTCACTGGATATGAAGTTTTTTTAACTTTTTAAAATGTTTCCAATATGGTATTCAATGACTGGATGGTGTCAAATATTGGTAAAACAATAACATTCCCGAACCATAACATCGCGCATACATGATAACTTTCAGAAATGAAAATATAAGTAATTTTAAAAATACTGGGTCAGTGAACCACTTAGTCTTTAGTGATGTGAGTTTCAATCAATGTACCTGGCCAGAATAATATATATGGTAACAGGAGAAGATGATATTTTTTAAGTAAAATGTGTGTCTTACGACATCTCGTGTATAACATGGACACGTGTGAATAGTATAAACTAAGAAAAAGTTAACTAAGATTATTATCTTCCGGGTTGAGCCGTGTTCGTCCTTCCGTCCTACGTTCTTTGCTTGATTGGTTGATCTTCTGTTTGGTATCGACTAATTTTGTGGTGACATTTGTTTTCTTTGTTTTTGTGAAGAGTTAGTTTCCACGTGTTGCTTAATCGGTAACCGTCTTCTCGATTGAAGTTGTTTTTATTTTTCATAATTTTTAAGGATTCTCTTATTATCCTTGGATAGTAGTTGTTAGTCCTTGATAGAACTTTAGCTTCCTCAAAGTTGATGATGTGTTTTCCTTTCGTGTAGATGTTCTACGATTGCTGATTTATCTACCGCTCTGGACTTGGCGTCTCGGTGATGTTCTTTTAATCTACATTTTATGTTGCGTCCGGTTTGACCAATGTAGACCTTTCCACATGAACAATCAATTTGGTAGACCCTTTTGTTGAGAGTTTCGGCAGGTTATCTTTATTAGAAGGTAGTAGTTGCTGGATTTTTCTAACCGTTCCAAACCTGACACCGATATTCTTCTTTTCAATGATTTTCTTAATTTGTCAGTTACTCCAGCAATGAATGGCAAACAAGCGTAGGTGGTGACCTGTTCCTTCTCTTTTTGGATTTCCTGCGACAGGCGGCTCTTTATTTCTTTTCTGGTATAGCCGTTCTTCATTAGGGCTGTTGGACGTGTCGAAGTTCTTCTGCTTTGTGAACCTCGTCAGGAATCTTGTTAGCTCTATGCAATAAAGTTTTGATTAGAGACCGCTTCTGCTGTGGATGATGGTGTGATGTGGCATGGAGGTATCGGTCGGTGTGTGTCTTTTACGATATACACTATGAGCCAACTTGTTGTTATCCCCTCGTTTCACTAGAACATCCAGGAAGGGAAGCTCCTATTCTCTCTTCTGTCTCCATGGTAAACTTGATCTTTTCGTGCTGAGTGTTGAAGTGGTTAAGAAATACAGTAAGTGCTTCTTTCCCATGAGGCCATATGACAAAGGTATCGTCCACGTATCTGAACCAGCATTTCGGTTTCTTCGCTGGATTGAATGGCTTGCTCGAATGCTTCCATAAAGATATTCGCAATAACTGGTGATAATGGTGATCCCATGGCTGCACCTGATTTTTAGTTTGTAGAAATCTCCGTTCCATAGAAAGTAAGTTGTATTCAGACATATTCTTGCTAGCTCTGGTATGTCTTCTTAACCCATGGGTTGTGCACAGTTGTTTTATGGATGTTATGTGTATCGTCGACTGGTACGTTAGTGAATAGCGATTCTACATCAAAACTAACTAGTATATCGTCATTGGTTACTTCCAGAGTCATCAGTAATTCGACGAAGTGTTCGGAGTTCTTCACAAACGATTCAGTTCTTCCCACGTACGGTTGTAGAAACTTAGCCAATGCAACAGGCCAGTTCATAAGTTGGAGATCCACATGTGCTGACAATTGGCCTTAGGGGGTTACCAAATTTGTGAATTTTTGGTAATCCGTATAGTCTAGGTGGTCTGGTCCCGGAAGGTAGCAGTTGACGATCCTTTCTGGATGTTCTAGTGAAACAAGGGATAACAACATGTTGGCTCATAGTGTATATCGTAAAAGACACACACCGACCGATACCTCCATGCCACATCACAAAATTATCCACAGCAGAAGCGGTCTCAATCAAAACTTTATTGCATAGAGCTAACAAGATTCCTGACGAGATTCACAAGGCAGAAGAACCTTTGACACGCGTCCAACAAGCCCTAATGAAGAGCGGCTATACCAGAAAAGAAATAAGAGCCGCCTGTCGCAGGAAACTCGAAAAGAGAAGGAACAGGTCACCACCTACGCTCGTTTGCCATTCATTGCTGGAGTAACTGACAAATTAAGAAAATCATTGAAAAGAAGAATATCGGTGTCAGGTTTGGAACGGTTAGAAAATCCAGCAACTACTACCTTCTAATAAAGATAATCTGCTGAAACTCTCAACAAAAAGGGGTCTACCAAATTGATTGTTCATGTGGAAAGGTCTACATTGGTCAAACCGGACGCAACATAAAAATGCAGATTAAAAAGAACATTACCGAGACGCCAAGTTCAGAGCGGTAGATAAATCAGCAATCGCAGAACATCTACACGAAAAAGGAAAACACATCATCAACTTCGAGGAAGCTAAAGTTCTATCAAGGACTAACAACTACTATCTAAGGATAATCAGAGAATCCTTAGAAATTATGAAAATAAAAAACAACTTCAATCGAAAAGACGGTTACCGATTACAACACGTGGAAACTAACTCTTCACAAAACAAAAAACAATGTCGTTACTAAATTAGTCGATACCAAACAGAAGATCAACCATACATCGAAAACCAACCACCCGTCACTGATCGACATCAACCAACCGTAACGGAACATAGGTAGGGAGAGCAAGGCATAACGACATAGCAGGCAAAACGACATATCAGTGAATTCTCGGTTAAATTCTGTCGTCACTCGTATTTTGCGGCGGGGAATCATTCTTCACGGTATGAATTGTGCTGGCAGTGCTGTTAGAACCATTAACGAGGGATGTTGTTGGTCAGAATTAACTTTTGTCAAACGTGTCGTAAAAGATTAAGGTAAGACCTGTTTGATTACTTCTTCTATTGAATTAATTGAGCAAATATTTAATTGCTCTATTTTTCTGTGTCAACTAAACATTTGGCTTTAACATGCCGCTAACATTTTGCACTTTAAATCATATTCCAACTTCAAAAATTACCTCTGAAATTTCAACGAACTTAAGGCGGCAAAAATGTTTAATGTACCTCAGGCCACATTACGTAGACGTGCCCAAAACAAAAATATGCATGCTTGTGGCGTAAAAAGTGCTTAGGGAGATTTCGAATGTCGCTATCTGAAGATATCGAAACGTTTGGTTAATCACATCTTAGATTTAGAATCACGCCTTTTTGGAATAACTCCAAAAGAATTAAGGTGTCTGGCGTACAAAATTGCTGAGCGCAGTGGACAACGTCATCAATTCAATAGAGAGAAGAAAATTGCCAGCAGAGAGTGGCTTCGGAGTTTTTTATCCAGGAATCAATCCATATCTGTACGGATCCCAGAAGCTACGTCAGCTGCTAGAGCTCAGGCTTTTAATAAGCCCCAAGTTGAAAAATATTTCAAAAACTGCAAGATATAATTGAAAAAGAAAAGATCCTTCCCACGATGATTTACAATATGGACGAAACTGGCCAAACCACTGTCCAAAAGACGCAAAAATTGTTGCCAAAAGGGTAAAACAAGTCGGTGCCATAACTAGCGCTGAAAGGGGAGTCCACACCACAGCAGTAGTATGCGTTAGTAGTGCAGGAAATTTTAGTTTCACCCGGTTTAATTTTTCCGAGAAAAATTAAACCAGATTTTGTATGATGGCGCTCCACCTGGCACTCTCCCTTATATAATGAATCTGCGTATATGACCGGAGAACTATTTTTGAAGTGGATCAAACATTTTGTAGAATATGTTCGACCGGCCTGTGACAACAAAGCTTTGCTCATCCTTGATGGTCACGCGAGCCACAAGCAGCTGGAGTCCTTGAATTTGCAAAACAAAATCACGTCATATTATTTTGTCTGCCGTCCCATTGCACTCATCGGCTTCAACCGCTGGATGTCGCATTTTTGGCCCACTGACAAAGTACTATGACCAAGAGCTAACAACATGGATGAAGGCTCATCCAGGACGCACGGTTTCTATTTATCAAATTGTTTCACTGTTTGACAGGCCTACAGCAAAGCTGCCACCGTGGAAATAGCTCTCAGTGGATTCAAGGCTACCGGTATAAATCCCATGAATCCAAACATCTTCCCAGACTACTTGTTTTTACCTAGCTCCGTTACTGACATAGCAATCCAAAACCAATTTCCAGACGTTCCTTCTGAGTTTTGCTAAGCAGTGTTCAGTTCCTTCTACGAGTTCGGATGACAAACCTTCTTCGAGTTTTAATACCCAGCCTTCTTCAAGTTCTAATAACCTGCCTTCTCCAAATTCAACTAACATCGTCCCAAATAAAACTAAGGATGCCATTGATGTTATTTTGACCGAATTATCGCCAATACCGATAGCCAGTGATGCATCAATGCGTCGAAAGGCAAAAAGTAGCTATGAAAGTGTTTTGACATCATCTCCATTCGTCAATGAATTGAAAGAAAAGAAGCTGAAAGGAGAGAGAAAGAAATAAGAAAGAGTAATAGAGTTCGAGTAACTAAACGTTTGGTGGAATTAGATGATGAACCCGAACCATTTAAAAACGACGATGAGGACGACTCAGATGTTCCATGCATCTACTGTAATGACCTATTTAGTCGCTCTAGGTCTCAGAGAAAAGTGGATTCGGTGCCAGCAATGCAAGCAGTGGGCGCATGCAGAATGTGCTGGGGTTTCACCGAAAATAAAATGTTTTATTTATGAAGCTTGCAAAGATTAAAATTCATAATGAAATTTGAAAATATATTTAAATTTAACTATAAAAACTTTGTGTTCTTAAAGATTTGTTACTTATATTATATGTATTTTTACTTTATTTGTATTATTTTATTCTTTCGTGGCTATGCCATTTTGCCTTTATGTGAGAAAATCATATGTCATTTTGCCTGACGCGTCAGGCAAAACGACGTTTGTAAGGTTTGGTTAAAAGGCATTTTTGTTCAAAAATATGTTAACAATACGGTATAAAATGATTGTATATGGATAGTTCAAGATTCCACTTCTTGTAACAAAAAACATATATATATATATTATTTTTATACCGTAATCAGTGGTCAAAAGATAGTATGTCATTATGCCTCTTACCTTCCCTATATAACGAGGAGCAGAAGACAACAACATCAGTCTTTAGAGTAACTTCAAGAAGCTAACAGCATGGTTAGCGAAACGTCAAGCAAAGAACGTAGGAAGGAAGGACGAACACGGCTCAACCCAAAGATAATAATTTTAGTGACAACAGCCGTGAAAGCTTACATTCATACAAAAAGTTAACTGTTGGCATTTTTCTTTTATTTTTTTAATTTTGTAATTATTACGTGATCACTGTGTCCAAAAATGAACTAACGATGCTCTCTCTCTCTAGTATTTTTGAACCTGATAAAGCCTTTTATATGCGAAAAATATATTTTTAGTGACCGAATTCTCCTTTTTCCCATACCTAAATAACCTTCTCGGCTTCGATTCGTTATCCGATAAAACATGAATATTTTGAAATGATAACGTTCATTGAACTGAACTGTGGTATGTACAACAAAGTACGAACTTATTTTTTTTTTAAATTGCATCAAAATGTTGCCATACAAGTTTCCATCTTGCTATCTAGCAATTAGTGTGATACATAAAAAGAATGTGCGAACTATCATTACTAAAACACTGGTAAACTCATTTTTTTGTTCTAATAATCATATCCTTATCGTTCAATAAATGTATCAAACGTAGCAGCCGTAGGTCATTCATTTATTCATCACATACCTGTATTCATAAAATATATGACAGATGCCCCATCACTTACGCTCTATAAACCGAAACAAAAGACAATTGAATGAATCTTTCCTTCTCCACATTTTTGAAGCTTGCAATTCAAAAATTTATTAAATAAAGTGATGAAGCAACTGTCGTTTTGTCTGAATATAAACCTATAGTAGATAGTTATTTGGTTGCAATTTTCAATCACATCGACATTACACGGTGACTGTAGTCTTAATGATAAAAGATTCCTAATTTAATTTTTGCATAAATTTTGTTCGAACAATTTTTTTGCAACAAGTACCTTTTGAAACGGAAGTTGTTGAAAATAACAATTTCTAAACATTTTTACTTAGATTTTTTCTAGAATGCAGGTTAAATCATATCCAACTTTGTTCTTTACGAATCAGTAACAGCAATGAGTGCACATGCTAAAATTCCAAAAAATGATCTACGAAAAACCCACTAAATAAAGAAGAACATTAAAGCAATGTTTTGAAACATTTGAACAAAGTAACAAAACTAACATTTCATTTACCATTGGTTCTACATTAGATCAAAATGAAATATAATAATAAGTTTTATATGTGTTAAACATTATTAGTTTGCCATTACAGTAAGTTATTTTTGTGCAGTGTAGTATAAGCAAGCTTTTTGCATAAAACCCCACATGGTTCTGATACTAACAAATGTGTAAAAGAGTATCGAAAGTGTGCAGCGATATAAAACACTTTGTTTCAAAAATAAAGAAAAGTCTAACAGCGTTGTGTCGCAACTTTGGATAGAAATAGTGCAAAAAAAACCGATATAATAAACATAAATGTTGTAAGAACGGACAACCCTTGGGACGGATTCAGCTATATGGTTGTTTAAGACCACCGCTCGTTCGTTCTCTCTTAAACGTCGTAAAAACTGGAATTCTAAATTCGATTTAAAAAAATAGTACAAATAAAAAAATAATACTTAAAACAAAATTTTCAACAACTTTACATAGCGGATCAAAAAATTGTTTAAGCAAAGTTGTGTATAGTCAAACAACAACAACAAACAACTTTTATTGAATATTTGAACAAAAATTTGTATACTTTTGCGAATAACAATAAATAAGCGTTTACCGCAGAATTCCACATCGTCCTGATAAGCCAAAATAAGAATGCTTAAACAAAAGCTACAGACAATAGAATTTCCACCAAACTTTCTTTCTCAACTTTTTTAGAAAATTGATATTGAGGAGATATTCTGGCAAACAATTATTATCACGTGATTGTTATATCTCAATAATTACTTATCGTGTCAAAAATATGTTTCTAAAAAATTTTAAAATTCGAAAATCTGTGTAGGTAAACGACCCTTGTAGTCTAATCTAATCGGATCTGCGGAATTAATGCCAAGTTTCGTAAAACTGAATAAGACGGACGGACGGACGGAAAAGCATCAGCGGTAGTGGCGCGCTCGCTGATTCAATTCAGTTGACGGCGAAGATTGTCTAAGGGCCAATTTAGAAAACGCAAATAAAGATTACAACAACGTAATTGCACACGTTATTACAATATTTTAAGTTAACTTAGCTACCACGTTTGTGTTACAAAAAGCAGTTAAATTAATGTAACCAATGCTACTTTGTAATATGATATAAACATTACATCATAATAACAAACGGGAAACTTTAAAGAAACTGCACCAAAAAAAAACTTTACTCGGGACACGTGTTTCAATAGCTAAGCCTATCATGATCAGCGAACCGATAGGTACTTTTTTGGGGCAGTTTTTGTGTTTTCCCGTTTATTAAAACAGACGCTGCAATTTAGTGTTCCATTCCTTTAAACGGAAACGTTACAGTGTAACATAGGAATGTTAAACTTTTGTTTGTGTAATTGATATTTATCGATCGATTTTGCCAAACTTTTATTTTTAATTGTAGAGCAACTATACTCTAGGACAAATTATCACATTCTTCTTACCAAAACCAAGCCTTACTAGCTAATTTTTTTAGGGATGAAAATTAAAGACATTGTCGGAAATTGTATTAGCAATTTTTTTCGAAAAATCTGAGTACATTACTAGATTTGTCTTAAATCGACATTTACCAAATTTCATTAATTATTTAAAAATTTGTTTATATTATGAATCACATTATTCTTACGAATTAATTTGTTTTGATCAAGCGGGAGAAAAAAACTGAAATTATAATATATCATAAAAAGTGTAGTTTTAAACGCTCAATAATTTAAAAAAGTAGACAATAAATATAATTTTATGGGAGTGTTCCGCTTTTAAGTCAGTCACTCTGTATGTATTATTTTTAGCAATCTGAGTGTCTATTATTTTAAGTAAAAATGTTCCAAATCAGAGTTGAGCAACATTTTGAAAAATTGTTCCAATTTAATGGAGGGCGATATGGCAAGTTACTTTCTATTCTTAAATCAACCGCCTCTGCTCTGGTGTGATGTAGGAGTATAGGTATAGAAATTCGTTTTGAGCGTAACAAATTTTTGGTATGGTTTTTTAGACTCAGATTTTTAGTTCAGTAATAAAACCTACATCTAGTCAATACGTAAACACTTTGTGTTACGTATGGCTTTATACCGGGTTTAGACATAAAAAGATAATAAATAGGATCAACATAAACTTAATCATTGTTTAATGTCTCATGGCAGCTATACTAGTTGGAAGTTGGAATGTAGATAATACTCGAATGAAAGTGTGGACTCTTTTACTTATTATGAGACTCAGCAGTAGTTTCGTATTCAGTTTCAGCTTCTTTGAAGTACAGACGCAGTCTTTTCTTAAAAGGAATCAAAAAGGTTGCTAGTTACTTATTTCAAAATTGCTGAGGGAAATAAAGCTACCAAGTATTGTAGAGGTTAAAATAAGTCGAAATCACATTTTTATACCCTGTTCAGAAATGCGTGAAACAAATTTGATCAATTTGTTGTAAAAGTTTTGTTTTTGTGTTCACCACTTATGAATTACCTTTATTGTGATTTTTTAAATAAACTTTGAACTCTTTTCAGTTACAAACCGTACATTTGGATCCACAATCGACTTTTTCATCTCTACAATATGTGGTAGCTTTATTTCCCCACAATTTTGGGACACCCTATATTACTAAGAGTAAATAAGATCATCATTCATGATATCAAAATTAGGTTTAACTCTGCACTTTTGTGCAACTTCGTTTTTTAACATACAATTATAATTATACTCAGAAGTAATATGTAGTATTTGTTATGCAAACAATTAAATTATAGTGGGTAATATTCATTATTGGTACAATACAAGAACAATACAAAAATAGAATAATAACATGAAGTTAATGAGTAAAATTATGACACGGCAAAGCATCTCCTTTAATTTTTGTGTTAGTTGATAAAGCGGTAGCCCTATAACGTTGTTAAAATCGCCCTATACGTTCCACAAATGAACTGGCAACCCCTTGAATACCATAACCACCTGCTTTGCCCCTACAAGAAAAACATAGCTGTTAATTATTTTCATTGAAAATTATTTACATAGGATCTCCACTGTCTACATAAGATTCAATTTCGTCTTGGGTTAATTGTCCCATGTACACAGTAGTAACTGCAGTGAATTTCTCAATTTCTTTCTCTATATTTAATAACCACCCCTGTGTAAACAACATTTGGAATTCTAAGGCTAGTTAATCTGCAAAAAGAAATGATTGCTTTGCATCAAAAATTTGTTTAAGAGCCCCTACTTGGTTATTGTATTTATCGCATCCTCTCTATCCTTTGGTTTTCCATACATTTTCCATCTAAAGTTACCATTGATCTACCCCCAATAAATGATATCGGGCGCTACCTCATCGTTCTTAAGCTGTTCGTATCATTGTATCTTTTCCTAATGCAGTTTCTTGGACAAATTCGGAAAAAGTGTGATCTTCCGGTCTCAAATTTTCTTCAAAATTTGACGAAAAAACTTTCAAACTTTAGTTTCTGCAATTCGAATAATACATGTTAATTAAATAATATTTAAATTCGATAAAAAAAATAACATTATTAGTCCCGTAACTAAAGCTACTAAAACGTATATAAAGCGCCATCTTACCGTACTTTCAAGTATTAACCGGCGCTGTGGCGAGCTGCTAGCTAACACAACCCTCATGTTATTCAACTTATCTAGTAGCGGTTTTAACATTTTTATTATATTCCTAATTGTACTGAATGGTTTAATCCTTTAATTTATCACTGCCACTGTAATATATCCTAAAACAAGCACAGAAATAGATTGAAGAAGAAACCTTTTGCACGACTGTTACCAACACCCTCTATAACTTCCCGCCTTTTATTGTTGTATGGTTAGTTTTACAAATGCTGAGTTGATTTATACGAAAATTAATTTATTCCGTTTTTGTATTAGTTGCTAAACACTATTATTTTTGTAAATTGTAAACTGTGATAGAACGATAATTAGAAAAGAAATAAGCATTTTTTAATCTATATGCAACCAACATTACAGAAATGATTAAATAATGAAAATATTTTTATAATCGATAATATAAAAAACATAAAGACAGTAAAACATTAAGCAAAATTACAAAAAGTAGTAAATGTTTTTATCTAACGAAGAAAAAAAGACAAAAATCTTTAGTTAAGAATTCCGAAAATACAAATACACTTAAGCAAAAATGTTTCTGAATTATTTAAAGCTGGTGAACAGAACCGCGCTTCTTGCAGTGTGTCTAAGCGTATTTACAATAAATCGTACATGATTTACAAGTAATCAAAACTAATATAAAAACACCTTCGTCCAATCATTTTTAAAGCCACCTCCTCTTTCTTGTTTGCCACTCTGTGTTATGATCTAAAGAATAGAATTGGTAGAGTAGCAATTTTATTGATATATAATAATAATCACGAGAGCTCGAGTATAATTCTCTAAGGAAGCAACAATAATTAACTTATAAGATTTAGTTATCTATCACACTTTTGTGAGTTATGTAGAAAAAAGAGACTGAAAATAATAACATGTCTGTCCATACTTTCAATATGCAACGTATGTCGGTTTAATATTGCTTTTAAGACCTGAGTCATACCCGTGGTCGCGTGATTTCTACCATATATCAAGAAAATCATACCGGGTAATTCAGTTTAGTGTTCTTCTTCTTTACATGCCATCTTCGCTGCGAAGGTTGGCAATCATCAGTGCTATACGTACTCGTGACACAGCCGACCGAAACAGTTGATTTGTGGAACACCCGAACCAGTCACGTAAGTTTTGCAACCATGAGTGACGCCTTCTTTCTACACTTCTCTTCCCTTGAATTTTTCCTTGTAATATCAGTTTGAGAAGGTTGTCTTTTCTCCTCTCATGACGTGTCCTAGGTACTGAAGTTTACGCTTTTTACCGTAATGATAATTTCCTTTCCCTTTTTACTCTTTTCATAATTTCCATGTTGGTTACTCTATCGGTCCATTTTAACCTCAGTATTCTACGGTACAACCACATTTCGAATGCCTCTAGTTTCCTTTGTGTCCAGTTTCTTCAGAGTCCAAGCCTCTACACCATAATACAGCACCGACAACACATAGCATCGCACCATCCTGATTTTGACATCCAAGCTGAGATCGCTGCCACAGAGCACTCTTTTCATTTTCATAAATGTTGTTCTCGCCTGTCCTATTCTAGTTTTAATTTCTTCAGAACAGTCGTTATTTTTATTTATAATTGGCCCTAAGTATTTATAACTGTCTACTTTTTCTATGGAGTGATTATTTATATGAATTTGTGAATTGTTTTGTGCTGCTTTGGATATTATCATGAATTTTGTCTTTTTAACGTTTAGTGACAGTCCGAACTCTTCGCTTGATGTATTAACTTTATCTACCAATATCTGTAAATCGTTCAGGTTGGTAGCTATCAGGATCGTATCATCCGCATATCTTATATTATTGAAAGGCACTCCATTAATTTTAAGTGCTTTCGTTTCATCGTCTAATGCATTATTTCCTCTGAATAGAGGTTAAATAACATCGGTGATAGCACACACCCCTGCCTGACGCCTCGACGGATTTCTATTTCTTCGGTGTTATTTCCTTCTACTTTCACCACAGCTTTCTGATTAAAATAAAGATTCATGATAATTTTTATATCTCTGGTGTCTAAGTTCTTTTCTTTAAGCAGCTGGATAAGTTGTTCGTGTCGGACCCTGTCGAAGGCTTTGTTGTAATCAATAAAACATATATAAAGGTCTTGATTCATATCCGTACATCGTTGGGCGAGAACGTTCAAGGCAAATAGTGCTTCTCTTGTGCCTAAGCCATCTCGAAAACCGAATTGAGTCCCACTGATATCTCGTTCCAATATTTTAAAGATCCTGTGATGAATTACCTTCAGAAATATTTAGTAGTTTAGTGTTAGCGGCCTTTTATTTTTTTCATTGTAAGGAAAAAATACTATAAACCGTATTAATTTGTAAATGGCATGCTAAATCATATTGAATGAGCTACATAAGTCGGAATTATATCGACGTATGCCTAAGTTGCGATAGTCAACTTTTATTTTCAATTGCAGACACCCTATATATTTTTGATAGATTCTTGTAAAGCATTTTTCTCCATACAACAAGGTAAAAATTATACATTTGTATTATAATCTTTTTAAGAAAGATAGCATCTATTTATTTAATCGTATAGTACATTTTAAATATTGCATTGTGATGTAAGTGTTATGTATGGTGCCCCAGAAGATCAGTATAAACCTGTACAGTGTGGTGACGAAACCGTGTGCAATTGTGGATTGGTTCGCATTTACTTCAAGGTTTAGGAAAACCACTAAAACCTAAACATGCCAACCCTTATCCACCCTAGTATTCACATGTAATAATATTAATTAAGTGTGTAATGTGATTGTGTTTTGTGAAATTGTGTTTTTTTCCTAAGATAGCATAAAGTAGGTAGATATCTTACGATTAGTTACTCATAAAAAGAATTGAAAAATCTGAAGCTTTGCTTTTTGATTTTGTTTTCGTATTAACTAAGTTTAAGGAAACTTTTTAGGAGAAATAGACTTAGGTATCATATGTAAGCAAAAAAAAATTTTAACCCATTCTCGTGTAAGTTACTAAAATTCAATTAATAACCAAATATCGACGCAAATAGCTTTCTTTGTTATTTGACACAATTGTAAATGTCTAACTTCAATTGTTTTTATGGGTAACTGGTCCTAATAGTAAAATAAGGGGGCATTTAATTACTCTATATATTTTTCTCAAAAATGTATAATTTTTTTCTGTTGTTATATAGAATAACAAAAATTCATTACAAAAATGTCATTTGAAAATCAAAGTTTACTATCGTAATTTTGGCATACGTCAATATAATTCTGACTTATGCAGCTTATCTGGATGTGGTTTAACATGTCATTTACAATATATGGTTTATAGTATGTTTTCCTCACAATGAAAAAATAAAAGACACCAAACTGAATCATCCGGTATTTGTGCGCTGAAGTGTTTAAACTGTAGGTACTCTGATTTTTGTATGTCTTCATTCACCTCACTCAGCTGAATCTTCTGGATTAAGAAATACTAGAATCAGGAAATCTATCCACTGACTGAGACTGTTCATAGCTAAAAATCGGCAGCAGACTTCTGCTTACCTAATGTAAAACATTTTGATGTAAATAGATTTTTTTCGTCAAGTGTATTACTAAAGGTCCTGTTGGAAGCGATGTTTTGCACTCCAAAGTTGGTGCTTCTTCCAGGTCAGAGACCAGATTAAGGGAGTATTACATATGAACTTGAAGGAATACTAACATTCCTTTGTTTTCGGACGAGTATCATCACGGTCTTCAATAAATAGAAACTGGAAATTAAGACCGTATGTAAAACGAATACTACGTACCCAGTTTTTGAGCGAAACGTCGCCTCCACTAGAGTATGAGCTTTCTTTTGGAACATTCCCAAATTCATAAGGGGTCCAGACCTCCTAATACGTTCCTGACAATATTTTAGTAGTAAAACATGCTATTCTTCTCAATAACTTGAACGCAAAAGAAAACTTTAGGCTGTAGTTAATTTATTAATATAAAATTACTTCCACTTCTCTACAACTATGGGATTGGATTTCTTTTACATCCCTCTTCACGATTCACAATTAAGTTTTCCATTAGGTCTACTTTGATTGATTTTTGTGTCCAAATTGCTATTACATCGAAGTTGTGTTGTTGGTTAACACGCGAAGAACTTACTGAACATTTTAAACATATAGATATTAGTCAAAGGAATGGAACACTAAACTGCAGTTTGATAGATATTAGTATCAAACCAACCAATTGGAAGAATAACTTTAGCTTACAGCGAATTAAAAAATCAAAGTTATATTCAAAGCCAGTTTGTAATGTTTTCCAGCAATATTCAAATGCAAATTGGATATTTCCTTCTGCGGGTTTGTTCATAATTGCTACGCAAAGGTTTAGCAAAAAAAACTCAACAGCCGAAAGATTCTCAACGTGATATTTTATTGATTTTTAGAACGAATCAAAAATCTATTTTGCCTATGAAATCCTGGTGACCGTGAAATGACAAATTAATAGAGGAACTCATGTCAATTTGGTTACAGAAATTGGGCAGTGTTCGGTTATGGTGAATACTTCTTAAATTCATTAGAGAAATCAATAACCACTTAGGTAGCAGGGTAGTACTCGCATTTTGGAAGTGCTTGGGTAATCTTACTAGTCATTAAGACTTCTTTGATTAAATATCTACTAACCTTTCACTGTTAGATAATGTGAAATAATATAAAATTAAGAAAGGAGAAAGAGGCCAAGATCGTAGCGTATAATATCGCAAAAACAGAGAACTGGAGGGATGGACAGCCACTCGATCAATCAATCAATTTATTTGTCCTTTTAAAATTAACAAATGAATTCGGCTTTTATTTTTACAAATATTCAATATATTTACAATAGTTAAATTTGAACAAACATAAAAAACTAAACTTTTCTTTGTCCTTTAACTTATTCTTCTATATTAAATTTAACTTTTATTCTATTTTCATTATTTTCCGTTTCTTTCCTCCAACCATTTCCTTCTTTTTACTACCTCTTTCATCCAGTTTAAACCTTCTCCTTTTTCCCCAAGTAAAATCTTATTTCTCCTTTCTTCCTCTCTCTAATTCTACACAGTCTTCTTCATCTTTCTTCCCAATACTGATTTTCTTTTTCCTCATTTCCTAATATAAATCTAGCTATTGTCCTATTTTCTTGTATCGTCAATCCTCCTGTTATGTACTGTGGTATCCTTTCTCCCATTATATCCTTGTAATTCATATTGTATCTTCCTTCTCTTATCTTCATTCTTGTAGCTGATTATCTTTGTCTCTTTGTGTTATTTCTTCTTCCAACTTTCTTCCTTCTCTTCTTATTCTTCTTACTTCTTCCTCGCGTAACCTCATCTTCTATAATATACTTTTCTTTCTTCTTCTCTATGTTTTATTTTTTGAAATTCCATCTCCTTCCAACATTTATATAATATTTCATTTTCTTTTCTTTCCTCCATCTTCTCCTCAAACCTTAACGCTCTCCTTCCTGTTTCTATTCTTATCTTCTCTAATTTCATTTCTTCTTCTATTAAGTATACCGGTGTTTCTCTTTCCAGATCTAGTGTCCATCTCCAACATCTTTCCTGTATTTTTTTCTAACTCTTCCCATTCTTTCCATCCCCAAATTTCTGCCCCATACATCATTACGCTTTTAACCAGTCTCTCGAATAACCATTTTCTCCTTTCTATGTCATGCCCAAATACTTTTCTCCTATCCTCCGTATTTGCCCTATTATTTTGTTTCCTTTCTGTCTTAAATCTTTTATCTGGTCATTGTCTTTATTGTCATATCTTAAGACGTATCCTAGGTATTTATATCTATCTACTTTTTAGATTTCTTCACTTCCCCACCACCATTTGTCCTTCGTCTCCTCCCTTTATTCTTCTTGAATATCATTATTTTTTTTTTTTTACGTTTACCTCCAGTTCTTTTTCTCTAAATATCTCTAGGTTATATTTATTGCCTTCCTCATCTCTTTTCATTCCTTGTAAAGAGTCTGCATATGCTAAAATTATTAGACTTTTTCTTCCCACAGTTATTCCTCCAACTTGACCTCCGTAGTTCCTCCTCCAAATCTTTTTTATATACAGATTAAATAACATTGGGCTTAGTGGACAACCTTGTTTTAGCCCCTTCTCCGTCCAAAAATACTTTCCTAATTTTCCTTTGCTCTTACTCTGCATCTTGTTTCCATATATATCTCTTCTATTGCTTCTATTATGTCTTTTACTTATCCCATTTCCTCTCATCACTTCCCATAGTATCCTTCGTTCCACTCGATCAAATGCAGCTTTAATGTCTAGTAAACACCGTAAAACTTTTCCTCCTTCTTCCCTCCCCATTTCTTTATTTATAACTTGTTTTAGTATATTGTCCGCCTTCCTTTTAAAACCCTGTTTGCCAATCTGGTATTATTTTCTTCTTCCTCTTTTTCCAATCTTGTTCTTAATATCTCGTCAACATTATTACTGTACCCTACGTTCGTTAAGCTCACTCCTCTGTAGTTTTTAGCTTCTTGTGTATCCCCTCCTTTATAAATTGGACATATAATCTTTTCTCCATCTTCTGGAACCCCTTCACCTTGCCATATCTTTTCTAATACTTTCCTTATTCTTTCTCTCATTTTATCTCCTGTATATTTCTACGTTCCCCTTGTGTTCCATCAGTACCTACGGCTTTTCCCTCTTCAATTTTCTCAAGGCTTCATTCCAATTCCTCCTTTCTTATTCCCTATACCTTTTACATAATCTATTACTGAATCTCCCCTTCCCTGTGTATGTTAATTCTCCTTTATCGTGTTTCTCCATGTTTCCATTTAATATTGTCCATCCTCTTTCTTCACTGCCATTTATAAAAGTTTTCTGCCTTGCCCGTTTATTTTTTGTTCCTTGATTTTCTTTTTGTTCCCCATTTATTATCATCCCCCCTTCTTGCCCAATTCTGGCATTGAAATCCCTCCAATAATGATTTTTTTCTCTCTTTTTTTATTACCTCATCTAAAATTTCTTTAGTATTGCTCATTTCCTTCCCATATATCGTAAAAATTTCTGTAATTTTTTTTTTTTCTCTTTGTTTGTTTTCATAAGCCTTTTAACAATTCCTTGCACTTGTTTCTCTTCCTGTCCCTTTCCCAATCTTTTTCACTTCAGTAATTATCCCCCCTTTTTGCCCTTCCTTTTTTCTGATTTGTTCGCAAACTGAACTCTCTACACATATTCTCCTGGTAGCCTCTTTTTCCAGTTTTCCCCAGTCCTTTCTTCTAGCCAGGTCTCCATTAACCCCACCTCATTTTGAAACCCCTAAATAATTCCTAAATATTGTCCTTTATTTTTTTATTCCAGCCACATTCCAAAAATAATGTTTTTACCTCTGTTGCTTTTATTGTTCTATGTTTACACTTGCCCCACACTTTGTTTCTATGGTCTTTTCACTTTTATTATTTTCCCCTCTCCTCTTTGTCCCCTACTTTCTAGTTTTTTAACACCATTTTTTTAGTTGTCTTTCTCTTCTAGTCCACCTTCTCTCCTCTCCGCCGACCCACAGTTTCATGTACCCTATTCTCACCCTTTTCCCTTCTCTTTCCAATTGTTTTGCTTCCTCCCTTATATTCCTTTAGTATATCTCTCTTTCTCTCCTTGTCAGGTGATCATCTACATATATTCTCGTTCCTCGTAACTTTCTTTTTATTTTAAGATACTTATTTTTCTTCCATATTTTTTCATCTTTATTATCACTATTCCTTTCTTTATTTCTTTTGCCGCCTCTACTTTTCTTTTTACTCCATCTTATTCTTCAACATATCCTCTACCTGATTCTTCACGTCCATTCTTCCTTCTCGAACCTCTAACCCTTTAATCACTACATTTTTCTTTCTTTTTCTCTTTCATGTTTTTCCATTCTTCTTTCTAAGTTTTTCTATTCTTTCTTCTAGATTCTTAAATTTCTCTCCCACTTTCCACTAATCTATTTATTTCCTCCTTTATTTCTTAATTTGTTTTTTCCTGTACTAATTTTATCTCTTGTAACATCTCTTTGTACAGTCCCATTAACCCTCTATATTCTTCTTTTTCCACTTCCCTACTCGTACCCATTTCTTCTATTTTCTCTCTTTTTTGGAGATCTGACCACCTTTTACTATCTCTAAAATTTTATACCGTCCTCCTCTTGCATTCTTTTCCTCCTTGTCTCCGACTCGTTTCCTCTGATTCGGACATCTTCTTAAATATAATTTTTTAACTAAATAATATCTTCTTTTAAAAATAAACAAATCTTTTAAATTAAATGGAATGTCTTTTCACGTAAATAAATATGTACATTTACATTAAAATTTCTTATCACTCGCACAATTGTCTATAACAGCCACTCTATATTCCATAACTACAAAAGAATTAGGGAGAGGTGACCCTTTGGATTAAGCTCTGGAAATTGTTACCGAATTCCCAATAAAAAATGTGAAGGGTACATTGTATTATTCACATGAAGATTGTAGTTGGGCAAATACCTGGAAGCAATCATACCTCACTTATATATGGAACATTCCACATTTTACTTTGATGGGATCAGGATAATGGTTACTTTATATGAAGACAATGCTGTCTTCAATAGTTAATATAAGAGAACTGAAAAAAAAGTAAAATAACATCTTAACCGCTTCCCATTTTTATAAGATGATGTTAGTCATTTTCTCAAAAAAAATTATGAATCCACTGAAATAATGTGTTAGGTCAACTGAGGATCAGTTGACGAAGGACAAAAATTTGAACAAAACTGAGCATCAAATTAAACGAAACCAAATATTTCCATTGCCTTGGAACTGTGGTGTATACTAAGCAATCTTTTCCAGAAAACATGAGTTACTTGACAGATTTGCTTTGTTTGTATTATTTATACCAGTGGTTTTTATTTTCCTTAATTACTATTTACTGCGGTGTGACAGAAGTAACTCCCTAGGGAATGGAGGTAACACCACAGAATAATAATATGAGTTGCGCAGTAGTTCCACTGGGTGTCAGAACGTTTGAAATCGGTGATCCTACGGAAATCGCAAAGCACACGTGCCCACCCGCAAAAATTATTTCATGACTTGAGCCTTCGGAGCGCTTATAGAAAGCTTACTATTTTTAGCAGTGGCATTTCTCGATATACCACACAATCGAAAAACGATTAATTTAATTTTAGCTACAGCTTGGCTACTCCTGGCTGCGCGTGAGCGCACAAGACTAAATTTATCACTCAGTGAAATTTCAGTATGAACGCAGTGACTATATTTATTATTCTGTGGTAATACTGTCTTTAGTTTTTAAAACATCGAATTATATAGTCTGTTTCACTGTTAACAATGCACGATCAAATCTGGCCGCAGTTTCAGTTACAGATTACTATGCGAAGTCGTCTATTTTAACTACAAACCGCTACAAAGGATGTCTTTATGTAAAACGTACAAAAGAAACATGTTGCTTGGCATATACAGTATTTTGTATAATGTTAAGTAATTTAACACCTCACTACATGTTATCAAATAAATAAAATGAAAGTATTTTTAGAAATATATTCATTCTTCAAGAATTTTTTCGATTGATAGTGTAGAAATAGACTTTTCGATCGTTACTGTTTACATAATTTTACAATATGAAAGTGTAAAGTGTGCGTGGATCGTGCCAGTGTGTTTCGTTATAAATTCTTCTTTATATTAGGTATAACAAATATTATTTATTTCTCTCTTCGTTTACTACTGCTTTTGTTACTAATCGTAACTTTTACGTTTTCACTAATTAATTGGAATAAATTGTTACCTTTTAAAATTTGATAATGCCGTTAACGTGTTGCATTTGTACCGAAAGTTTAACATCAATATCGCCTGGCCTTCAGTGTTTACATTGTGCGAAATCTTATCATGCTAAGTGCATAAATTTGGATAAAAGCAAACTGGAAGTTTTTAAAACAATTTCTGGCGCCATTTGGATGTGCAATCATTGCAAGGATGTTGGCACTAATGAATCTGTTGGTTCTAATGTTAATCAGAATTGCGAAGGATGCGGCGATTTGAAGACAGTAATTAAGGAATTAAGAGAAACAATCAAGTCTTTAAATAACGACATCTTAGAATTAAAACGATGTTCATGCTACTAAAGTTCCTAATAATTTAATAGAAGATATAATTCAAGAATCTGAGGATCGACAACGAAGGAGCTCTAATATTATCATATATAACGTTAATGAAAATCATCCCAACGATAGTGATAGAAGGCAAGGAGACATAGCTCGTTGCTGATATCTTAGAATTGCTATCAATAGATATAAAGAAAGAAGAATTTGCTATTTCCCGAATTGGTAAACCTAATACTACTGATAAAATTCGACCCCTAAAAGTTACTCTTCGGTCTAGAGTTGATGTGTTTGCGGTATTGAAAAATAAGCATAAATTGAAGAACTCTCAGTACAAATATTCAATTTCAACGGATGAAACTGTTCTTCAAAGAACTTATTACAGAAAAGTTAAACAAGAATTTGATTTGAGAGTAAAAATGGTGAAAATAATATTAGAATCAAATATTACAAAAGGTCTACCAAAATCGTTAGTTTAAACTGATTAAGCCCAACTTACATTGCTACTACCAGAATGTAAGAGGATTGCGTTCTAAAACCGACTTATTGTACACATCATTGTGTGATGTAGAATTTGACATTATTGGTTTAGTGGAAACTGCACTTGATAGTGATATAAAAAATTGTGAAATAATACCGAACATTACACAGTTTATCGTTGTGATCGTAAATTTGACTTATTGAATAGATCATGGGGTGGCGGTTCATTAATAGCAGTACTCAATAATATTAAAACTGAGTTACTAAACTTACACTCAATTACGGATCGTGTAGAATATGTTGATGTTGTGGGTTGTAAATGCTTCTTTAATAATTGTGTTCTGACTGTGTTTGTAATTTTATATTCCTCCAGATGTTAATGCAAATAAATTTCAGCTTTTTTCGATTTATTGGAAGAATATTTTTGTAGCAATTCTGGTAAGGTAATCATCTTAGGAGATTTTAACATACCATATTTTAATAACTCTATTTTTGTCAATGATCCTAAGAGTAACACTATGTACTCATTTTTGAATTTTGCTAATCTGAAGCAATACAATAGTATTCCAAACGCAAATAACCGATATTTAGATTTAGTAATTGCAAATATTATGTGTTATGTTAATAAAGAGGAGCAATCACTGATAAAAGAAGACAAACATCATCCATCTTTAAACGTATCTTTACACATACGACTAATCAAAACTTACCAAATTTGGCAGTAATGTTGCCAAGAAAGGGATATTATGACTTCAAAACGCTGATTATTTAAACTTATATAATGCTTTGTTTAAGTGTGATTGGTCTTTTTATATAATTATACAAATGTTAATGAAGCATGTAACGCATTTTATAATGTAGTATATTCTTTATTAGATCAATATGTACCTGTATATCGATCTTCTAGACTTAAATATCCAATATGGTTTAATCGTAAACTAATTGAATATATCCGACTAAAAGATAAATATTATCGTACATACAAACGGAATAAACTAGATGCTGATTATGAAATCTATAAACGTCTCAGAGCTTTTAGTTAAATCTGAAATTGTCATTGCATACAATAATTATCTTCGAAGTGTTGAGCAATCTATTAGGAGCGATGTTAAATATTTTTGGAGTTTTGTTAACGCTAAAAAGGGAAAAAGTAGAATTCTGGCTTTATCCGTGACGGTAATATATCATTTGATGATCCACAATCTATAGTAAACGCGTTTAGTAGATTTTTAGTGAGTGTATACAATCAAGATGCATTAGGTAATGTAGCACTTGTTCTTCTAGCACTATCTCCACGATATTGGTACTTCTCAAGCTTTATAATTCAATTTGCTAAATGAGAATGATGTTATCGCTTGTATTAAAAATTGAAAAACAAAAACTGCAGGCCATGATCAACTGCCTTCTTTTTGATTAAAGATTGTAGTAGTGTCTTTGCTAAACCATTAGCCACATTAATTAATCTCTCATTAAAAACAAGTACATTTCCTGAAGTAAGGAAAATAGCACGAATTTGTCCAGTCCTAAAATCAGGGTGATCCATGTTTGATTACAAATTATAGACCGATTAGTATATTAAATAATTTTGCTAAAGTTTTTAGGTATTTCTTTATCGGAATATTTACTCAAGTGTGAAATGTCGTATATATCGACTGACGCAACATGGCTTTATGGAAGGCAGATCTACGATTTCGAATTTAGCATATTTTTTAGTCAATACATCTCTACGCATCTTGACCATAATACTCAAGTTGATGTTATATATACAGATATATCAAAAGCATTTGATCGTATTAACCATAAACTTTTGATTAATAAATTGCACACTTTTGGTTTTGTGACTCATTAATTTTTTTATTCTCACTTCTTATTTAAGTAATCGTCAACACAGTATGTGTCATACAATAATGTTAAATCAGGACTCATTCATTATACCCTCAGGGGTACCACAAGGATCAAACTTGGGCCTCTTCTTTTTCTACTATTCATCAATGACATTGGCTAATTCCATTTCTTGCTGAAAACTATTGTTTGCTGATGATTTAAAAATATTTCAGTTCTATATCTTGTCCAAATGATTGTTTAGATTTGCAGTTACAATTTAATGAGCTTCAGCTGTGGTGTAACCTTAATTCTCTCTGAATTAAAAATTGAAAAGTGTTCAGTTATGTCATACAGTAGGAAACAACATCTTACTAATTTTCAGTACAGAATAAATAATGTAGACTTAAAGAGAGTAGTATTGTTAAAGGATTTGGGTATCTGGTTTGATTCCAAGTTATCGTTTATTTCTCATATTGAAAAAACTCTAGATGCGTCGCTTAAATTATTGGGTTTTGTTATTAGAAATTCAAAATCTTTTGCCAACATTGATATAATTAAGTTATTGTTTTTTCGTTGGTTAGATCTAAACTAGAATATGGTTCTTTAATTTGGTACCCATTGTATGAAAACATAAAACTAATCTTGAAAATATACAAAGAAGATTCTTAAAGTTTTTATTTTATAAAATTCATGGTTCTTATCCAGATAGAGGTTACAATCAATACATGCTCTTAGAGGAAATGAAAGTACAATCGTTAGAAGTGCGTCGAAAAATAACAAGCTGTGAAATTCTTACATGGCTTACTCCATAATTTAATCGATTGTCCTGAATTACTTAAATTAATAAATTTTTATGTGCCTCAACAACTAACAAGACACTCCAATTTATTTTACACCCCTTCTGCTAACGCACCCAACATTATGTGCAAGTCTCAATTTTCATTATGTGTTATAACTATAACTCTATTGATAAATGATGTGAGAGCATAGTATCACTTAATGTAAGAGATTTAGGTTCTTGTTTTCAAAATACTTAGAAGTAGTTTTATATGTTATATTTAGTTTTACTCTTTAACCTCTTTTTTTCAAATTGTTTGTATTAAAGTATAAAATTTAAGTTTAAGATATTGTCCTATAAGTGGGTAATTTAACCTGTTGGGCGATTATTCAAATAAATAAATAAATACAAGCTGATAAATTTAAATTAATTTCGCCCACTGTAAGCTCATGCAAAATTTCGTCAACTGCAAACACCAGGAAATCATTCGACAATTCTTTTAGGATTCTTCCAAGACTGGGAAAATTGGCAGCATTTAAAAAAGCCTATATAGCGGTTGAACTGGTTATATTTATATATGTGTTTGTAATTCAAAAAATAATGTAGCAATAAAAACAACTTTTCTCACAACATTTATTAAAACACTGTTTTTCCCTTACATTTTATATATAAATCTCCCCATTTACATAATAATATGGAACGATAATAATTATTTATATATAATATCAATTCAATGTTATCTCTTAATGTTATTTTTAACCAATTTAAGCCGAAACTGTCTCTACAATGGGATTTTTTAATAATTTCTCCAAATTTTCGTCAGAGTCTCTCATTGCTAGAGCTAGTGCTGCTCACAATGTTTTCGCCTTTCTCAATTAAGGAACGTTCAGAATTATTAGCAGCAGAAGCGTCTGTATTATGTAAACTTGGAAAACTAGCGGATTCTTCACCTATGCCGCGTAAGTATACCTACCATTAAGCATATCTGAAAATGATTCTATTTTAATGTTGGCCCCAACAGGATTTTAAATTAGTGTACTGACTTCGCTTTCCGAACTGGGTACTGCCGGCAAATGAATTCAGATGTGGGCGGCGGTAAAGTGATCGTAGTTGTTAGGTTGCTGAAAGTTTGTATCGAAAGAAAAGATTTCGTTCCAAATTCTGGCGAGTACATGCCACCATACGGACTAAAAGACTGGTGGAAAATCAGAGAATCCATGCTGGTACGTCTGGTTGTATTGGTTCGGGTTACGGGCAAACGGTGGCGTGTTGGTTGGAAAAGATATCAGAAAACGAGGATCAGAAAAAATAGAAAACCTTTGATTAGAAGAAAAAAGGTTGATGAGGATTTACGTTCGGCCGATCTACACGTCCTGAACGTCGTCTTGATAGCAATATTCGCGAAATGTATATAGTAATCTAAAGAGTCCTCGCGTGAGGGCAAGTCAGAAAAAAGTTTGCAGGAGGATGCGTTAAAGTTCCTGGACCTTCGTCGTGGTGCCCCATAATGTAAAGGTGTGAAATTTCCGTTGTGCACACAAGACTCCCACCTCCATTTTGAGTTCAATGTGACTATCTTTCAATGAGGTTTCCATTGAATTTGGCGTGTAACGCTGGTGTTTGCTTTTACTTTCAGGATACTCGTTTAATCTTTCACGCTATCCATCCAGTTACTAACCAATCCTTTTCGATTTTTCGCGTCACGCTTCCTCTGCTTCTTTAACTGCGCTTTTTTCTCTTAACTCTAATCGCATCAGTGTATGGATGAAGTGCGTTCTAACCTCACAGGGTTAAATTCGATGCGACCGCTAGAGGATTGCCACAGATTATCGCGCTGAACATCCACATGGGAAATTTAACCTATCTACCTGTGGCATTTAATGCCAGCTTGACTGCACAGAACAAGTGTCAGGATCAGAGTAGCCTCTTTGCATCCGCAACACGCAGAATTCGCGAGGTGCGAATGTCGCGACATCTCGTCTTTTTCCATAGAATCAATTTTTCTTAACACCGGTAGATCTCAACAACGCTCGTCGTTGCGTCGGGTAGGTACCGGTTGTAGAAAATAATAGTAAGTCCAACCATTTCCGAAGTCGGAACCGTCACTGATTTCTTCGTCACTCTCGCTATCGTCGCTTGAAGAAGCGGCGTTCGGAACATGTATTACGCCTTTCAGACCGCCATCGCCGCAGCAACTTTGCCTATGTATTCGTGCCTTGTTCGTTGGCGTGTTCGTTTTATAGAAAATTTGCGGACGGACGAATGTTTTGCCCCCATACCTAAAGTCCGAGCCAAGCCTTGCGACGGCACGCACGTAAATCGCGGGCGCGCGGGAAAATAAAACACGGTCACGATTATCAAAAGTAATTCCGCGCCTTTTCTTGCATTTCGGCTGAATTTCGTGTTGGTTTTCGAGTTTACGCTTCAAAGTGCTTCTTGACGAGGTTCAGAGCTTTGAAGGTTCAATATTCGGATTTTCATCAAATTTCGTTTGGAGCTGAGATAAAAACTTGGTGGACGGTTATATCTAAATGCGTTTTGCTCCTTATTTTCTAACTCCGCGGATAGACGACGGCTCATCTGGAATGCGATCGAGAAATGAATTTTCGTTCATCGCTTTCACCCAGCACAGAAAACAACCGTGTCCGTGGGTCTTTCTTCAGAAAATTTCCGAACCCTAAAGCGGGATCAGAACCATCGGAGACGATCGTAGGGTTCTTTCGGAAATTTCTTCTGGCGCGGCTAAACTTTCGGTAGCCGTGAATCTTTACGCCGTCGTTGTTACTACTCTAACTGACACTATCTATTCGAACGTCTTTTTATCGGATAGTTTATTAATAAATTCACTGTTACCGGTTGTACTATACATTTCTATATTATTCGCTTCATTTTGCTTCTGATTGTTTTCGTTTAGAATCTTGAGGCTCACCTAATAATTTCAGTGGCATGTTGTGCTAAGGTAATCCGTCCGGTGGTCTGAGAATCGGCTTGTGCGTCGCGAATTGTCTTTGTTTTTTGTTAGAGACTTGATCCCATGTTTGAACTAGTTTCGGTATTGGTTCTATAGTTTGTAATACTGTCGCGTTTTGCAGATTCCTTCCGAGGATTCTTCAGACATGGCGACTGGAAATAAAAAAAAAAAAAAAAACATTATTAGATGAGTATTTTTTACAAAGCAGCAATTTAAGGATTAAATTGGGCAACACTAATAAACGCATAAGTGAGTGTAATAGCTTCCTATTTGTAATTTAGTGGTATGAGTTTCACCCACGTTGTGGTTTACTAACGCGGAATAACGGGGTATTTTAAGCAATACTAACACATAACCTGCATAAGGCTACGATACTGTTCCTATTTGGTAGGAAAAAAGTTAAATTGCGCCGTAACAGCGGATCTCGGAACCGTTTGCTCTTGTAACATCAAAGCTAAGCTAACGCATGCTTTGTATTTATGAACAGAAAGGAATCAGTGTTAATGTAGTAATCAACTGTAACCTTGCGTAGATCGGTCTTGGTAATTAATAGTATTTAGTATTTAGATTACAAATGTGCAAGTGCACTCTACGATACAGTTAGTGAACGTCTACATGTGCTTAGTCAGTGAAATAAAGAGAAGATTTTAAAACAAAATTATAATAGGTATTGCGAAGAATTCGAAAATGATTGTATGGGCAGCCAAACAAACCTTGTAAATATCAAAAAATGGACTCTAACTTGACCATTAATCCTAAAATTTAATCAAACTGGTGTTATTAAATAGATACTTCAAATACCATGCATTGTCAAACACGTATATCCAGCCTTAGGATAGTTTTTGTGTGATCTGATTGACTTTTAATTTGTTTTGCAGCTGGTATTTGTGCTGGCAACTATTTCTCAGGATTGATTATGATGCACTTGAAATTTGGTAATTACTGCATTTTTCTCTTTACAAGTAAAAAAAGTATAGAAATGGCTGGTTTCAAGTAGGTAAGGATTAAAACGCAGTCGCTCACTACAAACAATGAGACCAGACGTCGGTAGTCGCCATCCCCACTTTGTGCAAATTGAAAAAATCGATGACAATATAGCACTAATTTGTACCCAATCATATTTGCTGCAATACTGAAAGCAGAAACGGGGTGCTAACTTTACTGCTTAACACCCCCACTATGTCAAATTAAGTAGCAATTTGTACCCACGATGAGTTATTCAAATCTCAATAAATTAGTTAATAATCAATTTCTTTATAAAATTTTTTGTCACGCATTTTAACAGTTTCGCTAAAGCTCGAAAAAAAACTGTAATGGAACCTGTCTTTTCAAATACTTAATACGCTAAATGATTGATTGAGTATTGTATAGATTATTAGAACGTTTAAACACAAACGCAGTAACTATTTATCAGCCATAAGTATTGAATTAAACCTTAGGGGAGTATTTTGAAGAGGTAAATTGGTGTCATCATAAGAAAACTTCTGATGAAATAATATCACAAATTATTAAACTTTAAAAATCTGTAAATTGACTGATCGTTAGGGGTTCTAATCTCTAATAAAATTATTACTTACATATTTTTTTCAATTAAAAAATTATTTGTAATTTAATTATACACAACTTTTTGATTCGATGAGTACTATCGAGACACGACAATCTCGTGGGTATTATTGTTTTTACAACATCTTCAGAATATTAGTTACACGAAGTAGTCAACCAAACTTATGATAATAATAATAATAATAATAATAATAATAATAATAATAACGCCAACTTATCAAAAGTTACCAATTTGGGAATGACATTGACAACCCTCCTGCTAAAAGACTTAAATCTGGAAGAATGGTTGCAAGACTACTTGGCATGGCTTTTCTGAAGTTGAAGAGTGGAAAAATTATGGTCTGAGTTGATGTTTTCAATAAACATTTCATTGATGATCCAACAATAGAAGTCCTGGCTTTGATCAAAAAGAAAAATTTGGTCAAAAAGTAAATCGCATAAGAACAGGCCATTCAAAATGCAACTCTATGTTGTTCAAATGGGGTGCGATTTCTAATCCAAATTGTGACTGTGGAAACGAACCAGAGACCGTTACACATATTGTAGAGGATTGTCAATTAACGAAGTTTAAAGGAGGGTTTCCAAACATTCATAATTTAACGGATGAAGCTATATTATGGCTTACGAATCTGAAGGACATCTGAAGTTCAGCAATATTTTGTATTCTTGTCTTGATTATCTGTTTTTCCATTATTTTGTTTTGCTATTTCTTTAACCTACTATTTTTTTCGTCATTGTCGTGACTGGCGCTTGGACCGGTCCATTATATGTCGTCATGCAATGGCTGTGCTGTTATATTTTATGTTCTTATTTACCTTCTATAATGTTTACACACTTAATTAATATTATTACATGTGAATACTAAGGTGGGTAAGGGTTGGCATGTTTAGGTTTTAGTGGTTTTCCTAAACCTTGAAGCAAATGCTTTGCCAAGACGAACCAATCCACTATTGCACACGGTTTCGTCACCACACTATACAGGTTTATACTGATCTTCTGGGGCACCATACATAACACTTACATCACAATACAATATTTGTAAAATGTACCATACGAATAAATAAATAAAATAATACTTAATAGAATTTAGGGTGTGACTGAAAAGAGGACTTAAATTCTTACAAATACATAGTATGTATTTTTTAACTTGACCTCACTGTATTTAACTAAACCTACTATATGTACTTATACGGTAGTTATTTATATATATAAGCAACTTTTGCCGACAGGCATAAAGCAGTTACATAGTGATTCTTCAATAATTATAACCAACATAAATAGTTACAAGTATAAAATTTCTGAATATATAGAGGAAATTTAAATAAGTACTTCGAACTAGAAATGGAGTTTTGATCCTCACTCGTATTTAACCTAACTAAATATACAGTGAGGTGACCAAACGTAGACACCACATTAACTAATGTTGTTGGGCGAGATTACTTTAAGTGTCAAGAGTCCAAACACTATACCAACAATAACACAGTTTGAAAATGAAAATACGTTTAAAACTAGGGTATCACTCAACCCCCTTTTTCATAAGAAATTTTGTTTCAAAATGTCATCCAGCTGTCATTTGACATTTTCGGCACCAGTCATTTTGCGTCAAAACATAGCATTTTCACTCTTACGATTAACATACCAAGTTGTGCACTTAAGCTGTCATTGTTTAAAAGTTAAAGGGGGTGACAAGATTTTCGTGTGTTACTGTATAAAAATTCAGTTTATTAATTAAGTCATTAATGAGATTATGAAAAAAACCATTCATAATTCGAGTTCATGATCCTTCGTTTCCTATTTGTTAATTTGTTAAATGATGTGTAAAGGAGTTTTTGTTAAAAAACGTTAAAATGCTTACTTCTTAGATAAAACAAACGTTTCACTCAGAACTCCCACATTGATCTGATACTAACAAAGCGTAATAAGAGTATCGAAAAGTGTGCTTTTAAGGCTTAAAATATTTTGAAATTTCAGTAATTGGCAACAGTTTAAATTAAATTAAGATGAGAAAAATGAAAGTTGCGATTTAAATAGTTCAAACAGAAGACATAAAATGTCAAACAAGTTTTTTTTTCATAACTTTTTCTGTACGTATAATTGATGTTGGTGGAGATATTACTTATCCCGGATCAAAAATAGTATAAACAGCAGTTGTATATAATTGAAATTACAAACAACTTTTTTTATTTAAAGCTAAAATGTGTAAAACGAAAATTATGTAAAACATTCAAAGGCTTCCAAAAATCTACGTACGTTAAATAACGTTGTCTTGTTTCTGCCCAAAATCTGATCAAAGATCTGCGCTATTATAAATCAGTCCTATATTGAAAATTTCATAAATATCTAACCAACAGTTTTCTTGCTTACACGCGGACGGCCAGCTGACCTTCGGCAATCGGACACAAATTTTTTTTGCTTTATTATAACGTACTCACTCGAATTCTTAGGAAGAAGCAAAAAAGGGGGTGTTAAAATGTTCTGGTTTGGAGAACCATGCATAACATCGTGGGTAGAAATTAGTTCAAAATTTGACAGATAGATGTCAAACATTGTTTTTTATTTGCGAATTTTTTAAAAGAATTTTTGCAAACAACTTAAAATGCGTACCAAAATTTATACAGGGGTAATACATTAGTACATTGTTCTTATCTAGCGGCTAGCCTGTTGGAGATAGGTGAACAAAGAGGAGAAAATTTCTATAATATAAGGAAATAAAAGTGTCATTCTATTTGAAAAAAAGTGATATATAGACCTTTCAGCTTTAAAAAAACCTCTAAATTTCTATGAAAATGTTGCTCTTCGTCCGGTCTAACGCTATGATTTTTTTAAAGTAAAGTATGCTTATGGAAATTTTTTTCAAAACAACAATCATAAGTTCAGGTTAGAAAGGTAGTCAATTGGCTGTTAAGTACGCGCACATCGTATTCCTATATGCAAGATGGAGTGGTTCGTTCATTTAAATTTAAAGTATTGTCTGAGTGCTATCACAACATCTTACTTATCGTTCAAACAAGCAAAGCACATGCGAATACAATGAACTTCCATCTCCAACCATAAATAAATGAAAACGTAAAATTCGCTATATTATCATTGACTGAACGAAAATTACACTTTCATTTTCTGATGAGTCAATTAAGATAGGTAACAGAATATACCGTGTGTCAATTTAAAACTTTCATAATGTGTACATCTCACAAACGAAAAATGATATAAAAAAATGCTTAAACCGTTTCTAGGATAATAATTTCTTGTTCGTTTGGCACATTTAAGTGTCATTAGTGTTCATCATTTGTAATGATCAGTACTGTATTCAGCTGTAGTTGTCACGATGGTTTATAGCATACCTGAACATGTGGAGGGATAATTTTCATATTTGGCTCCCCAGAACCAGTGTTATTTAAGAACAGCTCAGAAATTTAATGAGAGGCATCCGACAAAACTTTAAGTCACGTGTACATCCGCGATTTAGTTGAAAACTTCAGAGAAACGGGATCAGTCCAAAATCGAAAAAAGAATGCCCCAAGATTTTTTAAATGAAGCAAGACAAATTGAGGTTCTTGACAATTTGCAATAGACCCTACTGCATCAACTCGTTAAGTATCTTCAATGACAGACAGTCACATAAGTCGATTAGAAGGTATTGAAATTACATAAGTTTCATCCATACAAAAACGGAAATTCTTCAAGAACTAGGCAATGATGATCCAGACCGTCGAATCATGACTGAAAGAATTTTAGTGGAACCTAGACTATTAACAAATATTTGTACTTTTATGCTGAATGGTAATGTCAATAAACATAACTGTCGGTACTGGAGTGATGTGAACCAGAATCGATTTAGAGAAGGTCACACTCAATATCCTAAAAACTGGGTTTGGGCAGGGATATTAGGTGATGCTTTAATTGGCCCCTTCTTTATACCAGGTAATTTAACTGCCGACGTTTATCTAAATATGCTGGAAAACACCATTGAACCTTTAATTGTGCATGAATTAGGAGAACAAAGAGACGACCAAGTCAATCTAGCTTTAGACAAAGATTTGCTGCACCTTGTTACGGCGAAGAGGAGTAAGGATCCCTGCTTTTCAGTCGGAGATGCGTGGATTTTTATTTGATAATAGAGCAAAAAAAATTGATTAGATATTAGAGAAGGTTTTAGGCGCCAAGTTCTGACTTGCTTATGATAAATAACTAGCAGCGAACTACTTGCTAGAGCAATCTTACACCGAACAAAGTTACCTGTAATAAAGAATCTGAAATGGTCTATAAGATAACAAACGCAGCTTCACACACAGAATGTATTAAGTAAAACAACAGCCATAATATATAGACACAGCATTGAGTACTGATAACCCCGTAAAACATACAAAAAAATAATTAGTAACAATAATAAGAGGTTACAGTACGCCACTGGTAAATCGTTAGCTAAAAATTTGCTTTCAACTGCGTGCGTTTCTGGCTGGTCTAACCTCCAAAGGAGTTAGAGAATTTCGTAAAGTAAACAATTGTTATCAGCAATTTAAGTGCTGTAAGTTAGTGATAAAAGCGGGTGATTTTTCCCCTCTTACGATTAATTAATTCTTATTGAACTTGGTAGTGATGTAGGGTTGGATCCAACGCGACATTCGGTGTCTTCGCCACTTTCATACGGTATGTATTGAATTCTTAAGAATTACCAGGAATTGAATTGAATCTTACAGGACTTTTACAAATTAAGCGGCGAAGATGTTAATCGCGGCTAAGCTACGACTTACCCAGGATATAACGCGACAATTAAGCATGATTAAGCAGTATGATTTATAGGTTAGTTGCTTCACTTCCTCAATAGACGAAGTGCTCTAAAGGAAGTGCGGAAATTGTTGATTGTCGTCACGGGATGTGAATTCGCTATCCCCATAATCATTCTAGCTTACCAGAACGACACAATCAGGCCAGGGAAAGAGCCTGGAGATATTAGGAAAAAGACAACGGAACATTTTAGCAAATGGCGCTCGGTTCGCAAGGAGTTGATCTAACGGAAAACGGAAATCGATATTGATTCAAGCACAAAAGTCCCTAGACCGATATCGTCTAAATTCCAAATTTAATCGATCGAATAGAAAGTTGTATGTTTCCTATCGATTTGACTGGAAGGTTGCCTAACCGACAGGAGATTATATGCTTGAAATTTCTTTAATGTATACCTTGTGTTTAAATTAAAAAATGAATTTGTGGCGATTTGAGGGTCACAACCTCCTCACTATGCAGCTGGTTGGATACTAATTATCCGAACAAATGGTTTGGAAGGAGAGGTCCTATTGAGTGGCCACCAAGGCTCAACCTGTATCACTTGGTGAATTGGGGAGAAGAATTACTGCAGCATTTCGCGCTATTAGTAGAAGAACATTTGTCAAAGTTCGTGCAGAATTTGAAACTAGGCTATATTATTGTTTACAAAACAATGGAACCCACTTTGAACATTTACTTAATTGATGTTTTAACAAATTTGTAGTTCAACAAAAACTTTATTAAATATTCCATTTAAGTCAAGATTTCACAATTATTGATTCACCCTGTAAAATTATTATTTATACCATTGCATAACATTTGTATAGGCTTTTCAATAATGTATCACAAGTAAGGGTTTGCTATTTAAACTTTTTTAGTTGGGGGAAGGTGGGGCCTAGGGGTTGATGAGATTGAGTTCTCTTTTTATGTCACTGTAGTTCCCCCCTTCCTATTCTAGAAACGGTTTTAAGCATTTTTTGATATAATTTTCGTTTGTGAGATATTGTCCATTGTAAGTTTTAAATTGACACACTGTATAAAGTTGAAATGCAATCAAGCTTTATCTTAATTTTCGTGCTTTTCTTTTCATAATTTGAAAACTGGATGTCGTACTTTTCAAACTGTCATCATTCTTAATGATGCAATCTACGACCAAATATAGTATTGCCGACTATTTGTAGGTGGGGATAATAGTTACTTACTTAAACGAGCAAACCCCAAAAGAAAACACACGTAGGTATGTTATCAGATTATACTGTAAATACACATTTTTTTTTGTTCGATAAATGGTCTGTAATAGACATAGACAAGACTAAATCTTATTATTCAGATTGAACATCCCATTTTTTAATTATGGCTTTACAAAAACTTGTTTCATTATTTCACTGAAATACTGGAATTACGTGACACAAAATAAACTATATGTGTACGCGCGCATTTAAACAATTCTATTTGCAGATGGTTAATTCATGTAGAGTCCATTAATAGGAGGTTCTTATCCGTTCGTCGTCTCGTTGAATCAGGATGTTAAATTTGGAATGGATACACAAGAATCATTTATAGCTTTTTGTGTTTTTGAATTTGTCATCTACTACAAGAGTCAATTGCAAAAAAATAATGAATTGGTTGCTAAAAATCAGCTGGAAACACTAAATATTGAATAGTAGTCTACGTAGTAAGAGTCATAAACAGCAGTGAACTGCAATAAATCACGCGAGAACAAAAACGTTTATTGCTCGAATTGTGTTCCAATACTTTTTCCACGCTCTACAAATAAAAAGTTCAAAAACATGAATGTTTCAATAAACAGCAATTATCAATATATATATTGATACGTCAATTAGTGGTAATGCAATATTGAACGTTGAATGTGATTTAATAATCGATTTTAACCTTGCACGTTTTGCATATTTTACGTTCTAGTTCTGCCATTTTTCACTAACGAAAGCTAAGGAACAATATAAAATGATATATGTCTATGAAAAATCTGGATTGCTAGTGTTCGTATCATTCATGTAAACTTTTATGTACGCTAGAGGGCGCAGAAAAACTTAATTAATTGCTCCGGAGCGGTTAATCACACTGCAAATTTTTGGTACAGGTATGGGGAATTCCAAGTGAAATGCAGGGAGATCATAGGGACTACGGAGAGATCCAAAGTAATCCAAGGGAAATACGGAGAAATTCAAGAAAATCCTAAGAAAATAGGAGGATATACAAGGAAATTCAAAGGAGATTGAGAGGAGATCTAACGAAGATACTGGGAGGTTCTCGTTAATAATCATGAATACGAACGGCAAACGCATGTTTAGACTAGTTTTCCGACTAGTTTAATACAGAATCCAGTTTTTTATGGAAATTGAAAACCGTGTTCTCTGGTGCATTATTTTCTAATGATCCTGAATCATTTGCATCGTGTCCAATTTCTAGAAGAACTCACACGATGGAGTACAATTTATTTCACGCAATGAGTGTTCAAGAAATAGAGGGTATCGTTTTAAAAGCCCAATACGAAGCAGTAAAATCTGCCAGAAAATGGGCATTGAAGACTGTATGAATAACACTTTTGTAATGGACATATTACTCGTCAACATGGATAACCAAAACTGTGATGGAGACGACAATCTTGACAAAAATTTAGACCGTGATGATGACAAATTCAATGGCTGATATTATTAATAAATATGATGTGGCAACATCACTTTCACTGTATACGCATACGACCTAGGTGAAACTGACAGTGAATTAGAAGAATTGATACTGTTCAGTGATACTTTAAACTTGAAATTATTCGAATGAGGTTGTGCGGGAAGTCATAGATAGATTGTTAAAAGAATGGTACAACAAAAACGGTAAAGAAGACTTCTGTATGCTGGCTATTTAGTAATGATTCTGCGAAACTTAGCTCGAACAGGTTAGCTCGATTTAGTACCAAACGAGTGGGCAATGAAAAATTAAAAAGCCAAAGCGTAAACACCGAAGCAAAAAAGGAAAATGCCTCCTCAACAATGGATTTTGAACCAACTTCAGATGCAATAAGCGTCACGATCATTGTGAAACTTCATCCGACAACAATGGAAATGAAAATGAATTAAAATAGAAATAATAGAAGAAGTATATTACGCGGTGTCATATGTCAATATCTGGTACATAGATTGAGCAATAAATACAATGCGACGATCAATTTTCTGAAAGATGAACTATAAGATTTTATCTGGCCAAAATCGAAGATGTTCAGAAAGTTGAATTTATCAGATTTTTAAGAGCCAATACAAATGATTGGCTCACAACCAACTTATCATGCTCGGATAGGATTAAAATAAATTCCGAGTTTAACGAATTAAGAAAAAAAACAAAGGTTAAAATGCTTTCATTCAACCATACTATAATACTCGCGTATCTTTCTATTTATAATTGGTACGATACATTGTACCTATATTATTTTAAGAATTCATGTTGTATTCCACAAAATAAATGTATTTTTACTTAATCAACAAGAATCGATTGAACTAAGTCTCTTTGGTACAATTTTGCGTATTTTTTCATAATCCTAGAAGTGTGGCGTGAGGGAGATTTGGGGGAGGTCCAAGGTTACAGGAGATCTGTGGGAGGTATTGAGAGGAACAAGGAGATTTGGGGAAATCCAAGGAAAATATGGCCTAATAAGGTGGAGATATCAAGAAGAACAGGGAGATTCCGGAAAAGGGAGATCTTCTGTACAGAAAAATTTTAAGTGACCAACCCCTCACTGGTCCTCTCTTGTTTGAACATAGCAATATGATAAGTTTCTATTTATGAAATTCAGATCAATAATTGCAGAAGAGAACCTAAGCGACAGTTTGGATGGTTTAAACCCAGACAAACAGAGTATATCAGTACCACTGGATCGTTATTGCTACGAAAAATCATGCTCATATGGTAGCTAAGAAACTAACTAAGTTATAACTGTGCCAATTTACCCACAGATTAGATTCGTTCAAAGAAATTCCAATCCAAAAACTATGTACATAAATAAGTAAAATATGCCTACCTAAAATTTTCTTTTCTAAAAATTTCGATAAATTTTGTAATAGCAGTAACACTTTCACACCTAACAAAATAATTGTGATAAAACAATAAGAACGCTTTCTGATAAACCATAAGAACGCGTAAGTTCATTCCATTGAGAACTGAGTTGAGTGAGACGAGACTATAATGATATACAATATATCTCGAAGATTATTATAAACATGACAGTATTAAAATAAGCATGACACATTTTTACATTTATCGATAAGATAAATGATTTTTACAGTTAATAGTAATCTAATCTGAAATGTTATAACTTTTTGTCCTTTCTAAAATCGTCAAGGTTTTGGTGCTTTGTTTCTTTAAATTTGAGAACGCAGTATACTAATCGAACATGATTCACATACTAATGAGTATTGTAGAAGTAATTTTTTCCCGAACAATGGGGATACAACCGCACATTCAGAAGAACACGATTGATATCTAAAATTTCCTTTTGTTATTGCTTTTAAACTACAACTAATAAGTCACATTACGATGTTGATGAAATCACCCAGTTACAGTGTTAAACCTGAAATCTGATAAGGTACCTATTTGACCAATTATTATAATGAAAGCCACAGAAAATGTTATTGTAGATACGAGAGTTTAATTAAAATGTTTATTATAAATTTGACTTAATTTCTTTATGACATATATTAACAAGAAAAAATAAAATTTTAACCCAAAAAAATCCTACAAAAACAAAATTAAATTTTGATTGTATCTATGCTAATGTTGCCTCTCTTGTAATCGTAATAATTTGTGCAATATGTACGTTTTCGTTTTTTTGTGTGATTTACTGTTTCAGATATTGTTATTCTGCAAAATAAAAATAAAACTGCATTAACATTAAATTCAGAAAAGAAACAGAATGAATTTAATTTTGAGATTTTCAAATTCACATTTAAACATTTTCTAGATTATCAAGGCAGTAGGGCCAAAGAAAGAAGAACTTGAAAAGAAATAAAGAACTAGTTAAATATGCTCTTGTAGTACCCTTATTCGTGGAGATGTAAGTGAACAAAAAACAACTCAATAGCTTGAAATTGCTGATGTTTCATGCCCAGTATTGTGCAGGCTTTATCAAGGTAATCTCAAAGATTCGATTGTTAATAATTTGTTAATTGACTCTATCATCAATTGATGAATTTTAACAAATTATTTTGAATAGCCTTTATTCGTCAATACTGAGCGAAAGGTCAGCAATTTCAGTGCCAATACAAACAAAAGAAGAAGTAAAAATACGATGACTAAAGAGAAGTAAGAATATTTAGGTATGAAAATATTAACCGGAAAAAAATAGAAAAAAGAATCAGAATGATAATTGAAGAGACAATGAAAGTAGCACAAAGTGGATTTAGGTGAAGAAAGTGCGCTCAATATTTGGCATTTTTTGCCTTCGATTCAGTACCCAGAAACAAAATATTGAAAGTACAACAATAGTACCATGTAAACACAAAAAGGTATACTAAAATGATAATTTGGAATAAGTTCAACGCAATTATATGATCCATATACAGGGTGTAGCACCTAAACTCCCTCGGACCATAGCTGCTTTACCATAAAAGTTATCGAAAGAAGTGTAGGAGCAAAATTGTTCGCAAATGACAATTCGCGAATGCCAATCAAAAATTTTCATTTTTCCATAAAGTACCCGAAAAATACTCAATACTAAACTTACCCGCCGCCGCGATTTAGTTTCTGTCAAGAAAACTCCCAAAAATGGTCAAATTTTTCTGGAAAAGCGGTTATTACAGCAAAACCGCTAAAGTTAGTGGTATAACATGTTACATAAAAAAAGAAGTACTCTTCGAGTGCTTGCCAATTCAGCAATAAAATATAGGGTGTTCCATTTAAAAAATGTAAGTTTGATACGCTACTGGAATACGGCACGCCACTGGTGACCAAAAATATTTTAGGGACATGACGACGATAATTGCGAACAATTTTGCACATATACTTTTTTCGATAACTTTTATGGTAAAAGAGCTATGGTCCGAGGGAGCTTAGGTGCTAGACCGTGTATGCAGGGTGTCCAAAAATTCTTCTGCCAAACGGAAACTACAGGTACTACAAGTTATTTTATGTTGATTTAACTCAAATTACCTTAATCCAAAAATGCTTCCTAAGTGAACTACAGCCCTTTGAAGAAGATATCGTTATATGAGTTTTCTTTAAATCATTCAAAAAATGTCTTATTTATGTTGTAAATTATCTTTATTTTGTTTGTTGTTTTATACCCTCACGAAATAAAATGATATTAAAATTTCCAAAACAATATAAACAACGTGATTAATCGTCTTTTAATTATAAAAATTAAATTAAACAATTTCAAGTCGATTTCCTGTTTCATTTACCAATAAAAGTCGTAAAATGTAAACAACTTAATACTTACGATTTTCCAAAGCCAACTTGATATTACAGATACAATTTTATAATACAACAGTTCATGATATCGATTTCAAAGAGGACATTTTTATGAAAATTATCTTGAGTTTCTCAAATTTGGTGTCAGATAAAAACTAAAATGAAAAATAAAACATTTTCAATAAAAATACCCGTTGGTTAATTACAGCGAATAACGGATTTGTAATCGTTTATTGATGATAAAAGTTTAAAATTTTTAAGTAACGGCATTTTTTAATCATTTAAAGAAAACTCATATAATGAAGAAGAAGAAGAAGAAGCTGTAGCTCACTTAGAAGCATTTTCGGATTAAGGTAATTTGAATTAAATCGACATAAAATAATCTTTAAGTACCTATAGTTTCCGTTTGGCAGAAGAGGTTCTGGACACCCTGTATAACTCAGAAGTTACGTAACTTCATGCCTGCTGCCTGCCTGTGGTGTGGATTCACCCATTGTGAATGCGTATCTATGGAAATGATTAGTGGTAGCAGTTTTTTATTTTTTGACTAGAAAATCTTACTGTAAGCAAGAACAAGCTGCTAGCATCGAATATAGGATTAAAACAAGGAGAAAGGTGAAGTTCGATGCTATTTACATTATTGATAGATAGAATAATTAAAAAATGTAAACAATTATGAAAAAGACGACAATTATCCACTTAAAAATGCAAAGGATGTCGTGTTGTTCGCAGAAACTGAAACAGACACATAAAAGGTATACATTGCTAGAATTTATTATTGAAAGAGAATAAAATGAAAATTAATAGAAATAAACAGAAGTTAATGACAGTCAGGGCGACGGAGAAGAGATTGAACAAGTGAATCACTTCAAATATATCTTGAAGAAATATTGAACGAGAAAGGACACAGAAAATGAAAGAGAATGGATTTTTATTACACGTTAAAGAAACTGGATGTAGAAACTAATAATACATATTCGTGAGAGTAAGTAAAAAGTAGCAAACTTGGAAGACCAGAATAGTGAAAAATAGAAAGGCGAAGACGGAGAAAAATATGGAATTGAGAAGTGGAAAGAATTCTTGACGAAAAAAAAAAACATGAACTTTGAAATATACTTTTCAAAAAAAAGACGGACAACGTATTTTGAGATTCAAGAACTAAAGCAAGAATATTGAATGTGGGTAAAAATTTAAAGGGTTCCATTTCTCGATTTTTGATTGTACGGGAGAGAAGAAAACTGTATTGTTGACCCGAATCTAGACGGCACTATCAAATCAAATCAAATCAAAATATTGTATATTTTTTAAATTCATTAAACTTCTGTACATTTTTTTTTCATTACAATTTACCCTTAACACACAGTGTCATCAGGGGATTGGCCATGCAAATCACAAATATCCTATCATAGAATAAATAAATATTTATATAACAAATTTTTTTTTGGTTATATATATATATATATATATATATATATATAAATAAATAATAATAATAAATATCAATAATAATAAATAAATAAATATGAATAAATATGTACTAAAATTAAATTCCCTTATTAACCTATACCTTATTCTCCATGCCTCTTTGCCGTACCCTGCCAACGCATGCCATCCCCTCCCACCATTTAATACCTCCATGGTCTGTTCCCTATCTAGTGTGCTATCCCTAACCACCTTCTCCTAGCCTCACTCAACACCGGACACACCCCAATAAAATGCATGCAGTCTTCCCTCTCCCCCTATTGCACATCGAGCATATCTTTCTTGGGCCCTGCCTCCCAGGTCTGTCGTTCAGGTACAGTAATCCCCCCTCATTTTAAAATCCACCTGACCTCCCCTGCTCCCAGTGGCTCTGCCCTCATGTAGTCCTCGGCTAAACCTCTGACTGACAATTCCCCATAATATGAAGTGAAGGATGAGGCGATGGCTGCCTCCCGCGCCCTTATCCCGATATTCAGTCGCACCTCCTCAATCACACACTCAAGCATACCCGGCCAGCTTTCACGCCCCTCCCAATCCTCCCTTACATGCACGTTCCATTTGTTCCCTAGCGCTCTCCACTCACTCATCCATCCACACCTCGCTCTTACAACCTCTCTTAACAAAAACTTTGGCAACCTTTCCATATCATACGACAATACTTTCTTAACATAACCCGCATGCAACTTTAGTGTATATAGGTATGCTCTTTCTACTTTAGTTTCTAAATCTAAAAGGTAATTAGGTGTATAACTGGGGGCTGTCATTATTTTTTTCAGGAAGTATCGCCTAACCGCCTCTACCTGGTCATACTCTCTCATGCCCCATACTTGTGCCCCGTAGCAAACAATTGATTTTGTGACTCCTTCATAAATTTTTTCCGTGGCTTCTATGGGAATGTTACTCTTAGTCAGTAAGCTCCTCCATGCACAATGCAATGCTGACTTTGCCGCTTTACCCTTATCTACAGTAGTACATGTTCTGTAAATACAAGTCTTGGTGTCAAAGTCATACCCAAATACTTATATTTATTGACCACTTGAATATCTTGCCCCTTATAAGTCCATTTCTCTCTCGCCACTCCCCCTTTCCTGAACACTATGATTTGGGATTTTCCAAGTTAACAATCAGATTCCACAAGTCACAATACTGGCCTAATCTATCTATCATGCCCTGTAACACCCTAGGATGGTTCGCAAGAAGCACAACATCATCTGCATACAACAAAATCCTAATATTTCTATCATTAATGGTAACTCCTCCACCAACATACTCATGCAAATCATTAAGAAATAAGGAGAAAAAAATAGAGATAACAAATCGCCTTGCCGCATACCCATATCACAGTCAAACCATTGAGAAATGCCCTGCCCACCCCACACTGCAGATCTGGTGCCCCCAAATAGATTTTTAATTACCTCTATCATTTTACTAGACATGCCCATGCAGCTTAATTTGTAAAATAAAGAATTTCGGACAACGGTATCAAATGCCTTTCTAAAATCAACAAAAACCCATACACCCTTTTTATACCCCTTGCATGCAACACTTCTATAGTAGATTTAAGATTAAATAAGTTATCAAACGTTGAATAACCAGCCCTGAATCCTGCTTGAAACTCTACTAAAATTTTATTCTCAGTCACCCAATCCTCCGGCACTATTTCATTAATATATTTTATTAAAAAAAGGAGTACCACCTATTTCCTTCATCTATTAACATTAAATATGTCAGACAATATAATTTTTGATTTACTGTCCACATAAAGAAATAGGAAGATTTAACAAATAATGACTTACGAAAGCTTAGAATATTATAACCCTTATCTAACCCTAATTGGGTGGCTGTTTTCCATTGCTTTAAATTTATTAAATTTATGCATTATAAAAAATGTCAAAAACAGTATTATTTACATCATAAAAGCGTCTTGAAATTAAAGTTAATTTATATTTAACGGAACGCAACGCCATTGGTTGCGACGTCAAAAGTCATATGTACAATAATACACGCCAGATTTTTTTCTAATTTAGTAAGTCAAGCTCTTTTCGAATTGACTATCATAGCCATAGGCTACAGAAAATGCTTCTTCAATCAGATTTTTTCTGACATTTTGTAGGTAACCTGTGACATACTACTGGCGGTTTTTCTTTGCATCTTTCTGACAAACAAAGACATGGGAACTACATCTGGCTTTATGAGAATGTTTACTCCTATTATTCTGTATCTGATATCCTGTTCAAACTACATAGGAAAGTGTATTTGAACACTAGATTCATTGTTATGAAAGAAAAATTAAAATGATTACAGCAAAAAAACGTAGATCTTTTCTTACTACCTTAAAGAACCTAGATTTTATTAGGTGTACGTATACATATGTTAACTGAAACTGATACTACTACGTATTCTGGAGAGGGTACTTTTTAGGTTCGAGATTTTAAATTCAATGAAAACTAACCGAACTTTTGAAAATGCATATGATGTGCAGTAATGTTCTTAGTTACACGAACAGCAGGACGGCGACGGGTGCTTATGTGACTCGTGACGTCGGGAAAATGACTGTTATGAATTTCGAAGACTACTCGTAAACGGTGATCCAAACTTTTTTTTTTATTAACAGCTTTAACTTTAATTCGTCAATTTTTGAAAAAAAGTGCATCACCCAATTGTCCATAAACGTCTCTGTTACAAATTAGATCACCAAAGAAACATAGCAAAAAGAAATTGTTTTCAATGACTTAATTTGTTGTAGTCGATGAAAATGAAAACACATTAAAGGTTTCAATCTTATTTTTAGAAAAAAATATCTTCTATGGATAATTAAGCCATAGTAGGAAATCGTAAAACATAAATTGCAGTATCAACCGCAATTTTTGATCACGGAAAGTATAAAACCACATCACACTTTGATTAAAAACTACAACCACTATCAAATATTATTCCATTATTATTGCTAACTTAAAATAAATAAACAAACGCAGGCGTTACAAAATTTGAAATCAATTTATCTTTTGTACAAAGGCGTCGATCAATTCACCATGACGCCACAGTAGGTGTATGGAAGGTGTTACAGATATTGAAAATCATATCGTCTTCGCAATTACGTAACTGTCACATAGTTTACTTGTAATGACCAACTTGACCATCAAATCCGCTCTCCGTCCAAGGCTTCTTAAGGCATACTCATCGTATCAATGCAACTCAATTATTTGTAGTTTAAATCTAAATGGATATAATTTTATTTTTTGTATAGTTTATTTTAGACCGCAATGTAATAATTCTGTTTATCTTGAATTTTATGAATGGTTTGGAGAATTATCTACCTCTGGAAAATTCTATGAAAACATAGTTATCATTGGAGATTTTAACTTGCCAGCATTTTCTCAGTTTTATGAAAGTATAAGTAATAGTTCTGTGCAGTCTAATTCTGCAGATTGTAAACTACAATGTATTAGTAATTTTATGTTATTGTATAATCTCATTTCAAAAAACAATGTTCTTAACTCAAACAATAAAACGCTAGATCTAGTTCTCTCTAGTATAGCTAATACATTTGTAACAAAAGAGGTACTTTTAGTACCTGAGGATGAATATCATCCAGCGCTTAGTGTCTGTATACGATTTCCAAGTAATCCATATTCTCATGCCAGAGTTGAAAATCAATCTTGTAACCAAACATATTATCAATTTAGTTAAGTTAATATTGAAGTTTTAAAAATAAAATTATTGAGTCAGATTGGAACCGTTTATATGATCAAACTGATCCAAACAGTGCTGTGGACTTATTCTATTCAATTATATATAATATCTTTGATACCTGCATTCCTATCAAGAAAATTAGATCAAAGAGCAAATACCCAGTATGGTTTAATAAAGAAATAATTAGACTACTAAAAAGAAAAATAAGTTAGCTAAAAAAGAAAATTTCTGTATACTTTGAAACAAGGTTCAAAGAGATAAGAATTCTTTTAAAATCAACTATTGATAATGCGTACTCTGATTTTATAAAAGATGTGGAAATGTCAATTGGTACTGATGTTAGCAAGTTTTGGTCATACACTAAACTGTTGAGATCTAAAACCAAAATCTTAGATGAAATGTTCTATAATGAGGTTAAATACCAAGGGAAAGACATAGCTGATGCCTTTGCTCAGTTTTTTAGCTCAGTTCATAGCAGTATCCCACCTGAGTACAATATTGGAAAAATAATGTGCAATAATCCTAATCAAACTAACAATAACTCTTTTAATTTTGGTCTTGTGTCAGTTAACGATGTACTCGAAGGTTTCAATAATTTGAAAAATAAAAAAGTAGTAGTCCCGATGGAATTCCAACATTTATATTTAAACAACTTAAGGAAGTTCTAGTATCACAGTTGCATTTTATTATAAATTTGTCTTTATCCAATGGTATTTTTCCTGACCTCTGGAAGGCAGTAAAACTAACTCCTGTTTTCAAATCAGGGTCTGAATCAGAGGTCACAAATTATAGACCAATTTCTATCTTGAATAGCCCAGCAAAGGTCTTTGAAAATGTCATTTATAAAATCCTACTCAGTAGTGTCCAAAATTCACTTAGTCCGCTCCAGCATGGTTTCATTCCAAGGAGGAGCACGGAATCAAATCTTCTCGTATTTTCTAACTATGTGCATTCCGTTTTAGATGAAGGTGGAAGAGTAGATGTCATCTATACCGACTTTTCAAAGGCCTTTGATGTGGTTGATCATGATATTCTCTTGACAAAACTATACAGACTTGGTGCTAGTAAATCTGTCTTATCATTTTTTTGTTCCTACTTACAAAATCGCAGTTTTAGGGTAAATTTTCTAAATCATTATTCCAAAAGTATTGTTCCTTTATCAGGAATTGGACAAGGTACAAAGATTGGACCTCTAATTTACGTCATCTTTGCAAATGACCTCCCAGATATATTTCATTCTCTTTCCTTATTGTATGCCGATGATCTCAAATTGTACCGCTCTATCAAATCCAATTCAGATAAATCATTGCTGCAGAATGACTTAAATAGTTTAAATACTTGGTGTAATGAAAATAAACTTTTATTAAATATCAAAAATGTGTTGTATTGTCAATATCTAGACAAAAAGGTCACTATGTAGCAGAATATTATCTGGATGGTGTTCTACTAGAGTCTGTTGAATCTGTTAAAGATCTAGGCGTTATCTTTACCAATAATTTCAATTTCACCACTCATGTCAACATGATTGTTAATAACTCCTACAAACTAATAGGTTTCATAAAGAGATGCACAAGTGATTTCACCGACATAAAACCAATTGTCATGCTGTTTAACTCATTGGTCAGGAGTAGGCTTGAGTATTGTTCTACCGTGTGGCAACCATTTAATAAAAAAAATTGTCTCAATTGAATGCTTAGTTGAACGACGTGATGTAGCAGCTTTAATGATGCTTTTATGAAATCCTTAATAATTATATTGACTGTCCATACTTGTTAGGTGAGATCACTTTCCGCATCCCTAGGACAACCACTCGCACTCCTTCGTTATTCCACACCAAAAAAGCCAATACTGACTTATAAAAACTCATTTTTCATTCATACCTTAAATCTTTATAATACGTCATTTTATTACATCGACATTTTCAATAATTCTAAAACTACATTTAAAAAGAAAATTGTTTCGAATCTTGTATCCGGGTGACCAGTTTTGAGTATTAGTAGAGGATAATCTCTAATTTTAATTTCAAATTTAATGTTACTTTAAGTCTAGTTCTTAATATGTATTCTTTTTTGAGGGCCGTTTTAGGTTTACCTGTGGCCTCTACTTTGTAAACTTAAATAAATAAATAAATAAATAATATTATTTTGTTAGAGCACCCTGGATTATCCACACACTACATTTCTTACAAAGTCAATTGAAACATACCACGATACAAGCTTCCAAACAAATAACACCATTCCCCGGATCCACTATTAAGTGTTTTGAAAATGTGACTACCCCTGTTCGAGGGATGATAATTTTGGAATCGTGTTTGAACAAAATCACATGTTTTGCGGTTTTTGTCTAATCTGTTTTCGTAACCTATTAGTTTGGACACCCTAAATTTACTTATTTGTTAAATTTTTTATTATGTATTGGATGTTCCTATCGTTAAGAAGTGGATTTTTAAATTCTCATGTACTGCGAACATTTTTTCGTTTACAATGATGTACAATTAAGAAAAAAATTCCAGAAACCGCTGACTCAACCAATTATGGCGAACATACAATGATGATGTTGCTATATTCCCATAGGTTTTTCCAAATTTTCTGTCGACGAAAAAAAATTCTAATTGCAAAATTCAAGTAAAAAAAAAAAGAAAACTGTTCATGTTTTTGTTGGACAAATACAAATTCAAGAACTAAAAGTTGTAGAAAATATAATTGACAATAACTTTTTATTACATAATTAGATCAATCTAAATTTTTCCGAATTTTCAGTCGACGATAAAAAATTCTAAATGTAAAATTCAAGTAAAAAAATTAAAACTGTTCATGTTTCGTTGGGCAAATTCAAATTCAAGAACTAAAAGTTGTAGAAAATATAATTGATACAACTGTTATTACATAATTAGAGATACTGTTAAATAATGATGTCATGATTACTTAAAAGAGAAAAAAAATTGAATCAAAAGTTTCGTAAAAATTAAATTAGATAAAACTGGAACTTAAAGTAACAGGTTGTAAAACAATTAAAAACACCAAATTATATCAAAATCGCGAATACAAAATTAGAGATGTTGTGCTTAAATAATTTAAATAAGAGAAAGAGATAATAAAAACAGTTAAAATGTGAATAAATAAACAACATCCGTTAGGAAAAACTTTTTTGATATACATTTAAACACGGAAGGAACGATGTCAATTAACATCATCCTGTGTTTTTTAAAGAAAATCGTTCTTACAACCGTGTCTTACGTCTTACGTTTAAGTTTCATTAATTTACTTTTAATTGAACGTAATATTCGACATTGGAAAATATTTAAATGAATTTTTTCAATTAAACACTCCCGAGATATATGATTCATTTGAATTAATTATTCATGCAACAAAATAATTGTCCATATACGGTCGAATAACACAATGTTAGCAGAGCGACATCTATAAAAAATACAATTGTTTCAGTATGAAGAGCAAGCGTCATAACATATAGATTTTTATATCAAAAAATTTCACGCTAGCTATTTATGTTTTAAAATTAATATACAATTAGCAATGAATAATATTTAAAAATAAACCGTGATTTTGATTCTAGCGATGACTAAAAGGCGGTGACGAAAATTACTTTAAAAAGATATAAAGAACCTTCGTTCTAGATATAGATTATTACACACCTTTTCTCCCTCCATGGTAAAGGTTTCAGTAGCACAAAACGCACTAGAAATTAGATATGCGTTGTTAGAATAACTTTTAAACACTACGTTTATGTTTGTCGGAGTTAAGACTTGTTCGTCACCAGAAGAAATAGAAAAAAATTATTACATCATCGTATACACTTATAGAATATTTTAATCGCCAATCAAGAACAGAAACCCAAATTTTGTTCCGACAATATTCGTAATCGTAAGACCACCTTCGACATGCCTTTATAATTGACCGGTTATATAAATTATGTATGATTACGACGACAAATAGTAGCTGGCGTAAATGTGCGGATTAATTGGGATTATCATCTCTGTAAAGCATCAAACATCGGTTTTATTTTTTTTCTGTGTGCAACCGGTCGACTTTCAAGATTTCACTTTTACTAGTATGTAGACACATGGTCTTGATATAATACTTTTTTTTATATAAAAATGAATGAGTCATTAGTAAGTTATTGCAAGTGAATGTAGCATAACTTGCACATGCAAGCTTCTTTATGTTTCCTTATTTTATAAGGCTCTTCAAGGATCTAAAAGAATTGTGAAGTACATTATTCCTGGTGACTTGAGCCTCCCTTATCCAGCACGAAGAAAATTCCCCGATTTACAGAAATTACAAGTGTTGCTTTAAACTGAATTTTATTAATTTGTACATTATATAAGCGAAGAAAACTGAACTGAATTAAACATTTTTTCTCATTGTAACAGTGCAATGCGAGCGCAGGTCTAGGGCCGGACCTGATACACGTATATGCATGTATTTAAGCATAACCTTCAGTATGTTTCTTTTGTAATAAATTTTAATACGCAGTAATACATCTTATTTTTTTTGTCTTTTTTGCTTTAATGTACCACAAAATGGCTTAACGTAAATTTAATTTCATACGTAGGTATTTCTATTCCAAAAGAGTGAGGCCGAATATGTACTTTACAATAGTTAATTAATTTTAAAACTATCAAGAAGCTTCAGAAGAACAAGCATATGAGAGAATGTGAAAACGATAGGATTCATAACAAAATTAGTTAATTTAGTTTCAATAATATTATGTTGAAATATTATCGCAGGGATTAAACCAAAATCAAAATTTAGTTACACAAGATTGGATTTCCATGTTAACCACCTGGAAACAAGTTTTACGTCCAGTATTTCAGTACCTAGTTAAGGTTAATTTGTGAAAAGAATTATTACCGTGACAGCAAATCCAAAATTTAAGATAACCCATGACTGAAATATTGGTCGTTAGTATCATTTGTAATGAGAAACCATAGATAGACGACATCAATCTGAAATTTTCGAGAAAACACGAAAAAATCCATGTATTTACTATATTTTGAAAAATGCTATAAGTTGGATCAATCCTAATAGAGCTTAATACTTCGTGAAACGGACACCAAAATGTCACCGGTGGTTGACTTTAAGGCGACGTTTCGTGCATCGACTTCGGTGCAACTCATAAATTAAGCAGAATCATGACAAAGAATTAAATTTAAACATTTTGTTAGTTGTTCCAGGTTGTTCTATGTTTGTTCTATATTGTTCCAAAGGTATAAGAAACCCAAAAACATATTTTTAGCGTCCCTCCATTTTTTTAAACCTTTTTTATTGTCCTACATTGTTTTAAGTTCCAGGTTATTTGCTTTTTAGCGTCACCTCATTTTTAAAAAAAATAATGCTTTTTATTGTTGTAGGTGTTTAGAACATCGGTAGAGTGTCACAATGAAAATAATTGAAATTATAATTAGTTACAATGACTGTGTATAGTATGTAGTGTTTTTTGAAGAAAACATCGTTCCCTGTGTAAGGGGAACGAAAGGGAACTATACCGCGTATCCATTTAGTCATTTAGTGTGTAATTGTCCGATTATAGACTCCCAAATTACTTGTCCGAAAAAGTGTGACCAGACTTCTCAGATAGACTAAAAGTTGCAAGTTTTAAAAATATTTTCATATATTCAGGGTGATTCATAAAACGTACACAATCAAAGTTGATTTTGTTTAAACGGAACACCCTATATATTTTTGCACCGTCTTTATCAAGGCTGGTTTACACAACGGTGGGCGATAAAGTCCACACAACGGTGGGCGAAACGTCGGCGATTGCAACTTACTGAGTTGATTATTATTCCCACCTCCACCTAGAAGGGCTCTTATAGAGCACGAATAATATTAAGAAAGTTTTTGGAGGCCACATTACCTATATCATTTCTTATGTTACTAGTGAATTCTCCTTCAAAAATCAATGGGAAAGTATCTAACATGTCCTATACCTGAAATAAGCAGTTTTTGTAAAGTGGACTGCAAAAATTGGAATATTGGAGAATTATCATATGAATCAGAAACTATTTTCTCAAAACCACGAAATTTTCGAGACATCAATGTATTGACAAACTAGTATTAAAAAGTGTGTATAATCTAAAAACAAAATAAAAAATACGTTACTAGATGTAAAATGACTAATCTACTTCGGGTGGTACTTCAGAAAGTAGTTCTGGTCCGATATTCGATACGGCTATGCAAGTTTTGAAACAGAAGTAGCAGAGTAAAATACGTTAACCAACAAGTTACGTAAATGTCAGCCCCCAAATTCTTTAAGATGCTTAAAATAATATAGAAACCCATGATTCAGCATCTGCATCAACCTGCTTCGTCCGATTGAAGCCCATCAGTAAACAGCAGCTCTAGTGAATCCACATAAATCGCTGAGAATCTAAAATTATTGTTATTGTTTCGAACAAAAACTTTCATTGATTTAAATATTCACTTCAATACCTTTCCGTATTCATAGATTATAGTAAAATATTTTAATAGGATCAAACAACATATTTTCTAAGATAATATTCAGTGTCAAAACACTTCCGGTTCGGCCGGAAATGAGTATATATATATATATAACTTTGGAAATAGAACACTATGTCTTTTTTTTTTAATTTTTGGTTCCAGCTCATTATTTTCCATAAGAGAACTTTTTAAATTTAAGTGCATATATTTTTCTTAATTTATAAAACCAAATGTTTTAATTTTTTTATGATTTTATGAATTATGATTTTTTCTTTAAAAATATAATACATTTTATTAAATAATTAAACTCACAATAAAAAGTCTTACTTCTCCATTTTCGTTTTTAAAACTTTAATAAAGGGAATTTAATTAAAAAAAAAACGTTCTTGTAAAATAATGTATGTTAAATCAAAATATACAGGCTGTTTCATTAAGGCTGGTCACCGGCCATATCTCAGAAACTAGTAAACATAAAAGTAGGGAAAAAAATTCATTATTAAAGCGGCCACTAGAAAATCCTGGAAATTATTTTTAAGTTCCGTAATTCATCGCAAGGGGCGCAATTGAAAATTAAAAATAAAATTCTAAATTTCTCCGAAAATTCCCACCATTTAGTAACATCGTTAGAAAGCTTAGACAATTCTTCATTATTTTGGTCTAAGGCTTATTGGCGTACCGACCTTCATAAGAGTGGGAGAAACTATTGAAAGTGTAATCATTTAAATCGCTATTATTTTTAAACGACTTATCCGATTTTAGTAAACCTAGGCTTGTTTAGAAGAGAAAAGTAAGAACTTTTAACTATCGTATTCATTGGTACGCGATAGTTCATAATAAAATTGTTAGAGGGCGCAATTTGTAATAATACCAGTTTTTTCAGTTTATTCAGAAAAATTAAATCATACGGTATAGTTATGATATCATAATCGGAAAGTAGATTAAATTTGCAAGGAAAAACCTGAAAACCTCAACTCGATATCTTTGCTCGTTGCACAGTTATTGCCAAAAAAATAATTTTTAACACTGCAATACCAGTTTTTTGATTTTATTCAGAAAAAATTAAATCATACGGTATAATTTTGACATCATAAGCGGAAAGTAGATTAAATTTGTAAAAAAAACAAGTAACGCAATTTGATATCTTTATTCGTTCCAGAGTTATGGCGAAAGAAGACTTTTTAACCGTTTAATTTAATAGAACGGTAAAAATCATGAACAACTGTTAAAAAACAAGTGAAAATCTATAAATGTTCAAATTGACGGCCGTTTTGTAAAATACAACTATTAATTCTTCTTCTCGTACTGGTAACAGCTGTTATTATTATTATTATTATTGCAATTTCAATTCGGTAAATCATGTCTTCTTGGGTGGTTGGTCTCGTTTCGTAAACCCACAAGTAAAAATCTAATACAGTTAAATCCGGGGATCTAGGTGGCCACGGAAACAAACTACCCCTTCCGATCTAGCGATTTGGGTATCTAACATTTAAGAAATCGCGGACTCTTCGGGAATAGTGTGAAGGGCATCCATCATGTTGATACCACATAGATGCTCTTACGTTAAGGGAATGTCTTCTAAAAAATTGGGCAAGTCATTTTGTAAAAAGTTTAAATAAGATTCACCATTTAGGTGTCCATCAAAAACAAATGGTCCGATAATTGTGTCACTTAAAACACCACGCCACAAATTCACACTCCATCTGTTTTGGTGATCTACTTCGCGCATCCAATGAAAATTTGTTTGCGACCAATAATGCATATTGTGCAAATTAACTCTGCCGCAGCTACTAAAAGTAGCCTCATCGGTCCATAAAACTTTGGAAAAGAATCGAAGATTTTCACTACACATATCTCTCAGCCAATAGCAATAGTTGAGCCGCCTGTCAAAATCAGTGTCTGATAAAGCTTGGTGTAAAACTAGATGATTGAGATGCAGCTTAAAATTCTGAACACAGAAGCAACACCTACACCTAGTTCTGTGGAAATCTCCCTTACTTGAGACTCCGATTCTACGTACGCGAGAACATTAATACTATTGTCTTCATTTCCCGCCAACCCAAAACGCCTATAGTTTTAGCTTCACGCACTTTATTGATAGCGCCACAGCTCTGATGGAGCAGTGGTCGGCACGTTTTTTATAGCGAAGGATTCCCAATTGCTCGTTCCAGCGCCCCCAGGAATTATCCAGACAGTAATATACGAGTAGAGTATGAGGTCAAGACACGTGCTAAAGCATACGTTGTAATTAGAAATTAACACAACCACGAGACAACAAAAGAAATAGCAAAAAATATCACTTACGGCGAAATCGGTCGGATTTATATTTCCACACTGATTTAACTTGGAATTATTGAAGCCACATTGATATTTTACGAGTAATTTTTAGCTTCGTGAAGCACCGACAACCGCCCAATAGAAAGAGAAAGTCACAAAATGTCCGCCCGTCGTCTCGATTAATATTGAGAATAAATGGATCCACCAATGAAAAAAATCGTAGTGTGTGCGGTAAATTTGATTTTCGTCGCAACGTGCGACTCTCGCGACCTACGTTCGGGTTCGAGTATTTTGAACCGTAACACGTACGAGAAGAAGAATTAATAATTGTATTTTACAAAACGGCCGTCAATTTGAACATTTATAGTTTTTCATTTGTTTTTTAACAGTTGTTCATGATTTTTACCGTTCTATTAAATTAAACGGTTATATTTTCTTTTTTTGCCATAACTCTGGAACGAATAAAGATATCAAATTGCGTTACTCACGTTGTTTTGTTACAAATTTAATCTACTTTCCGCTTATGATGTCATAATTACACCGTATGATTTAATTTTTCTGGATAAAATCAAAAAACTGGTATTGCAGTGTTAAAAATTATTTTTTTTGGCAATAACTGTGCAACGAGGAAACATATCGAGTTGAGGTTTTCAGGTTTTTCTTGCAAATTAAATCTACTTTCCGATTATGATATCATAACTATAACGTATGATTTAATTTTTCTGAATAAAATCAAAAAAGTGGTATTATTACAAATTGCGCTCTCTAGCATTTTTATTATGAACTACCGCATACTAATGAATACGATAGTTAAAAGTACTTACCTTTCTCTTCTAAACAAGCCTAGGTTTACTAAAATCGAATAAGTCGTTTAAAAATAACAGCGATTTAATTGATTATACTTTCAATAACTTCCTCCACTCTCATTAAGGTCGGTACGCAAATGAGCCTTGGACCAAAATGATGTCTTGATATTGAAACCTAATTTTATCTAACGTTATAGAAAATTTACAACGAGTCTCTACTTACTGTTATCACCCTGTATATTATAGATTATAAACAGATGTGGGATTGAACAGAATTTTTGTGTTATTATATCGGGTTGCCTTTAGATGTTGATATGGAAACAAAAGGTTTGCAGATACAATCAATTTAGTAAACTTTTAAGGTCGAAGTTATTGCAAATTTTGAACTGGTTTAATTTAACGAGTAAATAAAAATTTGTTCTTTCTTTGTTTATTTCCACATACGAAATAAGCAACTTAGTTTTTTCTCTACCTTGTATTCACAACTAATCTCTCAAAACTTCGACATATGTCAAACACAGTGCATAATTGAGCAATTGTCAAATCACATGGCGTTTCATGGCTAGCTAATGCAAATTATGTGAAGACAATGTGATTTTTAACAATTATTGCGATTATTTCGAAAAGTTGACAAGTTAGCTGTACCACTATGCTACTTGAAGGCATTTTAATTATCTATCAGAATTTCAAGTAATATACAGGGTGTTCCATTTGAAAAAATAAAGTTTTGACCTTTTTTGTATGTCAAGTCAAGATCATAAATTTTAAACCGCCCTGTATAAGATAAAATAAATTTATTTAGGTAGCTGTTAAATACAAAACTTTTCCAAACTGCATCTAAAATTTCAGCCTTATATGGGTTCAAATAGGAGCTAAATTTAACTTTTGGTGGGATCATATTTTGAAAGAAAATATATAGGGGGTTTCATTTAAAATTAACAAGTTGTTACTACTTTTGAGTAGAATCAGCAACACCGCCAAAATGAAAATATTTTAGAAAGATAGATCGTGTCTATTTATGGCAGTAACCAAATATTCAGATAACTCCTATGCCCCGCTTTCCATAAACGTCTAACCTACCATCGACTATCAATGACCCTGTATAAAAAAGTCGTTACCAAAACCACATCTATTGTCCATTTATTGCCCCTTTTCTCAATAAAATTATAATGTATATAGGGTGTTTCCAAACCAACGCGAAAAATTTTGGAGGAGATTATTAAAGGGGATTATTAATTTGCCCCTGCAACACTGGTAGAAATGTAAAAATATTTAAAGAATCTATTTTTGTGAGTGTATGTGCAACATAAAATTTGACGTTTCTATCTTGCCATTTTCAAGAAGAAAATTTAAAACCTGATTTTAGGGGACGAGTTTTAGAAATTTTTTTTAGAAAAAATCCGTCTTAATTTTCGATGGAGAGTAGCCTCCTAAATTTTTTTCGCATAAGTTTGAAGACACACTTGTATATAATAAACCTACAGTTAATACACAACGGAATTCTAGAAATCATGCCCTTAAAACTGTGAGACGGGAACGTTAGAGGAAACACAACAAATCACACTGCAAGAAAATTAACGAATCTGCAAAACAGTCAGTCTATCCTTTGAAATTAGCGAATTCTTGTAATTTAAATAAATAGCTGCGAATTTCAACGAGTTACCTTAACAGTTACGTTTATTGAAAAGAAAAACGAGTTTGAGAACAATAAACAATATTTGTTATTTAAGTACAAATGACGACAGTTCGCACATAAGCCAACAAAATTTCCCTCACCTCATGTATGCATGTCAATTAATGTGTAAAAGATAACTGGTGTCGCCACCTACTTAAATAATAAGAACTAATGGGAATAGTTTGAACGAAATATTATTAGTAACTTTTCATTATTTCGGTTTCATAGTGAGGTGGTAGTTTCCCTTACAACATCAATTACTTAAAAATCTATTAATAAGCTATTTATGTTACCAGTGACGAAACGCATAATATCACATGAGTTACAAAAATCATGTTACGTGTAGTTATCATTTCTAAAACGAATGTCAAAATAATCTGAAAAGTGGCCAAAATTTTACTTTTCGTAACTAGTTAGGAAAAGTGAACCATTTTACGCCTACTTTTATTATGAAAAATGTCGATTTATATGCCAAAATTAGAAAAATAAATTTCAAATTGTGCCTGAACTTTAGCAACTAACCTCGTATCGAAACATTATAAATTCTACGACTAAACCTTTACAATTGTCTTTAACTTTATGTTCACTAGATTCGATAAACCATGAAGTAGAACAATTGTAGATTAAAATTTTACGTCTGATAATTTTGGTGACGCATTATCGTCGTTTTAACCATACTTCCATGAATGTCAATTTTTAGTTAGATCAGTTTTAGTAATAAATTCCTTCTAAAACGAAACGCATAAACGAAACTAATAGAACATACGTTTACATATGGCATATAAATTTGTAAATTTGTGTTTATTAATCAAACAAAACGGTTAAAAATATAAAAAAAATAATTTATGCAAATTGATCTTTTTGTTGGTTCTTAAATTAACAATGTTACGATGTCAAATTTTCTTCTTTTTATCTTCATTTCCACGTCTTACATATAAATAGGATTTATGTTCACATCATGTCACAAACTTTATAAAAAGAATGAAGTTTGAATAATTTACATGTTCTGTCGACATCAAAAATATAGCACGAAATCGTTTCTTAGCAGCACGATTCGATTCATAATCTAGCCTTAAAAAAGATTGAATAAATAATCAGTAACCTTCTCAAAGAAAAAATAGTAATTTTACTATTTACTCTATAAATTTGACATAAAAATTAGTAATGGTTAATATTGAAATTGACAAATTCAATATCGGAAAAAGATTTGGACAGGTGTGTATAGGTATATTGTGTTTACAATATAAGTAAAATTTCGTAGCATAGAAATAACATGTACGAGGGTGTTTCGAGAACGTCTCAATTTAAAATGGAATTGAAAATTTTGGTAGATTTGGACGAAATGTCATATAGATGCCTATTTCATTAATATCTGAACAATACTGTGTTATTTTACTAACCCTTGCACTATCACCACCAATTTTCGGTATGATAACTTTTAGTAATTCATATTTCCAATGTAACTGTTATTGCAACCTATTTCAATATGCCGTTAATGGGCCGTTAAGACCGGTTGGATGTAGCAAGACACTTGATGCTTTCTAGCTGTTTACATTGTAATATATTCTATTTATACAACGATTTATTATAATTCACATTATCTGGTTACAGCGGAGGGTTGTTGATGTTCCCGTAGGGTTAATCTGTGATGGGTTACAACAATTGGATGTCCACAAAGATATGATAGAGAATAGATACTGTTGAGGGCATTTAATTTATAAAATTTTAGACAAAAAGAAAAAAAGAACATCCAGACCTACGTGACGTACAATACGTCACTTTCTCTCTATCTGAATTAATTTAATTGTGAATTTCAAGAATAAAAAATTAGTAAAAAAATTGGTTATTTGTTTTGAAGAAGAGAACTATTATTCGACAAATTATTAAAAAATAAACAAGGACTGTGCCTTCTCACTTAGATTGTTATAATTTACTATAAAATGCAACATACTAAGACTTGTTCGTTTTACCTTTACCTGGATGCGTAGTGGTGTAAATAGTTTTAACCAATAGACGTCAAGGCCAAGCTTTTCACCGTTTTATTCTTAAATCAATTTAAGTAGAGATTATGAAATTTTGAGAAATCTCATTACATAGTATGTTGTGAAAACATATCGTGATAAAGTTATCGTATAACTGATAGCGGTTAATTTAAAAGCATAGTCAAAATATTGCGATGATGAAACCAGTGTGACAATACTTGGATCACATGGATAAAGACGATTATAAAGAATAACATAGAAGATATTATGGGAAAAAATGTAAAACGTTTAGTGGGACAAATAAAACCATTGAAGATATTAAACAATTTTGCTTCTTTAGAAATAAATATCGAAAGCAAAGAAAGAAATGAGTGGTAGGTAATTTAAAGAAAGTAAAAATAACGAGTGTAGACCAAGAAGAACAAGAACAAATAAAAGACATAGAAGTGCTAAGATACATTAATGGAGATTAATTAATAAAACATAATTTAAAAAATATAGAACTAAATAATGAATATGTATTAAAAACACAGATACAAACTATACGAAAATAGAGAATTGTATGAAAACATAATAAGGAAGAAAATAAATTTAAATGTTTATGTAACTGGCTTAGTAAATGTTTGAACTAAATTCAAAATTTTTACAAATTTTAAGAGAAATTAATTCGGTGATTGTTTTAAGAAAATAATTTTATAAATGACTGTTGCCCGAGTAATTATAAATTGACAATTGATTAATACAAATATAGGTGTATTAAATTTTGAAAGTAATTTCATTATACCTCTTGTCCCATTAGCAAAGTAGAATTTCACAAGCCTCTCTTAAAGTGAATTTTTCATTAGCAAAATTGTTCGCCATGCAGATGGTAATCACTTGGTGCCAGGTCTAGACTTTAAAGTGGATAGATGTATTAGAACCTTCCAACCAAGCTCGGAGTTTTTGGCGAGTCATTGTCGATGTGTGTGGTCTGGCGTTGTCTGATGGAACACAATTCCTCGCCTATTGGCCATAGCTGGTATCTGAGCGATTGCTTTCTTAAGAAGGTTCAATTGTTTACAGTACAGTTCCCTAGCTTGGTCACCGTTTCTGCCGGTTCGCCACGATTCGACCACGACAATTTTTGCTTGACGTTGTCAAAAGTGATCCACCCTTCACATTTTAGAAATGGGTCGATTTTGTTGCGATTCACAGATGGAAATTCGGTCCTTGGGGTTTTTTTGCGTTAAATAGTACGACACCCATACATTGAGCTTCTTTTTGCATCCAGCCTTATTCAAATGGTTCCCAAAGGTTCTTTGTGCAATCTATAGCTCTTGTGCAATCGAAGCAGTGCTTACATGACGGTCGAACTAGACAATGTCCATGATTTTATAGACATTTTTGACAATTGGCCTTCCAGTGCGTAGTGCATCTTTGACATCGAAATTATCGGAACGGAATCGACTAAACGAAAATTGCGCGTAATTGGCTGTTGCAGTATCAGGACAATAAGCACTGCGTTTTCGTCTTTATCGAAGAAAAACTATTTTGTCTTTGCTAGTCCCATCTCTGACGAGGGCTAATCACAAAACTGTCACAAAAGTTTGTGCCACTTAGTGGAATTTGATCGAACTTTTACAACGCGACATACAGATAATTAAAGCCATCTATTGGAAAAATGATGGATTTCTTTTTACTACACCTACATGAATAAAATAAGAAGTCTAATCAATAAATAGTAAAACAAGAGTGTTAAATAAACAAGTGTCACCACACGAAGAGAAGTTTGCAGAGCGACTGAGTGCACCAAAGAGTAGTCGTGGCACTTTTTTTCGATTTCGCTGGTATTTACTCTAAATTTACTTAACAAATAAGCATAACAACTTTGAAGTGGTAGTTGTAATATTGAGGTTAGTGCGCTCAGCCGCTTTGATTATTCGTCGCAATGAGAAAACGTTCTAATTTAATCAAAACAAATGACAGACAAATAGCGTGCTACAAAGTTCAGTTCAGTTCGGTATTACTCATAGAAAAATAAATTGTAATTGTAAATAATTCAACATTTAATCAAAAATGTTGCTGGACAAAATAACTGTCGTTTAACATTATTATTGTTATTGCAGTTCATAGAATATTTTATATCTTTCATTATTGTTCACGTACTTCCATCCATTGTCCATGTGCCTACATCTTTAATATTTGATTTCAAAAATTATGATCATATCTAACATAACGTTAGCTTTAAAAAATGTCATTCGCTTTTCTTTTACGAAGACTGAATGAGTCGCGGGACTGACTAAATCAAGTCATATAACTTGAAATTTTACTTCGAAAACGTATTTAAGCCAACTGAAGTCGATATTAATCTCAAACAATAATTTCTTAGTTTGAATTTATTAAATTAAAAAAAAACGGAACAATTGTTGTATACTTTAAATTTAACAATGTCCATACGTTTGTTTTCTTTGTATGAAATATACATATGAATAAACACCAACGCAAAAGCAACATATAAGTATAAAGTAAAATAATCTATCACCTGCTGGTGTAGGTATTTCACTACAGAGGAACATACAAACAAAAAATGTAGAACTAATCAAATCAAATCAAACACAGCTTTATTGTCACTGAAATTTACATTTCTTGGACAAAGTATAACAACAAAAATATAAATATAAATAATAAATATAAAATAAGTATATAAATAGTTGAAGTCAATATAATAATAAGTCCAAATACATTGGGTCACTGAATTACATATAAATTAAAATTAGTTATTGTTATTAAAAGTAACAGCAAAAAAATCAGAGATTTGATATAATAGTCTGTCAATCAGAAATATATTTATAGTTTTTCTAAATTTAGTTTGGGGATACATTGATTTGTAAAAAGCTGGTAGGTCATTGTATAATTTTATACCACTATACATGATAGAGTTTTTAGTACATTCCAATTTCGGAGTTTCTAAGCTAAGGTTGTAAGAAGAGGAGTTTCTAGTATTTTGTGAATGAACCTGCCTTTGCGGAAAATTGTGCAGATGGTTATGAATGAAACTAACGGTTTCTAAAATGAATAATGCCGGAAGAGTTAAAATTTTGAATTTTTAAAGTATTCTTGACAATGGTCTCTTTTTTTCAGTCCGAAAATGTGTCTGATAGCTCTTCTTTGTAATTTAACAGGCACCCCAAAACGGTAATGCATATCGCAAAAGAGATTCGAAAAGAGCAAAATATGTTGTCCTAGCGGTGGTTACATTTAGTTCACTGGAAATTGTTTTTAATGCATAACATGTAGAAGACAACTTATTTACTAATAAATCAATGTGAGGCGACCATTTCAGGGAATTGCCTAAAATAAGACCTACAAACTTAGTCGATTTAGCAACTTGAATTATATTATTGTCGTCTAACACTATCGGATCTAATTTTCCTTTGAAACACACGGCCTTGGTTTTTACTGCATTTAAACTTGTTTGAGTCACACCACATTTTCAGTACTAGAAGATCTGCTTTTATTGAATTTTGCAGCGATTTCGATTGTGAGACTCTCCACGTGATGCTGGTGTCATCTGCGAATAATGTTATTTTGCCGTTAATATTCAATCGTTTATAAATAATAAAAATAGGATTGGTCAAAGAACCGATCCTTGTGGAACTCCGTGCATAACATTATTTGCATTTAAGTTTTTATTTTTGATTTTGACGTATTGTTTTCTTCCCTCTGATCCCATAGTACTCCATTTTTGTGATTAAAATATCATGTCTTACACAATCAAATGCATCAGCAAAGTCACAGAACACAACCCCATAGAGTATCCCTCGTTTATACCCTTAAGAATTTCTCCCAATACAGAAAACATTGCATCCGTAGTATTACGATTTGTCAAAAAGCCAAATTGATAGTTACTGATAATATGAAATTGCACGAGAAACGACAGTAATCTGTTTTTAACTAACTTCTCTATTATTTTTGAAATTACCGATAACAGTGTTATGGGTCTATAATTACATACATTATTTTTACATCCGCCCTTGTACAACGGAATGATGACGGCTGAAATAAATTTTAAAAATTGGCGTGAAATAAATAAAAGGACAAGAGAAATATAAGAGTTAACTGCAATACCTAGTAGAAAGTAGTATATTGAAAAACAAGTGTAATAACAAGACCTTTTGTAGCGCGAGACCCCATGTACCAGTAGGTAAATAGTAAGAAGAAATTTTGAATATCGAAAATTTTCGGTAAAGTCAATGATGAAAAACTAGCTTACAAATCAAAATGTTGATAAGAATATAAAAATGACAAACGAGGTTTTTAAAAAAATCGACTTGTACGAAAAGGCTGTTTTTTGAATGAATTTAGTACATTTGACTTGCCTAGAGTAATACTTGGTATACAGTTGAGACAAATAGAAAAGAAAAAAAGAAAAAACAACCGAGTCAATTTTATTGCATTTAAAACCCTAGAAGAAATTGCTTCTACCAAACATTTCTATTTAAGGGGCTACCACGATAGATATGATACGTTCGTCGAATATATATCTCAGCGCCGTTGATAAGAGTGACACCTGTCCAACAAATTGCCGGTGTAACATTGACCATGCTTGATGCAATGGAGGCGAGGCAGATTGACTTCCTTAGAAAAACTTCTGAAGACCAGAAGGGATGAAGCAAAGTTGGTAAAGTCCATAGTTGTGGTGAAGACCAACAAAGGATGTCCCCAAGGCAGAGTGCTATCGCCCCTGATGTGGAGTCTACTTATAGACGTTCTTCTTTGTCTTTGTCTAGCAAAGGGATCGCCTGTCAAGATATTGTTATATTTGCATAAGGCAAGTATGAGAACATCCTTTGTGACATAGTACAGACAGGACTGGCATTGGCAGAGATAGTGCAGGTCCGCTGGTCTGGGAATTAACCCCAGTGAAACTACGCTGGTGACCTTTACCCGTAGATTGAAACTCGACGATTTTAAGCCAATCCAGGTTGGTGGGACGGTAGTCGGCTTTAGTAACTCGGTCAAATACGTAGGTATCATACTAGATAAGAAACGAAACTGGAAGGAACACTTGGTGAATGTTACCAACAAAGCCATCAAGACACAGTTAATATGCAATAGACTCGCAGGTAAAAATGGGGCTGCAAGCCTGAAATACTGCGATGGATGTATTGCATGATGATTCGCCCCATCATTACGTTCGGTGCGGTTGTCTAATGGCAAAAACTCACTGAGTTTACCACCAGGAAAAGACTTGACAGAGTGCAGAAACTCGCGTGCATTAGCATCACGAGACCAATGCGTACCTGCCCTACAGCAGGCATTGAGCATCTTTTGGGCTGATCCCTCTCCATCTTGTTATTGAGAGGGAGGCCAGGCTTGCAGTTTTGCGCCTTTAAAGACTAGAAAAGGATACTCAATGAGCGATATCCCTTGCTTCTCTCTCACAGAGACAATATAAACAGGGACTTCCTATTTGAAGCCAACTTCCGGACGGTACTAGGCAATAAAAAGATATGGGCGGCCGGAGGATCTTTCTTCCCAGTGCCAGATCTGCTGGTTTACAGACGGATCAAGGACGGCTGAAGGTACCAGTACGGGGGTATTTGGTCCACGTACTAAATATTACAAGCCCATGGGCAAGCATAGCAGTACCTTTCAGGTGGAAGTTCACGCAATAGAATGCTGCGTCTAGTTTAACCTGGATCGAGGATATCAATATTATGTCTGATAGCCAGGCGGTCATCTCAGCGCTGAACAGTTGTGTCATAAGCTCAAATATGGTGAAAACTTGCAAAAAGAAACTGAACAAACTGGGGGCATGCAATAGCTTGGGTCCCAGGATATTCTGGAATTTCTGGTAACGAGCAGGCGGATGCCCTTGCCAGAAAAGGGGCGGCCACCCGTTTGTAAGACCAGAGCCCTTCTGTGGTATTAACAAGCACACAATACGTAAAGAACAGAAGGAAAATTCAGAAAACTGGGTCAATTTACCAGGGCTGAGGCAATCCAAAGCTCTACTAGGAGACTTAACCGGTAAAAAGCACAGGGATTACTTAGCAGTTAGCAGGAATCACTTAAAAATTCTCACTGGTTTCCTGACGGGGCACTGCCGACTTGGCGGACATTTTGCTAAGATTGATGTGACAACTAACTCGACATGCAGATATTGCTGCGAGTCGAAAGAGACCCAGACCCACCTACTTACAGAATGTGAAACCACGCTTTCCAGAAGGTGGAACTGTTTTGGGAAACGTTTCCTCGAACTGGAGGAAATTACTCTTCTCAATCCAAGGTCAGTCCTGAGAACTTAACCTACTGGAGGAGGTATGAGTTCAGAAAGGAGGAGCACAATAATCAGTACTGATTCCGTGCTACACACCCCAGATTATATCTATCTATCTAAGTAGAGGGTATGGCAAGGCTACATCGGTTAGTGTAAGCAAGAGTACTTTTAGAGGAGGTAGAGTTTGGCCACTCAACTGAAATAAATTCGCAGATCATTTGGGGTTAGAACACATTTTATCGAGCAAGATAAAGTCGCTGATTGCTCTGACGGATCTACTAATCAAGCTATTTGCATCGAAAATTCGACTACTGAAGAACATTTTTAGTTCTGGAAATAGTGTTACACCTACATCAATTAATACCAAGAAAGTATTAGGTGAAATAACAACAAATATATTGAAGTTTAAATCAAATAGGAACTGGAACAAATGAAACTATTGAGCAACGGCAGCGCCCGCAGTTATCATCACTAATTCCAACCTATGAGGAAACTCTTGAAGAGAAACAGAGAAAAAGATAATGTTAATACAAAAAAAAGAAAAGATAATGCATAAAGTAAATATAAACATACACCGAATGCGAACATTATCTACAGATAAAATTTAAACAGAAATTAATTTCCTATGTATAATCTTAGATAAGGAAAGGTGCGCTATCTGTAAAACCATTCCTTACCTTGATCTGCATTATCAGGATTTAATTGACCCCATTAACAATCAATCCCAAAGAGCAATCTATTTTGTTCGTTGGATACTTTCCATTGGTCAATGTAATTCGCACAACAATAATGATAGAGGTGATTAATTAAGTTTAATAAATTTAATAGTTAATGAAGTAACAATTAGAATTTTATTGCAATGTAAAAGTACAAACTTTCTACGCTTTCATTTCATTAACACCCTCGTAGAATAAATTGAATAAACTTTTTCTTCACAAAACCTTGCGAATTCTATACAATAGTTCAAATAAATATAACAATTAAAATTTAATTGAAAATAATATGCAATTGTGTTAACATTAACTTTTTCAAAGTTTGCATGTATAATTTTCGATTAAATTTCAATAGTTTGATCACACCATAGTGTATCACGGTTCAATTATTGCAGATTTTATTATAGACTAACGATAATAAATAATGTATAAGTATGTTAATATTTTTTTCTATTTTACCCATTTAATGTCGACATTTCGATGCTCTGATGACGTCATTTGAGTACTTTATTGGATGTTTTTTTTTCACGGAACACTTTTTTACTGCTTTTTTGTTTTTTAGGGTTGGTACTAATTTATATTAAATTAAAGTGACAGATAACATACATATTAATAGTATAGATTAATGATAAACTTTAATTATCTAATTAATTTGTTTATAAATCATGAAGACTTATTATTAAAAATACCCAAATATTTGAATAGTAGGGACACGAGACACTAGGAATTTCTTCCCTATACAAAGCAAACGCAGGCGCATAAACGAAAATTTAATTTCATAACCTATACTTCTATTTACGTGTGTTTTGTAATTCAAAATATTTAATAAAATTATTATACAATATCAGGACCAAAAAACAAACGGTATTTATTTAATCTTTAAATTCAAATAATTGAAATTTAAATGTCAAATGAACGCAATAAAATTAAATTTGTGTTAAATTTTCTTTTGTTTTTGTAAAAGTAAAGAATACTAGATTCACAAAGCACTACTAGATTACCGCAATACTGAAAAATTTTATTTCTTTCAAACCGTTAAAAATGGGGTAAAATAGAAAATAGTATAAGAAATTCGTAGCTAATTTCTTAATTACTAATTTGTTTGTCTCTTTATTTGACCAAAAAATTTAATATACGTTGTATACTTAATTCTTCCATAACATCCTGACCACAAAAAAGCAAACACTGATTTATGAAATCTTTCCGAGATTTAACACTCTTGTAAATGTTAACATTTAATGATAAAAACTTAGCAACATTACTAAATCACTATTTTCAGTTTAAATTGCATGTTAAACGTTTTTGTGATTCACTGCTATTTTTATAGATACTACGTATAAGAGTAACTAATAGGAAGTAGTATCATCCATTTCTCTAGCAATTTTTTAATAAATATACGTAAGATGGGTTACTATAAATAAATTCCAGGAATGTTTCAAGGATTCGGCTCTGGGAAATTTAATTTGAATATGTTTCTTGAAATTTATTTTAAATAGTATGTTTCATTCATTATTATTATTACGAAGTCAATATGGAATAATTCAATTTTTAAGATATCTAATTCATTAGTTAAAGCAAAGAAAATGTGAGCAAAATATAATTAATTATAATGCGTTCAGCGAAGATACGGAGTTAAGCCACTCCCTATAAATTCGCGCTAAATTTAAATAAAATTATTTTATCGGTTAAAATTATAAAGTCAGTATTACAACCAACCGACATGATTTCCGCGTTGCTTGAAATTTTGCTTTTTACATTGGTTTTGGTTATTATCTTTTCAGTAGTTTTCTCGTTTCTATTCAATTTACAAAACAGTATATATCAATTTTTTATAACGTATAAATTAATTTACATAATGTAAAGTAGTCTCTTCATTTATTGGTTCAAATTATAACAAACTAATAAAGGAGTGGCTTAACTCCATGTGTTCTTTGAACGTATTATAGTATATATTTATTTGTGTAATGTTTTTCAACTAATTTAAAAAAACTGTTGAATGTTATCTGATATCCAATATATAAACTATATTATTCTAATTTTAAATATCGTACTATTGGTAAAATACAAACAGCACGACACTACTTGCGTTCTCCTGGTTATTTCAATTGCGTAATACGTATTTTTCCATTTACGATACATATTATAGTTTCGCTCCAGATAATGAAGAAATCAACAAGTTCTACGAATTTATAGCTGAAGTAGGTATGAGTTTTATGATTAAAATAATAAAATTCTGCGGCTCCATAAATAATAGATTAAATCAACTCTTTGGTCTTTCAAAGATTTTTTCATAAGGAAAGATTTTTGATGTAGATATTATTAGAAGAGATTGCCATTCGTTACAGTTTTGAAGACTTGTACGATCAATGTTTTCAATTATGCAAATAAAATCTGCATTGGTTTTGGTACTAAATTTATCGTCAGAGATTATTATTTTCATTGATCTTCTCGTTTCGAAATGAGTAAGATCTTTTCCAACTATAGCATTCTAATTAAAGTCCATAACAAAAGAAACTATAAGGATAAGAAAATACCTATGTATACTAATACTATTTATTAAGTTATCTCATATTATCCAATGTACGTTTGTAGAATAATCGTTAAAATTACATAGAAAAGTTCAAACTTTTGTGTCGTCATTCAGTGACGGATTAACAAAATTGAAAAAAAAAACGATGAGAATTAAGCACTAATTTGTACCCAAAAAATCAAAATTTGTATCACTGTACCGATTTTTTAAAGTGTCAAAATCAACACAACAAACATCTTTAATTAAGGACTTATTTGTACCCACGATTGTTTTTCCATAATCTGAATAATTAGTTATATAAATAAGATGGTGAATTATGCGACGGTTTTCAAAATATTAACACCCTTTTTTCACTTTTTCTAACGAAAAAGAGTTGTAATGAAGTAAAGGAAAAATCTTTCTTCGATGGCCGGTCGAGTCGGGCGGCCTCCTGGTCATCCGCCCGTATGTAAACAAGATATCAAGAAAACCACTTGTCTGATTCTTATGAAACTTTATAATACATACCACAAATTTGATTAGATTTTGAGCATAACCAATCAAGCTAAAAGGGCCGTTAACCTAGACAGATTTTAGAATTTTTTTAATATTTAGAAAAATATTCACTCTACTCATTTATACTTTAAATAAAAGTTGTTTGTAATTTAATTATACACAACTTTTGTTTAAACTATTTTTGGATCAGAGAAGTAATTACTTAGACTATCACGCGTCTTAAAAAAATGTGCGTGCGTGATACCTAGTTTTGTCTGAACGTAGGAATGCTAAGCGTAGCAGGTAGTGTTTGTATAATGGATTACCATTTAGATATATGTAACAATTGTTGGTCGTTACTGAAATGTATAATTCGATTTTACAAATTGCGTCACGGTGCACATTTCCTTCTTTCTTAAGCGTGATTTTTTTCCTAGACGTATCCGTTTTCTTTCACTGTTTCTATCAAAATTATTGAGACGTTGTCAGAAGTTTATTTTATTTTTCGAGCAAAATGTTTTGTCATCGCACACTTTCGATATTCTGTTACACGTTTTTAGTATCAGAACGATGTCGAGTCTACGTGAAACGCTGTTTTTATATAATTTCATCATGCATTCTAACAGTTTTGGCAATAATTCGTTAAAAAATATGCAAACAAAACAAAATAGACAATTTTATATATCCAATTTAGAATTAATTTGTACCCACGATGATATACTCATAATGTCTTTCTTTTTTGGTAATTTCTTAGAAGTCCGCCCACTTCCGATGTAGTATGTAGACTACTATCTGCTGACTTATTACATTGTTTACATAGTTTCAGTAGAATTTTACTTAATTACTTAATTTAATCCTTTAGCGGAGTATTTTAAAAAAGTGGATTATATCTTAATTAGAAAACATTTTCTTCCGATAGATGCTGTAGCACTATCGCAAATTATTGCTTTCAAATAGTCATTTGTTCGTAACGTCAGCCGCTCTAGTAGTAGTGGAACTAATGGTAAGGAAAACACTATACTTAACCTATAAAAAATGATAAGTTTATTAATGTAAAGATATACAATAAAATGTGTATTTCTTCTACACCATTTATCAGCCTGCATCTCACAAACTAACAAGATTAGAAAAAAATAGATTTAGGCATTTAAAGTTTCCTTAACGATCTATCATTCCTCTATATTTACGGCATCCTGTACATATTAGAAGGCATTGTAGATTACGTACCACCAACGACAGTTGGAAGTTTAACAATACATGTATAAATACGACAACAAACCAAAGTGATTCGCGTCCGCCTTAACTATAAACTACGTATGTAAAGGAAGGATGGATAAGATGACTCCACGTGATATCAACACAATAATATCTTGTTTTTCATTTCAGAGTCATCGTCGTACATTGAGATTTAAAAGGTTCTTTACGTTACTTGATTATTTAAAACTTACACACATTCTTTTTATGTTTATAACTTCATGTCAAAATCGTCATCTTACCCTCACATAAGGGTAAGATGACGCAACTAGGCGGATAAGATGAAGAAATCAAAAGAGAATTATTAAAGTGCCTATATTATATTAATTTCTTTCGCAATGGTCACTAACATTCATTGAGCTTTACTTCTGCTTTAATTACACCAGTACATTCAGTATGGGCCCATTTTCCATATAAGAAGCAGACGTACAAAATTTCATCTTTACCCGATTCGTTACAAAATAAACATAGTCAGAATCATCAGCTTCCTCGTAACCCGATAGTCTGCAAATTCACATTTGTAAGAACATGACACATACCATACCAAGAAGTTCCAAATTTGATAGATTATAATATCGAGTTTTTTGTGATCTGTGAGTTCTTAAACGAGTTTTTTTCCAAAACGTTTAAAATGTGTGCCGAAATTATAAAAGAAAAATCAATGATGGCTAATTATTATTGAGATTACGGAAAAACCATCGTGGGTACAAATTCTAAATTCAGTAGATAAGATTGTCTATTTGGGAATTAAAACGCGTAATAAAATTTTACTATAAAATATGGAAAAACCATCGTGGATACAATTTAGTTTATAATTCGATTATCATCTTTGTTTTCGACTTGTAAATTTCTTAAACACTGAGATCAAGCTACAACCGCCATGTTTAAAAACTAAGAAGAAACCATTAACTTGGAAAACTTCTTAACAAGAACTAAGTGCTAATTAGATGATAGATGTATTTTCCAGCAAGAGATTTAGCTGAAACCTCCACCCGTAAAATCTAGGAATGAACCATTAATTTGGTTAATTGTATACTCAATACTTAAAGGATAATTAAATGCCCAATTGACGAATTAAGCGCTTAATTTTTTTTTGATAATACGTGTGGGGGGTTCCAGGTTTACATCAAGCTACAACCATAACGCTGAAAAACTAAGAAGGAACCATTAATTTGGAAAATTATTTACGCAGATATTAACACGTTGACGGGTAATGGCGCCGTGCTGGAAATTCCAAAGGTAACACAAAGCCGAGCAGCGTCATTAGAGACAAAACGCAGAACAGCGTAAATATTTGCTTGTGGAATATCCATAGTTTAATATTCACTGCCACACTAGGCATCTTTTCGATTATCTACGTGTTACAGAATAGGACATATTTGAGGAGAAGTGTACCTCTTCCTGTGCTTCGATATTCCATTGCCTACTTATAAACAACGCTGTACGGCGTCACTAAGCCCATATAATTCCATTTAGTATTCTGTATTCTAAGTACTGTACAAGCACAAACACGCGTTCTTATTGAGTCAGTGTCTTGCGTTAAAATAAAATTGTTTTTATAGTTGATGTAAAAAGCTGAAGACAATTATGAACCTATGTAAGAGAATACAATCGTCTACGTAGACTGTATAGTAAACGGCTGGCCGCAGGACAAGGATGAATATCTAGACAATGAAGAAGCAGAAGATCCTCATGTAGATGACGACGGAGAATTATGGTCTTTTTAGAAATGAGAATGACGATAAGTAAAATAAACACAGCCCCAGTACCTGATTTTCAATTCGATTAGGGTAGCGACACCTTTACAAGCATTGGAAAGCGTATTACTCCAGACATGTACTAGAGTGTACCAATAATTACGGTGAAGTTCAAGTCCACCAAAAACGAGAAACAGACGGACTGCAACTTTCAAGCCAGTGGATGAAAGTCGGTCAGTTTTTGGGGTTATGTTCACTTCAATGACAAATAAGCATCAGTAAAGTGCGCTGTTATTTTTCATACAAAGATGTTTTGTATTGTCATCTTATATTTAGTTATGTTATATCAGTTCGAAGATGTGAGCAGACACTTTGAAATCTGTGTTGTTCACCAGTTGGTTCACAGCCTAAGAAAAAGTTCAACATGTTGATAAATAATTTTCAATCCACTTATGAACCAATCGGATAACTTTTCATTGATGAATCTTTACTACACCATCTGGGCAGGTTGGGCTTTAAAGTCTACATAAAAATAAAAGGTCTCGTTATGGAAAAAAGGTTGTTCGAACTTAAAACATTCGATGGATATTTTCTCAATTTGGAAATGTATAGTGGTGCTATAGCAGAAAAGATTGGTTCAGATCAACCAAAAACAAACGCGCTGGCACTAAGGCAAATGGAACGTCACCTAATAAAAGGAGACGAGTTGTTTATAAACAATTATTACAACAGTGTTGAACATTTCGAAAAACTACTCAGGTTCAAAAAACATATAGTACAAGCGGTACAGTTTCACATACCACAAATGATGATAAGAAGGTCCCACTTGGTACACTTATAGTTTAGATGATTCTACGCGATTTGAACCGCAGTTCCAAAAAATTCTTCGGAAAGGACCGAGATATGAGGTCACAAAGATGGCGCTCGGGACATTTCTTTCCCGCAACTATAACTTTAAAACTATTTCCCGTAGGTAGAACTAAGGTGCACATGAAAACTTAGAACTTCCTCTTTAATATATGTCAGAACATTTGTGTCGATATTCCGCATACATTTTTAACTAGAAGCCGATAAATGGAATAAACAGCCAAAATTTGCCTATTTTTAAAGAGATTTTTCAGTTTTTCGACTACAAGGAGCCGGAAAATCTCAAAACTTCATTAAAATGATTTGATAGAGAATTATTTTATCTTTCCAAAAGCTCAATAACGTTAAGATATCTGGAAGAGTTGCGGAAAAAAATGAAATATAGTGTGGTATAAGTAATGACGTAACATGGGTTTTAAAGGACGCAATGTAATAAATTAGAATTTTTTATCAAAATTTCTATTTAGGCTATATATATAGATTTGATATTTAAGATACAAAATATAACTAAGTTAATTAATTATTAATTATGGTAACAGGTAACTAAAGTTTACGAAAAATGCTTCGGAGCTTCTATCTATGTAGGCTACAGTATTGTCCAAGTAAGTCAAACCTAAAATTATAACCTCTAGTAAGCTAACTTGTAATATGATAGTTTTCGCTTCTTATTTGATATTAACTATCCTTCAAGATTTGACCTAAATAAAACAAGGAATCTTTTATATGATTCAAAATCTCAATATGAAACTTACTTGTTCTTACCCCCCATTCTGACAATTTGCTTGACAAATCGTACATAATAGCGTGCAGGATACTTCAGAGTTTTTACAGGAACAACTGGTCGTTTTGCAATGTTTCTTACAAGAGCACTTAACCACGTTCCGGCATGATTCCCATATTTCCGGTATAGAAACCCATTTCGGAACCAAAGTATTACTGGAAAGCACCAACCCCAATCTTCAGGTGAAGCAACTGTTGGAACAAGTTTGTCTGACTGGCCCCAGATATGACGGCTTTGATAAGTTGCTCGACGAATATGTTCTTCTAGGATAGATGCTGTTGGTGGAATATTTTCTACAGCCCTTTCTTTTGCTGTAAACAAATATTTTCTTGCTTCGTTCACCGTTATATAAACACACTGCGAATCATACAACATGACAACAAACTGTTCTAAAATTTTATGTGACTTTTTGGAGATGGTTTCCGTTGGATGAGATATGCCCAGAAGCGCTGCTGTGACATCATTGAAAGCTGTCCAAACACGCCAAGTAGATTTCTTGCCTTTCTTAAAAAATGAAGATACTGAGTCGCATCCAGTAAATGCATGAAATCGCGCAGACATGTGGATTTATCGTTTCCAAGAACTTGTGCAATTGAATGAACAGGAAGATAACGATGATTTTTACGGGTTCCAAAAAATAATTCCTTTAATTCCAAAGTTTCTAACTGAAAAAAGGACAAAATGGCAAGAACTAATACATCGATATCCACAGTTCGAATTACAACAGACAAACATCCGTGTTGTACAGCATCCTTTACGTGCAGAATAATACAGTCGGCCTCCGCTAAATATTCCGGTACAATTTCTCCAACAATTGCAGAGGATTCAGCAACAGATGCTAGAAATAGTCCGTCTACATTTGTAACTACTTGCCAAGTTAAGTCCCTTGATACGTGATTTCCGAACAATTTGAAGAGATCTTGCTTATTACTCTCGTTTCTCAAAAACTCGCTCTAATTTTTGGGTAAAGGAGCTTGTAAAAGAACCTGTCGGCAAATTCCAGACCCTCTGTTATCTCTGGTGGCTTGCTTTATGCTTTGAGATGTATAAATATCCCACACGATATCTACTCTTCTAACAGCCAAAGTGCTTGCATCATTCTGCACGTGTTTCCCAAACAATATTCTGCAAAGTTCTTTGATGTTCTTGGAGGCCAAAAGTGAACCACAGCTGCACCGTCGTATATAATAGCATCACACTTTCCTACATACATATATATTTTTTAATAAATACTTTAATTTGAACCGTATGAGTATACCGTACTTTATAAAAATGCGTGCTTTAAAAATTGTTGATTTTGCATAATTTAGGTTATGCAACTCTTATATTTGTTTTTTTTTCGTAACTAATCAAGATATCTTAATGAAGTTTTGAGATTTTCCGGCTACTGAAACAGAAAAATCTCTTTAAAAATAGTCAAATTTTATTTCATTTATCGGTTTTCAGTTAAAAATCTATGCAGAATATCGACACGAATGTTCTGACATATTAAAAAGGGTGTTCTATGCTTTTATTTGCACCCTAGTTCATTTCCTATGACAGAAATGTCCCGAGCGCCATCTTTGGGACGTCATATCTTGGTCCTTCCCGAAGATTTTTTTTGGAACTGCGGGTAAAATCGCATAGAATCATCTAAACTATAAGTGTGCCAAGTGGAACCTTCTGAGCATCATTTGCGGTATTGTGACATTATTTGTCGCGTACCGCCTGTACTAATAGCAATGACATCCTAAGCTCAAATAGAAAAAGCATTCGTTGGTTCACAGAAGGTTAAAAAAAAGGTGAACATTTTTGGTTGTGAAAAAAAAACAAGTATATGTTTCCAAGTGGAAAGATAAACTGAAGGTCCTCGTCATCACAACAAGGAATCACCCTAAAATGGCGACACTAAAAAACCGATTCGGGCAAAAAATAAAACCTGAAGTAAGTTCGTACAATTACAATTGTGACTAGATGACGGCTATTTATTTTACGCCAAGAAAAACAATACGATGGTGCAAAAAGTTTTATTCCATCTACTAGACGTATCTGTTTAGAATGTCTATCGGAATCCCGTAAGTGCCTAGATGATCTGATCAAATGTACCGACGGGTATCGAAGGTAAGCACCTTATAAAAAGTCAAAAACACCATAGTAGACAACCCAACCAAGCATGTACTACTTCACTGGCCTAAAAAAAATCCCGGCATGTCTAGTCCTAAGTCAAACAAAAAATCTGTGTCCGTAAAGATTCAAGTTATCGCTGAAAAGGTTGTGAAGACAAGCCGCCGCTATGCTCAAATTGTTTCGAAGAGTGGCATCTTCTGAACAAAATGTGTATTATTATTAATACATTTATGTGCAAGCTTATTGATTACTAATGTCTTGATTTGCAAACTTGCCATTTACCTAAAATTAAAGTATCTTCTATACTATACATGCGCTGAGTTATTAGAATGCTAGTCTATTTTGGAATTATCTAAACAAATCTAGCGCATATGTGACGCATATCAGCGTCCTGTTCATTAAGTAATTAAAATTAGTCACGAGTATAAACGCACATTGATCTACGTCAAAAATCAAAAGGCTTTAAACTACACAAAAACCATGTTTTATATTTAATTTCATAGAAACAATGTAAAGAACTACCTTCGTGAAAAAAAAACATACCATCAGAATCACAAAACAACCTATCAGGGGCTGAGAGCTGTCTGTCAAGTGTTACAGACTAATTCGATGCTAATTAAAAACTAACTAAATGCTCTATGTTTTTGAGATAATCGTATGGCGGTTTCAGCTTGAGTCAGAACCGTCACACATTTTACCAACAAAACATCGAGCGTTTAGTTGACAATAGAACATTTAATTTGCATCTAAGTAGCTCTTAATTTTTAAGTGTAATAACTATAATTTTTAAATGCTATGCCTATATGGAGTTCAAATGCCAACAGGCAGAAATTTAACTGAACGTTCTAATCTTATTTAACATGCTTTTGAAGCATATAATTGGAATACTACTGCTAAATCACGTACCGGAATTCAATTAGAATTAAATGCGCAAGAATGCATGATAATATTACAATCAAATCCGTTAATTTTATAAATAACGGACAATCGGCGATGCTTCCATATTCTTGAAAATATGACAATGTTTCGACATTGTAAGTAATAAAATAATGGTTTCGTTAGTTTTTTCCAAAATAATGCACTGTAAGTAAGGTTTTTAATTTTCGAATCTTTCATTTCCAGGTTAAAAACCAAATCTAATTTTTTAGATACCACTATCTTAATAGTATATTATACCCGAGATGTTAATCACTTTCAATTTTTCTGTACAAAAGATCTCCCTTTTCTTGATATCTCCTTCTGATTAGATCGTATTTGCTTTGTATTTCCTAGGATCTCATTTTTCCTCTCAGAATCTCCCACAGATCTCCCTGTAACGTTGGATCTCCCCATATCTCCCTTACGCCACACTTCTGTTATGAAAAAATACCATTAAAAAAATATTTATTTTGTGAAAAATTTTCTAAATATAAATAGAAAGTCTAATTATTAATACAAGAAAAACCTAGAAGAACTTAGACACACATTTTGAGAAAGCTTATGACCGAATAAAGACAACACCAACTGACATGTAAAGCATGTATCAAAATTAGATAGGAAGGAGAAGGAACAAACATAATTGAGGTAGAAAGCGGTTAAAGAAGAGGTGGCCAAATGTTGACAACTTTCTACTTAATGAAAGAGACCGATAAGAGACATAAAAATAGTACAATATCCGGATCGCCGCGCTGTGTATTGTATGGAATAGTCGAGAGAATAATGGATAATCTAAGTTCCAGATCGTTTACGACAAAAACCTCCGGACACGTCAATTTTGTTATTCTAAAGCGCATTGTTCATGTAATTCAAATTAATTTGTACCCAATCTACTTTTTCCAATGTCGTCATCGATGATTTTTTTAAATGCCACTACTTAAATTTTTTTGCAGTTTTAGGTTTTAGGTCACTTTTGACGTTGACAGTTCCCGAGATAATAATTTTTAAAATAAAACAAAAACTAGAAATGTTTTGTATGCACGATTAGAGATAAACGATATAAGTATTTAACTGAAAATTATTTAACCCGAGGAAAAGTAACGATTAATGAAGTAGATTTGAATGGTAAATGGAAAAAGTTGGTAATGAAACCAAGAGACTGAGATACTATCGATACCAGGTAAAGTTAAAAGATAGCAGAAAAGAAAATCTTTGATGATATAGTACATGTAAGTAGAAACAATAGTTAGACGGTTTAGACAAAGAAGTGGAAATGAAAAAATACTGAAACAGTAGCCAGATAAAAAGGCAAAAAGTTGGAGGGAAAGATTATAGAAAAAGTTGACGAATATAAGATTTGAATATTATGAGTATAAGAAGGAAAAAAAACCATTATAAGAAGAATTTGAAATAAAAGGAAGTAGATGTGTTAAGAATAATGAAAACAAAGAAAAAAGAAAAGGTATAAAAAAATTAAGCAATAACAATATAATTTACAAATACACTATTGCCACACAAAGTAATACATGAATTTACGAGAGGAATGAACAGTAGGAATGAAAGATTCTTAATTGACTACATACAAAGTAAAAACAACAAAACGATAATAAATAGACTCAAAGAGTGAAAAAAGGACCAACAATTGTAAATATGATGGTAGCTAAAGTAAGAGAAGATGCATATAAGAAACATTCGTTGACCAATTCAAATAATAATAATGACAGCAGGAAAATATGGACAAAGCAACGAAGAAGCAAGAGAAAAACATCATCAGAAGTTACCTAATAGATCAGAAAGGAGAAAAATACAGAGGATACAAACAAGAACGATATAATACAAAACAAAATTGCAAAAAAGAGCAATGTAAGACTTTTGAAAAAAATGAAAAAGATTCAAAGAGAAAAGAGATGCTTCCATATTCTTGAAAATATGACAATGTTTCGACATTGTAAGTAATAAAATAATGGTTTCGTTAGTTTTTTCTAAAATAATGCACTATAAGTAAGGTTTTTAATTTTCGAATCTTTCATTTCCAAGTTAAAAAACCAAATCTAATTTTTAGATACCACTATCTTAATAGTATATTATACCCGAGATGTTAATCACTTTAAATTTTTCTGTACAAAAGATCTCCCTTTTCTTGATATCTACTTCTGATTAGATCGTATTTGCTTTGTATTTCCTCGGATCTCATTTTTCCTCTCAGAATCTCCCACAGATCTCTCTGTAACGTTGGATCTCCCCATATCTCCATTACGCCACACTTCTGTTATGAAAAATACCATTAAAAAAATATTTATTTTGTGGAAAATTTTCTAAATATAACATGAATTCCTAAAAAAAAATAAAAATGTACGTACCAAGTATAAACAAAAGACACTCGAGAAGATACTACTAACAAAAAAATTCAGTAGTATTATATGGTTTAATTAAATCAATTTAACCTTTGTTATTTTATCTTAATTCTTTAAACTCGGAATTTATTGCGTGATTGGTTGTGAGCCCATCAAAAATCTGATCAAATTCATTATTGGGGAGGTATTTTGCTTTTTTTGGTTTGGCTTTTAATTTTTCATTGCCCACTTCTTTGGTACTAATCGAGCAAACCTGTCCGAACTAAGTTTCGTAGAATCTTTACTAAATAGCCAGCATAGAGAAGTCTTCTTTACCGTTTTTATTGTACCATTCTCTAAGAGAACTGTTAAATATGGACAATTTCTCGTAACGTCATCCGAATAGTCTTTTAAGTTTAAAGTTTCACTGAAAGGTATCAATTCCGGTATTCATTCATCTAATTTACTGTCAGTTTCACCTAGGTCATATGTATTCAGTGAAAGTGATGTTGCAACATTATATTTATTAACAATATCAGAGTCATTGAATTTGTTATCATCACTGTCTAAATATTGGTCAAGATTGTCATCTTCATCAAAGTCTAGGTTGTTCTTGTTGACGGGCAACATGTTCACTACAAAAGTGTCTTCAATACCCATTTTCTTGCAGATTTCTACTGCTTTGGATTTAGCTCTACCCTCTACTTCTTAGACTAATTGATATAATTTAATTTTATATCTAAAAAACTGAAAAAAAACTGTAGATCGTTCTTTGAATCTTCTAGAAATTGGACCCGATGCAAACGGTTCAGGATTTCAAGCATGCCATAATTTACTACTATTGAGAAGGTGCTCGTCATGGATCTTGAAGCCCTTTGGCTACTCATTATGGACGTTAAGAATATGTCAAATCACAAACCTTTGTGTTCTGTCATTTTTTCATCAATAACATTAATGAATGCGCATTCAACTCCATACAAGTATAAGAATTAAGAGTTTTAAAATTATTTTTCAATGGATAGTTTCTTCATTTTAAGATCCACTGCCTCCAAATGCGTAGTAAATACCAAAGCAGGTACAGTCTTCGTTCCATTTTCAAAGAATCGTCCAAAAAAGAGTCAAGTACATTTTTCATAATAATTAGTTTTATTTAAATAATCTCTAAGTCACTCAACATGAATTTAAACCTCCAACACATTAATATAATAACTAAAGCTGGGATTATATGATAAATGCATATTTTGTATTATTGATATGCGTACAACATTTTTTGCACATCTTCACCAATTACGTAAAAACAAAGCATTTAAGCCTGCTCTCATTTTGCATATTTTGCATATTTATACCTTTTCAAGCATATAGTTTTCGAACTTGCATATTTGGTCATATTTGCATATTTTTTCAGAAATTTTTTATTAATAAAATCTATGTGTATGTCTGAGACCTGAGATTGATGATTTCTGCCCTTGGAATACAGAGTGCAGTACGCGTATCTAAATTAACCGGGAAGTCCCTAAATAAACCGGGGAAGTCCCTGTTAAACTGAACGACTATGCTCTATGCTGCAACTGAGAAGTGAGAACAGCGTTGTTCTACATTTTGATTGTGATAGTTGACGGTAACCGACATGCCGAAGGCAAATTCGCTAGTGTTGCTATGGATAAAGAATTATCCCGAACTCGTTTTGGACAATGGTAGTGTGTTTTGTAAATATTGTAGTAAAACTGTAGGTTATTTTTCTTTACGTTTTTTATTCTTGTTAAGGTAAATTGTTATTTATTTTAGATATCATGCGATAAAAAATTCCAAATAACACAGCATATTGGTACTACTTTGCATAAAAGTAAATCAACGCAATTTAAATCTACACCACAACTTACTATAAACCAATCGTTTGCTTCAACGTCGAAGAATACAGAGCAGGAATCATTCCGTTTTGACTTGTGCAATGCCTTAATTAGTTCAAATATTCCGCTTTCGAAATTAGACAATCCAACGTTTAAAACATTTTTGGAAAAGTATACTAAAATGTCAATACCTGATAGAACCACCATAAGAAAAAAATATGTTGACATAGTATTTGATGAAACAATGAGTAAAATTAAAGAAATAATAGGCAACAACTACATATACTTTGTTGTAGATGAAACAACAGACACTTGTGGGCGATATATTGCCAACTTATTAATCTGAACTTTAGATGAAAATTGCGCCAGCAAATCATATTTAATTGGTACACAAGAATTGGATAGAACAAATAACGTATCTATTTCAAAATTTGTTAACGATTCTTTGACAAAGTTTTATCTACCAAAAGCTGTTCCAAGTGAAAAAGTGTTACTAATGTTGTCAGATGCGGCTGCGTAACATGTTGAAATCTGCACGGAATCTGAAGATTTTTTACAATAATTTAATCCACGTTACATGTTTGGCCCATGGAGTCAACAGATTAGCGGAAGAAATACGCAACGAATTTCAAGACATTAATCGTTTGGTCAATTCTGCAAAAAAAATATTTACCAAAGCACCGCTGCGAATTCAATATTATAAAGATAAACTACCCGGTGTGCCCCTTCCACCACAACCCATTATTACAAGGTGGGGTACATGGCTTAATGCGGCTTATTTTTATGCAGACAATTTCGAAGCGATAAAAGAAATTGTGAACTCCTTTTCCGATGATTCAATAGCAATCCGAGATTGCAAAATTATATTAAATAATATTGCAACATTGCCTCAAGATTTAGCTTTTGTTAAAGCAAATTATGGTTTTATTAGCGAATTACTAACGAAACTAGAAACACGAGGTTTAGAACTCTCTGAATCGGTAGAATTGATTCAAAACTTAAAAACAAGAATCAACAACATTAAAGGTACAACAGCAGAACGGATAAAAAGTAAATTAGGAGAAGTTTTAAACAAAAATGAGGGGTTTAATCTGCTTCTAAAATATCCAATATATTGCGAGGAAACCATGAAGAAAATATTCAAATGGATCCAGCAATTATCAGCAAATTTAAATTTGCACCGATTACATCAGTTGACGTAGAAAGGAGTTTTTCATCCTACAAACAAATATTGTCAGATCGCAGACAATCTTTTTTGATTGAGAATTTAGAAAAACATTTAATTGTTAGCATTTACAATTCTGTTACAAATTAAAAATATTAGTCTTAGTTTTGTTTATAATGGTCTTACTTTTTTTGTTTTAATGTCAATAGTTGTATCTTTATGCCTGCAGCACGTATTTTTGTATTTCTTTTACTTATTTTCTAGAATTTATTGTTTATGTATGTCTCTACCTTACGATAAATACAACCACAATATTCCATTATTGAAAATATTTTAGCTTATTTTCACAAAATTTTCAGCATAGATGTGCATATATTAGTAATATCAAGTGCATATAATTCCCAAAATGTCTGCATATATATGTGCATATATCCGTGATTTTGAGTGCATATAATTCCCAGGACTAATAATAACAAGAGAAAAGAATGAATCAAAGAACACGGTTGTTATTTTGTGTTTTCAATTTGCACCACAAATTGGATTCTGGATCAAACTAGTCGAGAAACTAGTCCATACGACTATTAAGGAAAACCTCCCAGTATCTTCTTTGGACCTCCTCTCAATCTCACTTGGATTTCCTCGGATCTATCTTTATTATTTTCTTGGATCTCTCCGTATTTCTTTTAGATTACCTTGGATCTTTCCGTATTTCCGATGATCTTCCTGCACTTCCCTTGGAATTCTTCATACCTGTACCAGAAGTTTCCTCTGTGACTAATCCCTCCATTATACCTCCAGGTAGAGCAGAGCAGCATCATTTCCATAGGAGCGAAGCGTTGAGAGAAATTAGTTGCAAAGCTGAGAAAAATCACAAACACAAAACATTAACTAAAAATTTAATGCGAAATTGTTTATTCTCAAAAAAAAAAACAAATACCTACCCATAAAAATCTGGTAGGCATGAAACATAATTGTAACAACAGTAATTGTTTTCAATATTGACTAGTAGTTAATAATGAAAAATGAACCACTACGAGAGAAAAGCAGTTTCACAACTTGAAAATGAATCGATAATAACAAAATTCTAGACTAGAAATTAAATTCTTGGGATTGGATTGGGTATTAGTGACCCAAAAAACATCCATTTCATACACCATATGCCATGTTTTTTTTGTGAATGCAGATACAGCAAGATTACAACAGAATAGTAGTAAGATGACTCAGTAAGACTCTTGGAAAGTGAGATAAAACTTGAGTAGGTTTTGGTCAAAATTCCACCAAAATGTTATCCTGCACTGGTACGTGTAAGATTTTGTGTGGACACATAATATACTAATGTTTTTTTTTTTACCTGCCTCACAACATACACATATATAGGGTGTCCCACCGGGAACGCCATCGATAGATTATAGGAAAACTGTACATGGGAAAAATTTAAAATTTGGTAGTAAACTAACATTGACGGGGCCAGTTTCGCAAAAATATGGTGGCACTTCCGGTTATACCGGAAGTAGGAGTCAACTTCTTTATTTTAAATGGAATACTCTATATATTATTCCATTTTTTAGATTTTGCACAAAATTCTAGACACATTTTGTGTATAATGTCCTATACCTAAGTCTAACTGTTTTGAACTTATTTTAAATTTTATGTCAAAAATGACTTTTAGGCCTAAACAAAATTATAAAATTTTCCTATACTAATGCCTTTATTATTTTATTGGAATGGGTTTCCTTGTAGCAGGGGACCTATTTTAGTAGGCTATGTCGATATTTTGATAATAAATTAATACAGAGTGATCAAAAAAAAAGGATTAAAATTAAATTCACACGTCAAAAGTCATTTTTTTTTAAATGCAAGCACCGTGTTTTTATAATTTTATCTTATTTAGTATCAAAATAAAGTTGACTTGGTACAAGGTTGTCTATTAAAAAATTCATGGTTTTCGAAATATTGGCAATTTAACTTTTTTTTGTTGCACAAATGCTATTGTATTTCTTTTTAATATGAATGGTTATTGCTAGTTGGTCATGTGGCGTTAGAAAACAATCATCTGTCAAGGATATGTCAAACTGTTAAAAGTTTTCAATAATCATGCCGGGACGCTTAAATTATACAAACGAAGATTACATAAATGTATTTTTATTTATGGACAATGTGATCAAGTTATATCAAGAACATGTGTTACATTTGCAGGAAGATACCCGCAAAAACAGAAATCATCGCCAAAAGCCCTTAAACGAATAATAGAAAATTTCAAAAACTTTGGATCCATTTGTGCAACAAAAAAAGTTAAATTGCCAATATTTCGAAAACTATGAATTTTTTGAATAGACAACCTTGTACAAAGTCAACTTTATTTTTGATGCTAAATAAGATAAAATTATAAAAACAGAGTGCTTGCATTTAAAAAAAATTTTAATCCTTTTTTTTGATCACCCTGTATTAATTTATTATCAAAATATCGACATAGCCCACTAAAATAGGTCCCCTGCTACAAGAAAACCCATTCCAATTAAATAATAAAGGCATTAGTATAGGAAAATTTTATAATTTTGTTTAGGCCTAAAAACGTCATTTTTGACATAAAATTTAAAATAAATTCAAAACAGTTAGACTTAGGTATAGGACATTTTACACAAAATGTGTCTAGAATGTTGTGCAAAATCCAAAAATGGAATAATATATAGAGTGTTCCATTTAAAATAAGCAAGTTGACACCTACTTCCTACACCGGAAGTGCCACCATCTTGAAAATATTTTAGCGAAACTGCCCTTGTCGATGTTAGCTTACTACCAAATTTTCAAATTTTTCCCATGTACAGTTTTAATATAATCTATCGATGGCGTTCCCGGTGGGATACCCTGTATACAGAGTCATTGATAAACTATGGTAGGTTAGACGTTTATGGAAAACGGGGCATACGAGTAATCTGAAAGTTTGGCTACTGCCATAAATAGACACGACCTATCTTCCTAAAATATTTTCATTTTAGCTGTGTTCCGCTTCTACTCAAAAGTAGTAATAACTTAGTAATTTTTAATGAAACACCCTGTATATTATTCAATTTTTAGAATTGCAATTTGTTACTGATATTTTTTCTGAAAAGTTTCCTATACCTGTCTATTTTCCATAAACGTCTAAGCTACCATTGACTATCAATGATCCTGTATAGTACCAGTACATTTCGAATTATACAAGTTTCAATTACCTCTTACAACTCTACATACTTAAAAATAATATGCCAGTTTTCGATGATCACACATTAATATTCTTAAGATAGGTATAAATTTAATATAAAATATAGGAAAAATGTTTTAAATATTTTAGTTTGTGTTTGTGTCATCTATTTTTATAATTCATTTAAAAAACTAAACAATTAATCAGCTACCATTATTTAGAGTACAATTGAAACCACAAATTAAAAAGTATTTACAGATAGTCATCTACCGTACTTTAGAATTTAGAATTTTTAATTAAATAAAAGCGCTCTCCCTATTTTGACAGCGAAAGTAAAACACAAAAAGGTATCTACTTAGTTCTTTTAGCGCCATCTAGTTTTAGAAATATTCATTACACACTTTATTTTCAAAGTATATGTTTCATTTTTATCAAAGTTCGCAACTTTTACTGGAAGTTTAGATTTTATGGGAACATTTATCAAAATCTCATTGCTAAAAACACTCTGAGAAGATTATATAGTAAAGTAACATTAATAGTAATGAATGTAGTAATTTTTTAAATTAAAATAGTTATATAGAAATAAATTGGAAGTAAATTTGTACATATGATTACTAAATAAATTAGTCAATCTACAAAACATGCACAACAACAAATATGTTTGGTTTAAAATTGAGATGACAAGTATATTTTGAACGATAAACTTCATTAGGATCTATATTTTTTTCTTAGAACTCCAGAAATCTGGTCATGTTCTTTTTGGGTTTGGAAAATCAAGATACCCAAGAAAATCCAAAGAACTTTTTCAACACCAGCGTAAACTGCATTGTGACTAAACACGAACATAAATAAATCATTTTTCGGAATCATCTGACATACAAAGAAGCACTGTCAAGTTTTTTCTTTACAGCGCCACATCTTATTTGACAGGGAAACATTTAATTTAGACAACAATCTTGAACTTTGACCTCAATTTAAGAGAACTATCTATAAAGCTGATTTATTTATGATGAAACTATCTGTAACGAATAAATAACCTGTAAATTTCAAATTTCAATGCCAAATTTGACAATTCAATTGACGATCCTAGTAGCTCGATAAAAACTTGGCATCAGACTTATCTATTATCAACAATATATCAAAGTCAATTTTGAGAACAATTACAATTAACAAGAATAATTAGGTGAAATAATTTTGAGTATATCACAACAACATCTAAATTAGGAATTTCGCTTACTAGACAACACTCCGTTATGAAAAGTTCTAAACGACTTGTTAAAAGTACCAACTATTTCCAAACACAGTAAGTATAAAAATGTGTCGAGCGTGATGACCTAAATAGAAAACGGAATGGAATTAGTATTTGGTATTGCAATTACACCGGTAATTCAATTATAATGCGTCTTAATGACGTCTAAGGTTACTATAAAACTTTCTAAACTTAATAATCTTTGTTTGAGTTAGAGGTTTATCCCAAAAATTGGCAAATACTTGATTAATAATTATTAGTTTCATTTTTTTAAATGCAGAAATGCACCGTTGTTGAGGAATTGTCTTAACGGTGAGTTATCTCACGGAAATTGAATTGGGTACATAACTGAAATGGTTATTAATGGCGAGTATTAATTACAGTATATTGTCTATGTAGGTCTTAGGTATGTAACTATTATCCTAACGACGTGTTGTCATAGACCCAGTTATTTTAAACCCGAATTTATTGGGACCAGGACTTAATGATTAGTTTCTATTGTTTTCAGTCTAATAGACAAAAGTGAATATGTTATTCAAAAAACTATGCAATGGGACAAAATTAATGATTAAAAATTTCGATTACAGATGCTACAATTTAAAGCACAACACAACATATTTAAACTCTTCTTTATTGCGTAAGTTTCGTCCTTTTGGGACTCTTCAGCAGTGAGAAAACTCGGGTGTAAGTTCACAATTATACAAGTGGTGCGGTTGTCGACTAAATACCCAAAGCTGGATGTACATCAACTACGACAAATATGCTTGGCGCGATATCTAGTGCCACTTCTGAAGAGTCCCAAAAGAACGAAACAGCTGTAGAGTAATCACCGGTGTTTGTAAATTATTGAATTTTACGCACTCAATAGGTTAACCCTTATAATATGGTATTTTGAATAGCAGTTTAATGAAAATGATCAAAATCGATAAAAAAATCATTTGAATATGAAAACGAATAGGTACAAGAAACGGAAGACAGATTCAAATATTTTTATCAAAGAGTAAAAACAACAAAAGAAGAGAGGTGGGAGGTTCACAAATGGGATGTAACAGCAAATATACAAAAATCTACAGAAAGTGAATGAAGCAAATTCAAAAACTATTTAACAGATAAGAGAGAGAACAGTAGAGACACGCATAATAGAAATGTATAAAAAATAAGTAGAAAAATAAAGAGTTAAAAAAGACAGGGAAGAGAATAATAATAAAAACTGGGCTGGGCAATTAGTATTTTTACAGTACAGCAAGATAACGTGTGTTGACGTCGTAACTGCATTAAAAGATGGCATAACCTAAAAATTGACAGATATGAATGTTTTTATATATAGCGTTTTCGACTGGCAAGTGTATTCGATCTATCGTAGAGGGCTCCGAGATCACTTTTGCTCGTTTCCCGAGTGCTCGTTCTGTTCTGCTGTGAACTCAGTCATCAGTTAAATACCCATTTTAGAAAGTATTGAAGCCATAACTTTGAAGTACTGCCATGGTTAGCTATTGCTTCAGATGATGACATTATGAAAATCGAAATCTCCTGTTGGTGAGCTACTATAAATCTTGCTTTTAGTATAGACGGCGATGAAGGTATCTACAGTTGCTTGTTGATTCATTGATAAGCTTTGTCGCTCCAAAGCACCCTGTTTTTTATTAGAAAACCCGTTACAACTGAATACATGCACTCTGTCTAGAATAAAGAGGCGAAGGGCTACTAGAAAGGATAGAAAGTCTAATTATTAATACAAGAAAAACCTAGAAGAACTTAGACACACCGCTTATTGATTTTGAGAAAGGTTATGACCGAATAAAGACAACAACAACTGAGATGTAAAGCATGTATTAAAATTAAATAGGAAGGAGAAGCAACAAACATAATTGAGGTAGAAAGCGGTTAAAGAAGAGGTGGCCAAATGTTGACAACTTTCTACTTAATGAAAGAGACCAATAAGAGAAATAAAAATAGTACAATATCCGGACCGCCGCGCTGTGTATTGTCTGGAATAATCGAGGGAATAATGGATAATCTAAGTTCCAGATCGTTTACGACAAAAACCTCCGGACACGTCAATTTTGTTATTCTAAAGCGCATTGTTCATATAGTTCAAATTAATTTGTACCTCATCTACTTTTTCCAATGACGTCATCGATGATTTTTTTAAATGGCACTACTTCAATTTTTTTGCAGCTTTAGGTTTTAGGTCACTTTTGACGTTGACAGTTCCCGAGATAATAAATTTTAAAATAAAACAAAAACTAGAAATGTTTTGTATGCACGATTAGAGATAAACGATATAAGAATTTAACTAAAAATTATATAACCCGAGGAAAAGTAACGATTAATGAAGTAGATTTGAATCGTAAATGGAAAAAGTTGGTAATGAAACCAAGAGACTGAGATACTATCGATACCAGGTAAAGTTAAAAGATAGCAGAATCTTTGATGATATAGTACATGTAAGTAGAAACAATAGTTAGACGGTTTAGACAAAGAAGTGGAAATGAAAAAATACTGAAACAGTAGCAAGATAAAAAGGCAAAAAGTTGGAGGGAAAGATTACAAAAAAAGTTGAAGAATATAAAATTTGAATATTACGAGTATAAGAAGGAAAAAACAATTATAAGAAGAATTTGAAAAAAGGAAGTAGATGTGTTAAGAATAATGAAAACAAAGAAAAAGAAAAGATATAAAAAATTAAGCAATAGCAATATAATTTACAAATACACTATTGCCACACAAAGCAATACATGAATTTACGAGAGGAATGAACAGTAGGAATGAAAGATTCTTAATTGACTACATACAAAGGAAAAACAACAAAACGATAATAAATAGACCCAAAGAGTAAAAAAGGACCAACAATTGTAAATATGATGGTAGCTAAAGTAAGAGAAGATGCATATAAGAAACATTCGTTGACCAATTCAAATAATAATAATGACAGCAGGAAAATATGGGCAAAGCAACGAAGAAGCAAGAGAAAACATCATCAGAAGTTACCTAATAGATTAGAAAGGAGAAAAATACAGAGGATACAAACAAGAACGATATAATACAAAACAAAATTGCAAAAAAGAGCAATGTAAGACTTTTTGAAAAAAAATGAAAAAAGATTCAAAGAGAAACCAAGAATTATTCTAAAAAATATAAGATTAAAAAAAGACAAACATGGAGAAAAAAATGGAACGTGAAAAAAAAATTATAAAGAATTGCTTAATGGAGTGGCAAAGAAGGAAAAACTTGAAGTAGTAAAAGAAAAATTAAATTCGGAAAACTGGTGTAAAATTTTATTGCAGAAATTAACAAGAAAAAAAGAAAAGAAAAAACATATGGCAACATTCTAGACATACACAGAAATGTCTTCTACTTATGTACAATTTTTTGCTCGACAATCGAATGACAAAAGAGAGCAAGTAGCAAAAAAAACAAATCTGTAATTTGAGAAATTGGCCATTATCAGCTTTATTGAAATTACCTAGAAACGTCCTTGTCATTGTAAAAGTAGTTAATAGTTGTCGGTATTAAACTTTTGCTCTATTTTTATTTTTTTTTGTTAATTTCTGCAGTAATATTTAAAAACATAGCAGAGAGAGGATGAAAAGACCTTTCAAATGAAGTATGACAATCTCCTACTTCCAATTTGAAGATTAAGGGTTGGAGTTGTCACCTGTAGGGAGTTAAAACTAGGGATGCAAGATGTCATTTTAGAATTAGAAATTGACATGTCTCAGGATTTCCTAAAAAAATTCATAATAATGGAGCTACTGAATTTATTCCATTTGACTGTTCCACACTGTATACAGACTGTCCCACATAAGGATGAACAGCATGGGGTTCTCGGAAACGGTAATAAGATACAAAATCGCTTAAATTAGAAAAAAAGTTGCGCAATTTAAAGCATATTAATAAACTGTTATTATACCGGCTAAATTTCGAATGGTTACGAAGACATCCGGAAAAAACCGAATTGGGTGGTTATGGTTTTTTGCAAATAACGCTTATACGGTTACAGTTAGACGAATGACAGTTTTACATTATTAAGACACTTTTTGAGAACTTCATAGCAGTTTTTTTTGTTAGGTCCTTACTTTTCGAGATAAATTGTTAAACTTTTGATTTTCTTGTGAGTGCAATATGAAATATGTATATTTTTGAAATTGTCATAAAATTCCCTTTTCAGCCATGTATAACATTTCGTATTTCTCTCAGAAACTCCATGAGTTATCGCCATTAAGACATTTTTTAAGTAGTAGGCCATGATTTTGACTTATAGTAACGGCAGACAATAAATAAACAGATGCTATAGAAACGTCAAAAATATTAATTAATTAATATTATAACTAATAAATTATAACAAATGTTCAAATAAATCACCATTATTTTCCAAGCATAAATATGCTCGTTTCACCGTTGCATCTAAAGCTCTGTTTAACATTTCTGGGGTAACCGTGTTGAATGCCTCTCTCACACATATTTGTAATTGTTCTTCTTTTTCAAAACTTTGAGTTTACACTTTGTTTTTTATGTAACCCCAGAGGAAAATATCCAATGGAGTTATATCTGGAGACCGCGCTGGCCACAAAATGTCATTGTCAGTCCCAATGCAATCTTTCACGATCCTCACATTATGTGCTGGAGCTCCATCTTGCTGAAACCAACAGTCACGAATTTCCAACAATGGTAAATTATCGAATTCATTTTCAAAATGATGCTGCAGTATGTTGATATACCTGTCTGAAGTGAGAGAGTTGTGATAGAAAACTGGTCGAAAAATTCTATTTCCAAATATTCCACACCACATATTAAACCCAAAACGATGTTGGTGTCTTGATGACTTTTTAATCGTGGGTTCTTTTGTGACCAATAATGAGAATTGTGTCGGTTAAAATTCCATTGTTGGTCACCATGCTTTCATCCTTCAAATTATTTTAGATGGTAAATTTATTTGTTCCTCGCATTTTCTCGTATACCACTCGCAAAATGTCCTACGTCGAACTTCATCATCTTGTACAAGACTATGACAAACTTTATATTTATACGGACACAAATTGTTCTTTGTTAAAACACGATGGGCCGTTGACTTAGCAACACTAGTACTTATTTCAATCTGCCTACATGATGTTTCTGAGGTTACTATTGTAAAACAGTATATTGGACATCTTCTGTGGGCTTCTTTTGGCGAGTATTTCCAGGTTGCTTAAACGAACCATAATTCTTTAAATTAGACACGAGCCTTCTAAATATGGAGTTACCTGGTTGCTTCCTTTCTGGGAATTGGTTTAGATACATACGTTCAGCGTCTATACAATTTCTGTGACATAATATGTAACACGACAACATATCAAATTTTTCTTCATTGCAAAGGAATTTTGAGCCATAATTATACACACTTTAAACAAACTTAAACTTTTACAACGTTAAAATATTTTTGACGTTTCTATAGCATTTGTTTATTTATTGTCTGCCGTTACTATAAGTCAAAATCATGGCCTACTACTCAAAAAATGTCTTAATGGCGATAACTCATGGAGTTTCTGAAAGAAATAGAAAATGTTATACATGGCTGAAAAGGGAATTTTATGACCATTTCAAAACTACCACAACACTGGATGACAGCAATAATTATAATAAAAACTATAAGGTGTCTCACCAGAAACCGCCATTAGGCGTGTGCGGAAAACTATACATGAAAAAAATTTGAAAATTTAGAGAAAGACTAAAAATCGATAGGACAAACTCAACTAAAATATTTTCATTCTTCTAACACAGTCCACATCAACTTCGTTATTTTTAATGCAACAACCTATATATTATTGCCTTTTCTGATTCTACGACAAATTTTAGGGTCACATTCCCTATAGCGAGGAGTTATAGATTTCGAGATATTAATTTTCTTAGTAAAATTTTCACAGATGCAAAAGTTCACGTAAATATCGTTAACTTTTTTTGGGAACTTCATATCGGGTTAATTTTTGGTTTGTATGAAGAGAATAGACTGTAGCAAAAGAAGATGTGTCGATAGATTAAAAAATGTAATACTAAGTGTTTCATATTTGCTGTTAGATTTCGACTTCTTCAAAAAGCAATAACTTTTTTATGTCAAATGGAACAACTTGTATTTTTTTACTCTGTCAGGTGCAGATTGAAATTCTCTTTCAAATCATATAAGCATTGTTACCATTACGCCCATTACTTTTGGAGATATTTGCAATTTTCTACTATTAGGGTGTTCTCAAATTGATTATTTGGGAAACATAAACCTGTGTGAATTTGACATAACCCAATAAATTTTCAAATCATTTTTGTGGGTTGTGATTCCAATCATGCCGGCACATTAACAGTAACATAACACATCTGGTACGCCCCAATACTAGAAAATTGTCAATATTTTCAAAAGTAGTAGGCCTAATGGTAACAATGCTTATATGATTTGAAACAGAATCTCGACATCTATAACTCCTAGCTACTGGGAATGTTATACAAAGTGACCCTAAAATTTGACGTAGAATCGGAAAACGCAATAATGCATAGGGTGTTCCATTTAAAATAACGAAGTTGTTGTCGACTTGCAGTACAACCGAGAGGATTAGAAAACTGAAAATATTTTAGTTGAGTTTGCCCTATTGGTTTTAGGCATTCTACAAATTTTCAATGTATACTTTTCCGTATACGATTAATGACGGTTCCCGATGAGACACCCTGTATACGGAGAAGTATGTATCAATATTCAGTACAGATATGAAAATATTAGAAAAAAGAATAAGAAGGGTAACTGAAAAGAGAATAGAAGGCCAAAGTAATTTTAGGTGAGGAAAATTCGATGAGATATTTGATATTTTTGGACTTAGAGGAGAGATGGTCTTTGAGTACGGGCCGAATTCAGAGAGCACACTCATACTCAAATCAAATTAGGCAGTCCATCTCACCTTAACTTTTAAAAATAAGTAACTAAATTGAGTACCGAATATGTATAAAATACGCAAAATGTAATATTTGTAGAAATCTGTAGCGCTTAACTTTTTCGCAATGTTGAAAAGTTCACATCCGGCATCTTGCACCATACAGATTTTTAAAAACATTACATTTGATTAATCCGAGCTCATGAGGTGGTGACACCGACTATCTGTTGTATAAAATATTGTTTGGGTAACAAAAAATATACTAAACAACTAAAACGTCAATATATAATTTAGCTAATCTTACTCATTAATTAGGAACTTTATAGTGCTTTTTAGTCACTCTTTGCACTTCATTTGTTTTTGACTGTCGTTCAGTTAAGTTCGGGTAAGATAAGTAGGGTATTAGGAAATTATCTCAATTCGGCAGTCAGTACCCAAAACTAAATAAAACCACCAGTGACGCAAATATGGAAGACCATGACAGTGAAAAATAGAAAGAGAAAAAGGAAGAACAAAACTGGACGAAAAAGTAAACAAATGAAAAGAAGCAGAGGGCGTCGGTTGCAACAAGAAAAAATGGAATGAGAATTTAACACAGTGTAGAATAAAATATTCTACAATCCAACAACGAAGTATAAAAATTTTTTTTGATTATAACAAAATTATAATAAAAATAACAAAAACGCTGGGGAAAGAAGCCCTAGATAGAGACCAAAAGTGTTAAAATTTTGGGGTGGCTATGTAGGAATACATCAGAATCGAACAATTTACCAAATTGATTTGACAGCTTTTGGCGAATGGAAACAGTCGCCGCATGACCTAAAAAAATTAGGTGTTTTTGGTCGAATACTTTTGTTTACGATTCAGTTCCAACTGAACCACCAAGGTAGAATGAACGAGCAATGTATTGAACAAAATTAAATTTTTCCGTATCATACTAATCATGTCAGAACAGCACAGCCAAAGGCGCGCGTGTAATTTGATTTCGTCAGTTTGTGGCGCGGCAGTAATTAAAGAAATAAATTCATCTCGGGTGCGGGCGGGCACGTTTGTACGAGACAAGTGTCCACTTTTCTATAGCGATACAAGCGCATCATCGCATCCAATGTTATAAACAAGACGACGGATAAACTACGCATAATAGATCTACTTCGCCTGGAGGTTTAGGGCAAAGTTGGCCATGTGCTTGTTTGACAGCCTTTCACAATATATCTTCAGACTCTTTCTTTTTTGCCAAATTCAATTAGATAATGCGTTTTTGGATATTTACGCGCGCCAAAGATAATTATCGCAAAGGCAACAAGTTTACCCATGGCGAAATTTTATTCGAAAGCCAAACAGCAGTTCCCTTCCTGAAACTAATTACAATTTTTTTTTAGTCGGCGACTGCGAATGGAAGAAGAATAACGGTTAATGAATTTACACAAAGAGGGAAGAGTCGCAATCAATTTCGCGAGAGTTGCGTGGGTGCGTCTCGCAAATATCGGTTTTCGGCTGAAGATGCGATGTTTAAGCGCGGGTGTTCATTTACAAACGTAATTTTTGCACGCCGCCGTTTAAACGATCAATAGGTTTTCGTGTTGAAATCAATAATAGTTATTGATTTTCGCTCCGTTTTTAAGGAAGACGTTACGTAGCCGCCTATATCAAAATGTAAACACGCGACAGATACCAGTTTCTATTATTATTTTTGCACAGACTACTACGAAAAATAACGAGCGATAAAAGGCTTTTCACACCTGCGGTTTGTGGAACACAATCCGAAAAAGGTTTCGTGAACACAATAAGCAGGTGAAGGGTTTGGCGTTACCGCTTAAAGACATCAAGCCATTACTTCATGCATTTAACCTCAAAAAACTTTAAATTTGCGTTCGAAAAAAAAACGCGGACCGAAGCATGACTTACTTAGATCTTTCGTAAGGGTCATAATTGCTTAAAAGAGAACGTTTTGTGCTACACCTACTTTCGATTTGTATTTTTATAAACAAATAGCTATTTTAAGGACTTTCAGGCGAACTATGATTTCGCCGAATTCAGATTTTCAGAGTGAAGGATCGTTATATAAAAAAAAAGGAAAATAAAACTAAGGATTGCTCACCTTAGATACGGTTCTCTCGCTCTGACTCGTCGAAATGGATGGTTGTTAGCTCACTCTAGGTTAAAGTATGTAAAAGTTATTCTGATCAACTTTTAAACAGGTACAGATTTAAAAACGGTCGCGTTCTTATTGTTTCACTGAGCACTATTACGTTAAGATCCGTTTTCAGAATTCAGCATGCGCATAATTAAACGCTTGCATTTAAATTAAGTTAACGAAAAAAAAAATCGGGGAAAATTAAATTACATCGAACGCTTTCGAGCAACGGTTCGTTGGTGTGCTTTACGTAACGCCGATGCAAATCCAACGCAATTCAAAAATGCGTCAAGTTCATTGTACCGTGACGTTTTTTTTCTTTTAAGAATGAAGAAGATTCGCCTGCACCGCGCAAAGTAAACGAAAGCACATTGAATCTATAACGTACGCCTTCTAACTGAGGTACACATCCAAAGCAAATTCAAGTGTGACGCATGCGCCGCCAGAAAAGTTCAGCGGGCGTTATGTGACGTAGTTACCCACCGGAGCCCCGGAGCTGGACAAGGATTTGAAAAGATGTGCGCGTTTACTAGTTCCTCACAAATTGTACAGCAATTTTTTCTACCGCCCTTCGCGAAATTCTACGTCACAACAAATTTTTAAACGAAAGCAAATAAAGTTCTCGATAAATTTGTGTTTGAGATCAAAACGAAATTGGGGTCATGAACCTTTACCTCATCTTTAATTTATCAAAGCTCCCCCTCACATACGCGCACCGACAACGGAAAGCGGAGAACTTTATACTTTTACAAATTAAAATTTATTATTATTATTATTAAAAAGCGCCTTTTTTGTAACGACCTTTACTTAACTTGGTCGTTTCCATTAGTTAAAGAACGCGGGCTGATGACAATTTAATTGAATAAATCCGTTATGTAGTATGTATTAGTGGATTGTACCAGCTTGTATTTATTATGCCGGAATTATTTGAATTCATAGTATATCGTGAGATGTAAAGTACAGTTAATTCAGTTACAAGTTTCAGAAGTTGAACTTAATTGCGTTGCAGCTTCAACACTATTCTCAAAGTTATTACACCGCATTGCATTCTTGAAATTTTTTTAACCGCAAAAATTCAATTTCCAGTTCCAAAATTCTCAGACGAATGTAAATTATGTACGTAACAATAACATTCAAAATTAACAATACACTGTTGGTAGATGATAATTTTTTTATAAACAACTGACTAGTCTATAACAAATTGCTTTGGATTAATCTTTGTTATTTTGTTATCGCGAGCGTTTGCTTTTAACACAATATACGTCATTATCGGAGCAGCGTCTACGTTTAATGACGCCGTCATGTACGAAGTTCAATCATAGAAGTTTACCACTTTTTATATAACATTTAAATTAACGGTATTTATTTTGACTCTTTCTTCTCGAACAAAAGCATCATAGAACCATTTCAAAATCGAAAATTTTTATATCCTCTTTTTATTTTATTTAATTCATCTTTTAACGAAGCGATGCGCGAAAGTTTTAATAACTAAAATTTTCGAGTAAAAGTTGTAGACAATTAATTTACATATTTTATTTAATAATTTCAACCTTATCGCGCCTTTTACTACCAACTGTCAACTACAGCTAGGTTTAATGTAAGAATTGAGGCTTCCATGGCCGGAGTCATTATTAAAACAAAAACGTCTTCCGGGATTGGACTGTGTTGAAAAGGTAATCGTAGCTACCAAAATTTCACCACCTATCGTAAGGGACTTCATCAGGGCGAGAAACTTGAAACAAACAAAAGAAGTACAAGGCAGACATCTAAGAGTCAAGTAATCAACTTGTGGCGACCAAGCCAGATTTAGTTTTGTTTGTTTCTTTTGTTTGTTTCAAGTTTCTCGCCTTGATGAAGCCCTTTACGATAGGTGACGAAATGTTGGCAACTACGGTTACGTTTTTGACACGGTTCAATCCCGAAAGACGTTTTTGTTTCATAAAACACTGGTTTGGTTATTTGAGTACAATTTATAAACAAGCGCAGAACTCCACATTGTACTGATATTAACAAACGTGTGAAAGAATATCGAAAGTGTGCGGCGACATAATACATTTTGCTCTAAAATTAATAACTTAATTAGAAAAAATAAAAAAAAAACGATTCATTGAAGAAAAAAAATCAACATTTAAAAAAAAGAAAATATATTTGAACGTGAAATTATATACAGTGCGAGTCAAAAGTCTTAAGTAAATTTGTTAAAGGAAAACTGATGATTTTTCAGCAAAATCCTCGGACACGTCGATTTTATTTTTAAAAAAGACACCTTTTTCTGTTAAAATTTTGTTACGATGTTTTTTTGTCTTCCAGCAATGATGTCACCATATTTTTTAAATGATAACCCTAGTTTTTTTTTATTGAAAATGAAAGGTCAAGTAGCCCTTTAAATAGAAATGTTCAAATTTTGACAGGTCCCATGAGAAAATTTTTGAGAAAAATTTTTATTTGTAAAAATAGTTTTTTTTCGAAATTGGTTATTCAAAAATGAAAAAAAAACTGTTAGCAAGCACTTTTTGAATACTAAATTGTTTATACATTTTAGAAAAGAAAACACACATCAAATTAAGTGTTCAAACTACCTTCCCGTCACTTCTTGACGATAACCTAACTTGGCGTGAAATTCTTAAAGCACGTTGTGTAAAGTTTCCGCCCTAATTCCACGTATTGTCTGTCTGATTCTATCTCTCAGTTGTTCTAAATTTTTAGATTTTACGTATCCCCACAGGAAAAAGTGAAGTTGAGTAAGATCTGGGGATTTCGCTGGCCATTCTACTGGTCCCTCCGTCCAATCTACCTTCCAGGAAACGTTTCGATTAAATATTATCGCACTCCTACTGCAAAATTGCTGGAAACATCTGAATCTTCGTCATTTGAAAACATTTCGCTTAAATTTCGAAGAAGCATGGACCGATAATGCGATCACCCACAATTCCAGCCCATACATTTAGTTTCTGAGAATATCGTGTGTGGTGTTCCCTAAACCAATGGGGATTCGCTGGAGCTCAATATCTACAATTCTGTCTATTCACAGTTCTGTTCAAATAAAAAGTCGCTTTATCAGTAAATACTATTTGATTATTCCATGGGGATTATTACTGCACATATTCATCATCACTTCTGTGACTTCTATTTTTGATCTAGATCATCTTCATTTAGTTCGTGCAACAAGATAGTTTTGTGACGGTGTCATTTTTTTTTTAATTTGGATTACATATGCCTGGCTAATTCCATAAACAGCAGCAACAGCTTGGGTTACTCTATTAGGATTCTCTTGCAAATCTAAAAAGACGTTTAAGAGTGTGTTTTCCTCAATTGTCAGACGGCCAGATCTTCTAAGATCCCTCACGTGCCCATGTTGCCGAAATTTTCTTTCCACTGCACCTACAGTCACGAGTGATATATGGGTTCTTGGATATTTGTTGTTGAATAATCGAAGGACCTCTGCGTGCGTTCTATTATTTTCACCGCATCCTATCATTATTAGGATATCTATTCTCTGTTTTTCACTTAACTTTACCATCTTAGTTTCAAAGCGAAAAGATAAAAGGAATTATTCTTTCACAAAAATAATTAATGACAGAAGTTAACTTGATGAAAATGTACTTCGAGAATTTCAAAGTCAGATTAGGTTATTGTCAAGAAGTGGGGAAGGCAGTTTGAACACTTAATTTAATCAGCGTTGAATGATTTTGAATTTCTATTAAATACATTTTGACAAATAAAAACTGAATTTTTATAGTTAGGTGGAAACATTACACAATGTGCTTCAAGAATTTCAAGCCAGATTAGGTTATTGTCAGGAAGTGGGGGTAGACAGTTTGAACACTTAATTTGATGTGTATTCTTTTCTAAAATGTATAAACAATTTAGTATTTAAAAAATGCTTGCTAACAGTTTTTTTTCATTTTTGAACAACCAAATATTAAAAAATAATTTTTTTTCTCAAAATTTACTTACGGGACCTGTCAAAATTTTGACATTTCTTTTAAAGGGTCACTTGATCTTTCATTTTCAGTAAAAAAAAGTAGGGTTACCATTTTAAAAAAATTATGGTGCCGTCATTGCTGGAAAACAAAAACCATCAAAACAAAATTTCAACTGAAAAAGGTGTCTTTTTGAAAAATAAAATCGACGTGTCCAAAGATTTTGCTGAAAAACATTCTTGACTTTACATTATTTAACTTAAATTGTGTTGTAATTCGAGTAACATCGCTAATATGTAACAAAGAATATTCCTCGCAACCTACTTTAAATATAGCATTAAAAACTAATATGGAGTCTAAAAATGTAGAGTCTAAAATTCTAAACAATGTTTTACCTCGTATATATAATTTTCTAGCAAAATTGTCTAGTCAAAATTTATCGAGCATTTCATGTGTTCTGCAGACGAAGCATGTTTTTTTTATTTTCTCTTTTAAATGTTTTAAATCGCTTACACCGGATTTGCACCATAGCGAGTCTGACGAGTCTTTAGAAAATAATAAACAAACAAAACAGAAAAATACGTTTGATACTTTACAACCACATATCCAATCAGCTAAATCGTACATTACCTTGCGAAAGTTTCGATGAACATCTTTATTTTTGTCTTTGCTAGTTTGTCGTAAACTTAGTTCTGGCAAAGGACGATCATTTGCCTTGAACTCAACTAATTTTGTAAAATTAAGTTTGTTAGCACTTTTTAGTTGTTTAATTTTCTGCACTACAGACATTTTCTATAATATAAAAAAAAATAGTATTTTTACAAAACAACACAACAACAGTAAAAAATATCAATATTAATTCTTAAATTGATTTAAAACACGCGAAAATCAAATCAAAAATTGAGCGTAGATGTACACCCTATTCGAAGCCAACGTAAACTGAGGGACCCGGCTTATGACCCAAAGTTGATTATTGCTTTAGACGTTTGCGTTTATTTGGACATTGCACGTTTTTCGAGTTTTTCCGGGTAGATCTAATTCAATGAGGACAATTCGCACCGCCAGCCCAAGGATGAGAAGGACGAACGACGGCCGATAAATTTTAAATTATTATACTTGCGACTTGCGACTTTTTGTGAGTAAATTACCTATTTTAATAAAACACGTAATAATGAATATTTTTTTATATATTGTCAAAATTTTTGGGAGGTCATTGACCAAATGACCCTATGGACAAGCCGCTACTGTCACTGAATGACAATTATTTCATTAAATTTAAACATTACCTTACTAAGATTAAATCACAAATTAAAACGTCGCCGTCGTATCAAATGTACCTACATTAAATCGTGTGAATTTTGGAGCTATATTAATTCACAAAAATCGACCTCTTGTCAACCTCAAATTATGTCACTCAACAATAAATGTTTCATGTCGAATGCAGAAATTTCTGAAGATTTTGCTAAATTCTTTAAAAGTGTATTCTCCTCTATTTCATCTATCGATTTAAACAGAGATACTTTAACATTATCACATAATCTAATATACCTATCACATATATCCATTGATGAAATTGAAACTACAATAAAGAAAACAATTAAAAACGATCTATCGTATGGACCAGATCTTATTCCAAATATGCTAATAAAGGATTGTTCCACACCATTCTCAAAAGGCTCTTTTTAATATATTTAATTTAGCAATAAAAACCAGCACTTTTCCTACTGAATGGAAACTAGGACTTGTAATTCCTATTCATAAATCTGGAGATCGAAGTAATATTATTAATTACAGACCGGTGACAATTCTTTCTAATTTTAGTAAAATATTTGAGAGTATTCTATACCAAACAATTAATTTTAATATTCAAAGTCAGTTATCGTTCCTACAACACGTTTTTTATGAAACGCATATCAACAACTACTAATTTATTCTATTTTACTCATTACATCGCAACAGCATTAGACAACAATGGTGATCTATACAGACTTTGAAACTGTCGATCATAACATTATAATTCAAAAATTGCATAGGTTTGGACTTTCATCTTCACTCATTTCACTTTTATCTTCATATCATCAGAATCGCTTTTTGACAATTAATTTTTGCGGTTGCAATACAAATCCCTTTCATGCAACTTCTGGTATCCCTCAAGGCTCAAACCTCGCTCCATTACTATTTTTAGTATTTATTACCGATATCAATGATACAATAAAATCGGAACTTTACGTAAATACAACCGATTTCTGTCACTCCATTAATAATAAACCTGTTGAACGGTGTGAAAATATAAAGACTTGGGCGTTATCTTTGATAAACAACTCACTTTTAATTTAATTTGTTCTTCTCCTATAAAAATGGCAGGATTCATCATTCGCAATGTTTGATATTTCTATGATATTCATCTAACATATACACTATATTACACACTTGTAAGATCTAAGCTAGAATATTGTTCACTAATTTGGGACCCAATCTACCAAATTCATAAAATTGCAATTGATAAAATTCAACATAAGTTCTTAAAATATAAACTATTACCCACCAAATGAATTATCGAAATATTTTCAATAAAATACCTGCAAGAACGTCGAAGATCTAACTACGGACAATTTTTACAAAAACTTATTCATAGTCAAATAGATGATCTAATTTCTTCGCAATGTATTAATTTTTATTTTTCAACAGTGAATACAAGATATTCAAAACTATTTTATTTAGAACATGCGAGAACAAATATGTATTATAAATCACCAATATACAGAATCTGCTTGAATTTTAACATTTAACATTCTTTTTTCTGTATTAATGCTATGTATTTTTATTTTATTTAATTTTTAAGTTTTCTTTTTAATTTTGTATTAAGTTAGGGTGTATGTATATTAGAAACCCCAATATTTATTTTTTTTATATACAGTGACCGGCAAAGAGTTTGCAACAAATGGGAAACATTTTTGTAATTGAGATATCAAAAATTTCCTTTGGCAAATGAATTCAACATATCGAATGACAAAGATGACACTTTGACAAATGTCATGTGACCACTGTCATGGCGGCAAATTAAACAAGTTGAAAATGCAAGACATTGTCGCAACGAACTTCGTATTATCCAAATATGGAAAGAATGGCAAACTTATAATTAGCGCCAATAGACCGTCATTGCTAACTTTCTATTATCCAAATATGTGCCACACATTGATTTTGGACATATTTGGATTTTTGAAATAAACTTAATTTCCAGGGCATCGGGTATCTGTGGCCCGATTTTATGGGGGGATAGGATATTTCAACTCAGCTATGCCAGAGGAGTCTAAATATATGCCACACATTGATTTTGGACGTATTTGAAATTTTAATTTTTTCGACGGAATATCGCGGGGCTCGGCGTCCCCGTTGCCCGATTTTAATGCACATCAAAACTTAAGCTTTGGACACCAAGCTGAATCGATTGATGTATCACACAATGATGTCCGACCATTAGAAAGGCCTCGGACGGACGCACACACGGACGCACGGACGACAAATCGATTTTATAAACGAACGAAGTTCGTTGAAAAATATCCCTTAAATATGTAAAAGTGAGGTTAGATGACAAAGTTTGAAAATACAAATTTAGAATTATTTTAAAATAGTCCTAAAATGATCAATTCTTTCATTTCAAACCCAATTTAAACAATTTTCTACAATTAAAAAGAAAAAAATAGCTTAAAATACGAAAATAATACTACACTGTTCTTAATTTTTTTGTATGTTTTTGTATGAGCTTATTATCCAGGCAATATTGTGAAAAATTGTTTAAATTGGGTTTAGAATCGAAGAAATGATCATTTTGGACTGTTTTAAAATGATTCTAAATATGTAATTCTAATATTTTGTTTTCTGTAGGCCATTGCAACAAAGTCCGTTCCTAAAAGAAATTTTCGAATATCTCAATTACAAAAATTTTTCCCATTTGTTGCAAACTCTTTGCCGGTCACTATATACACTTTTTGTACGCACATAATTAATAGTGTAATTTGTACCTGTCCTGTTATTAGGATTTTTTTTCTGTTGGACAGATGTATTAAAATAAAATAAATAAACAAATAAATAAAATAAATAAATTTGAGGAAAACGTAAATAATGTTAAAATAAGCATTATGTTAAAATCGATACTTGGTGACAAAAAGAAATAGCCGGGAAAAACATTATTTCATTCAAACGTTTATTTCTTAAAGTGGACAAGTTATCACCACACAGCGGTTACGCATAAATCGCGTGTTGTGGTGAAAAAAATATTACATTTCAAATATTTCTTATGTGGCTTCAGGTTGTTATCCTAAAAAAGACCAAATTAGATTTTACGGAATAAAAAAAAGGCAAATAACAATAATAAACAATTATCAAAATGGTAAACTTTACTTTATCACCATTTTTCTATAGGTATAGTACTACTAATACAACCTCTATGAAATCGCAACCTTTTCCGAGCATATTGCACTGAAAAACGTCATTTGGATTTTTATAATAATAATAATAATAATACTTTATTACGGAAATCTCCAATTACAATAAAGAAAGATAAAAAAAAATAATAATAACACTAGAAATAAAATGGTAAAAAAATCAATATAATATTAATATTAATAGTATTAATAGTGCACCCTTAAAGAATAACAAAAAAATCTGTTTTATTTAATTTTAAATCTCTACAAGAATATACAAATACAGTAACTTAAAATTATATAGTATAAAACTAATTATTGTTTTCAACTTCAAACATAACGTTTTTCTTAAAATTAAATTTGTTTGAACCAAATAAATTAATTGACTTTTTCGAACAGTGTTTATTTGCCAAAAGCATCATCCTTCTAATCGGATGGTTATCACCTAGATTAGTCGTAACACGATCAATGCGGAAAATGGTTTGAGTTCTGGAAACTCTAGGACAAAGTGGTACCAAGAATGTTAATTTAGAAATTAGACTCGTGTCTAGCTTATAATTAATAATATCATGCAGCACACATATGTCTGAAACTTGTCTTCGTCGATCAAGCAGTTGAACTTTACAAGTAGATAATATCCACGTATAGTCACCTCGTATATGATTTACTTTCAGCTTACATTCGATCGTCCGTAGGAACTTATTTTGGATTCTTTCTAGTAAATGCTTATCTGTATTATAAACTGGATACCAAACAGGTGAGCAATAATCTAAGTGCGATCTAACATAGGAGGCAAAATATAAAATTTTTAATGCCGAAACCGACAAATTCTTGCAACGTCTCCAGATAAACCCCCACATATTAATACATTTCCGAAATAAAAATGATAATGATTTTTAAAAGATAATCTTGAGTCAAAAAATACTCCAAGATCTCTAATTACTTTAACAGATTCCAAACAATTGCTACCTATCTGATATTGAAATGTTATGATTTCACGATTGCGTGTAAAAGTAATATATTTGCATTTTTCAATGTTAAGGTACAAACTATTTCTAGAGCACCATTCAAAAAGTTTATTCAAGTCAGCTTGGAGATGTTTACAATCACTAAAAGAAGCAATTGGTTTTAATATTTTCAGATCATCAGCGTAAAATAAAAAATTGCTATGTTGGAAAGACTGTACTAAATCATTAATAAACAGAATAAAAAGTATAGGGCCACAATGTGATCCCTGTGGCACACCAGACGTTACTTTAAAAGGTTGCGAAAGGTAAGGACCTATTTTCACTTGTTGTGTTCTATCTTTAGGTAAGAAGACACCCAGTTCAAACTCTTATTAGAAAAGCCGATATGTCTAAGTTTCAGTAAGAGAAGATCATGATTTACTCGATCAAATGCTTTTGAAAAATCGGTATAAACCGAATCAACTTGAATTCTCGCAGTGAATGCCTCGTTTAAGAATGTATAATATTCCAAACAATTCGACAAACTAGAACGTTTCTTATAAAAACCATGTTGTTTTGGAGTAATTAAACTTGTACACATCCACTAAATTTGTTCAGAAATAATTGAATCAAATATTTTAGGTATGATAGATTGTTTACATACACCTCTGTAATTGTTTATCACCTGACGATTACCAGATTTGAAAATTGGCGAAATAAAGCTACATTTCCACTGCTCCGGAAATACATCAGACAAAATAGAAGAATTGTATAGCAACCATAAAGGCTTCGACAATGTAAAGACACAATTCTTGATAAATTTACAAGGTACACCATCAGGACCTGCAGTGTTAGACATTTTTAGGCTGGAAATTACATCAAAAAAAATTGATAGACTAATACTAAATCCTGAATAATTTATCTCGTGCTTGATTTCTGAGGTTCCATAAGTATTAGTACTATTGTCATTGTTGTATACAGAAGCAAAAAATTTTGCAAACAGTTCCACTATACTATCTCCTCTAGAAGCCAAAACATCATTGTAACTCATCACATTAGGAATAGTACGTTGACATTTTTTATCACTAATAAATTTCCATAAAAACCTTGGATTATCATTAATACAAGCGTTAACATTATCAATGTATGCATGATGAAGACCTTGTTTCAGTATATTACATCGTGATCGTAATGTTTTAAAATAAAGATATTCTAATTGATTACCTGATGTTTTATATTTAGCATGAACCTTTCTCTTTTCTTTGCAAATTCTAATAAGCCCTGAATTAAACCACTTTGGGTATGAGATAGTATTGTGTCTAATAATTTTTTTAGGAACATATTTACCTATGGCATTATAAATAATATTATAAAAAACATCTAACTGATCATCCACCTTCAATCCATTAAAACACAAATCCCAATTAACTGTTGCAAAATAGTCATTTAATAACGTATAGTCTGCTTGGCAAAAATTAAAGATTTCAAAACTGCAAGACAAATTAGTTATATTGTCTAACAAATTAATTGACCAACAGTACGGAACATGGTGAGCACTAGTTTCACAAACCTGATCTAATGCTAAATCAATTTGTAAATCTTCGATATTAGAGAACACTAAATCTAAAAAAACTCCTCGATTATTAGGTTTTTTATTGATTTGTTTTAGTCCAAGAAATGCATAAGACGTATAAATTTTTTCAAATTTTGGACAATAAACAATATTTGAATTATTTTCTTCATTATTCCACTTATAGTCAGGCAAGTTATAATCACCTGCTATAATAATTGGATCGTCACTAAATTGATTTAACACATGCTCTAAATCAGAGCAGTGTGATGTGTTATGTTGACAATATAAAAATAAAATGGGATGTGAAAAAAATACGTTCTTGAAAACTTTTTTCAAACGATCATCGAAGGAGTTAAATACACTCGAGTGTAAATAAATATGTTGTCCATTATTTAAGTATTTTAAATTTCACCTCGCAAACAAACTTTCCTTGAAACCGGTATTAACCCATAACGCAAACGTACATGAACGATTACGATAATCACGACGACGTATAGAAAGAACACAACAAACAATGTTGACGTATTGTTGGTTGCCTTAAAGAGAGTCATTTAATATGCCACTGTTAGGACAAGTACTAAATATTATTAGTACGACATTACAATAAGTTATTTTTGTGAAACATAGTATAAACAAGCGTTTTGCGGAGAACTCTACATCGTTCTAATACTAACAAAAGAGTATCGAAAATGTGTAACAACGTTGCGTCGCAACTTAACAAAACTTTGATAGAAATGGTGAAAAAAAGCCGATACGACAAATATTTCTTCTCTTCTTCGGGGTCTTCCAGGTTGTCTTTTTCCTCGTAGTTTCAGGTTTGTAGCTAATTTAATTAATCTCCTGTCTCCGGCTCTTTCCACATGCTCATCCCATGCCTTTCTTCTGGTTTTCACGAATTTCGCTACGTCTGCTATTCCACATACGCCCCTAATGTCCCCATTTCTCACCCTGTATATTGTAGTGTTCTTCCATTCTAACGGTACTTTTTCATATTTCAGTATAATATTAAACAATATTGTCAGTTCTTCCTCTAAGCATCTTCCTCCATATTTCAGTAATTTATATCGTATTCTGTCATTTCCTGGTGCTTTTCTATTTTTTAGTATTGTTATTGTTGTCTGAGCTTCTTCTTGTTATTCTCAGTTTTTTCTTTGTTGGTAGCGTCTCTTACTCTTATAGGTTCTTTTCCATCTTGTTGTTCATATACAGGGTGACATAAACTACAATAGAGGACTAAAAAATAATGAAAAAAGTCTCTATACAGTAATGCCAGATGGCTTTTTGTTTTCAAGTAAGTAAGTATATTTCAGTGCAATAGCGTTGAATACATAGAACATAATAACAACAAGAACAACAAAGACAACAAAATAGACAAACTCTATAACTAAAAAATTTGGTTATCATTAAATATACGTGTAAATAGTAAATGCTAAAAAATAAATATAACAGTGATTAAAATGTACAACTTACCTATGTATATACTATAAATATTTGTCTACTGTATAAAAGCAACTATTAAAATGATTCTTCAAAGCAATTTTAAATTCTCTAGTATCATCAATGTTTTTAATTTCACAAGGAAGATTATTAAAAACTTTTACGACGAAATGTAGAAAACACTGATAAAACATAAACTTTTAGTTTTTTGTGAACGCAATAAATTGTTTCTTGTATGGTGTAGTGGTCCTAATATTGACCCTTGTGGTATACCGTAATACACATATTTCGGTTCCGAATAAAAAATATTGTGTCTCTGTCTTGTTACTATACCTGATTTGAACTATCTGTTGTCGTCCTGCGATGTAAGTTTCTAATAAAAACAGCTTTTACCTCTAATTCCGTAATACTCAAATTTTTGTAATAATATCCTATGATTACCTAAATCAAATGTCTTGGATAAGTCGCAATTTAAACTAACCACTAATTCTTTTTTATTAATACTTTCCAATATTGTACTTAAGGTTTTTTCTATAGCTGTGAAGGTAGATTTATGTTTACAAAAACAGTGTTGATTTTTGCCGAAATAGTCTTGTTTCTCAAAAAAATTTATAAGTCGGTTTTTAAAATATGTTAAAAAACTTTTGAAAGCGCTGGCCGTATAGTTATAGGTCTGTAATTAGAAAGCGAAGTTTTACAGTCTTTTTGAAAGTTGAAGGTTATTTTATTAAATTGAATTTTATTAATAAAATATTTGAAATAATAACACTATTCTAAACTTCCATTGTCTATATTTTTTAAATAGAATAAACACAACGTTTCCATTGCTATTGAATCTGCAATCGCCTTCAGGTGAATACTAACAAACTTAAAGACTACTGTAACTTATATACTAATACAAAGTTAGTGAAGTGATCAAGCGTACAAAGTTAATGAAGGGAGGCGTTACCGTAGACTAAAATTAGTCAGGGTTTCCACACATTGTTAATCTCTACGCTGGGTTGACTAAAACATTCTTGTTGTTTTCGATAAACGCTGCTTCTTTAAATTTTCTCTTGTACCAGTGCTCTTCTCGGTGTATAATTCTTGCTTTCGACCATTTCATTTGGTGATGTTTTTCCCAGGAGTGTTGGGCAATGCCGGATTTTAAAGTCTCTCCTCTCTGCGTATGGGTTTTATGTTCTTTCAACCTGATATCTAAGAGTCATGTAGTTTCCTCTACGTATGACTGGCCGCATTCACATGGGACTTCGTAGATGAAATTCTTGGAGTCACGACTGTTGTCTGGTCTAGTTCATGCTACCAATAGTTCTTGATGATCTGAATACCGTGTTAATGACATAATTTCTTCCTATCCGTTTTATTTTCTCAGATAATCTTTGACATATGGAACGCTGAGTAGTGTTTTGGGTTTCTCTTCGGTCATGGCTGGTTGGTTCTTAGAGAGTTGTAGAACAGTTTCTACTACTAGTTTCGGGCAACCATTTTTTAGAAGGTCTCTTCTGATGTTCTTGATTTCATCTTGTAGTTCTATCTCTGTATTACATAGTCTGTGAGCTCTATCGACTAAAGACTTAATAATCCCTTTCTTTGTTGTTTCACTGTGATTGGAGTCGTAATTCAGATATTGGCCGGTATGAGTTGGTTTTCTGTAAACTGATGTCACAATATCCTCATTGTTTCTTTTTGTAAGGACGTCCAAAAATGGTAATGAGTGTTCACGTCAACATCAAGCCATCCATCAAATTCACCATGGAGAAAGAAAGGGAATACTCACTACCATTCTTGAACGTCCTTACAAAAAGAAACAATGAGGATATTGTGACATCAGTTTACAGAAAACCAACTCATACCGGCCAATATCTGAATTACGACTCCAATCACAGTCGATAGAGCTCACAGACTATGTAATACAGAGGTAGGACTACAAGATGAAATCAAGAACATCAGAAGAGACCTTATAAAAAATGGTTACCCGAAACGAGTAGTAGAAACTGTTCTACAACAACCAACCAGCCATGACTGAGAAAATAAAACTGATAGGAAGAAATTATGACATTAACACGGTATTTAGATCATCAAGAACTATTGGTAGCATGATCTCCAAAACTAGACCAGACAACAGTCGTGACTCCAATAATTGCATCTACGAAGTCCCATGTGAATGCGGCCAGTCATACGTAGGGAAAACTAAAAGACCCTTAGATATCAGGTTGAAAGAACATAAAACCCATACGCAGAGAGGAGAGACTTTGAAATCCGGCATTGCCCAACACTCCTGAGAAAAACATCATAAAATGAAATGGTCGGAAGCAAGAATTATACACCGAGAGGAGCACTGGTATAAGAGAAAATTTAAAGAAGCATTGTTTATCGAAAACAACAAGAATGTCTTTAGTCAACCCAGCGTAGAGATTAACAATGTGTGGAAACCCTTAATTGGACACCTGACTAATCTTAGTCTACGGTAACGCCTCCCTTCATTAACTTTGTACGCTTGATCGCTTCACTAACTTTGTATTAGTATATAAGTTACAGTAGTCTTTAAGTTTGTTAGTATTCACTTGAAGAAGATTGCAGATTCAATAGCAATCGAAACGTTGTGTTTATTCTATTAAAAAAATATAGACAATGGAAGTCCAGAATAGTGTTATTATTTCAAACATAACATTGTCTAAACCATTCAAACGTACGTTGAAAATAAAATATTTAATTAAATATCAATTATAGATTTCCCAATGATTGGGGCTTTCTGGTCGGAGTGGTAGTGGATTGAATTAATTAGAACTAATAAAACTCCATGTAATTTTTTTTGGTTTACGTTTCGGCCAAGACAAGACTGGCCTTTATATCAAGATCTTAAAATAATTAGGAGTCAACTCTTCCACTAAAAATGTATAATTAAAAAGATCTGGTTTCACCATATGATTCAAAAACGGTAATTTAAAATTCGTAAATAAATAATTAATAAAGAAACAAACATATATCACTTTAAAGCTAATTTTATGTCATTAGTTGACTATAATTATCGAAGGATCGACTTATGTAACTGCTTTACACATATGTCGACAAAGTTGTTTAATGTGTGCTTAATTTTGTTACACCCTCAATTTTAGGGGTAGAAAAAAAGTACCACTGAAAAACCTCTCGAAAAACTTACACAAGAAATTTGAATTAAATCTATTCGATTGACCTCTAGGTCATAGTACACACATACGAGGATATATTGAAAAATTCTTAGCCTACTATAGAACCAAACAAAATTTCAATGTCAAAATATTTTATTACTCAACATATTCTCCTCTTAATTGGATACATTTATTACAGAGAACCTGCAACGTCTCTAAAAAAATGTTTTTCTTGCTCTGCAAACCAAACCTCCACAGCTTCTATTACCTCCTTGTTGGAAGAAAATGTACGACCTTTTAAACTTTTTTTCAGTTGAGGAAAGAGGTGATAGTCGGACGGAGCCAAATCGGGTGAATAAGGGGGTGTTCTAGTAATTCAAATCCTAAATCACGAATTTTTTGCATGGCAACATGAGATTTGTGTGCAGGGGCGTTGTCCTGCAAAAACAAAACACCTTTGGATAGCTTTCCGCGTCTTTTCTCTTTAAGTATTTTCCCGTAGAGTAGTCAGTAATGTCGAATAGTAATCTCCAGTTATTGTTCTACCCTTATCCAAAAAATCAATCATGATTACTCCATGGCAATCCCAAAAAACTGAAGCAAGAACTTTTCCAGCAGATTTTTGGACACGAAACTTCTTAGGTCTTGGAGAACCAGAGTGTCGCCATTCCATCGATTGTTGCTTTGTTTCTGGATCGTAGAAATGTACCCAAGTCTCATCCATAGTAACAATTCGGTTTAAGAAGTCTACATCGTTTTCAAATCGAGCACAGATCGAACGCGATGCTTCTACCTTTGCACACTTTTGGTCAACATTCAAACATTTGGGGATCCATTTTGCAGCAATTTTTCTCATGTCCAAATTAACGTGAACCATATGATGAACGCGTTCGTATGAAATATTCAGTGCTTCAGATATCCGTTTTAGCCCAATTCGACGGTCTGATAAAATCATGTCATGAACTGCATCGATATTTTCGGGGACTGACACAGAAACTGACCTTCCCGATCGGTCATCATCTTCAATGGAAAATTTACCTCTTTTGAAGCTTGCATTCCAATTTTGACGGTCGCATACGAAGGACATTGATCACCAAGGGTATTAAGCATATCTTCGTAAATCTGCTTACCTCTTAACCCTTTTAAATACAGGTACTTGATGATGGCTCGATACTCCAATTTTTCGATTTTCACAATTTCGGTGGACATCTTTTTTCATTTAATTTATTGCGTGACTCTGGTTTACTTTTTGACGTCAAACTTTACACTGACACTTCTAATAAGTTATTGTTCGTTGCTATGGTAACGCAATATTTTGTTTATGCAAGGAACTGGTTTAGGCTAACTAGATATCAATTCATCCTCGTACGTACATTTTTTATAAAGCGCGATTACAATATTTTCTCTCTAGGTATGCGAAAACTGAAAACATAGTCCAATACCATGTCTAACCGTTGTACAAGTTTCACTTGTCTGCCTTTTATGTTTCATGAAATATTAATTTTTCAGTAGATTTAAACTGTTGTTGCTAATGCCTGAAATTGTTATTTCTATTAATAATAGTAAGAGATAGGTATCTACGCCAAACCTGGTAGTTGAAGACGTAAAAATTTATACGGAAACCGAAAATAAAATAAAAATTGGGGAATTGTATTTAAAATAACAAAGTTGGCATTCACTTCCGGTTCATGACACCGTCATTTTAATAAGTAGACCATGTCCATTTGTATAAAGTTACAAGTTTTAAGCTGAATCGGTTTTTTCATTCTCATTATTCGTGTAACATGCTATGGTCGAGACACATTGTACAAAAAAAGCGACGTGGGGTTCTGTAACTATCGCTAGTCTTTTCTTTTCCCACCAATAAATGTTTTATAATAAAGCAAGGAAAATCGTGACCTAAAACATGTTGACCTCATGTAAACATGACGTACTACGGATAAGTTTTGAGTAGAATTAGTCAAGCCAAAATAACAATTAAAAACAGAATTTTTCATACTATTTTCAAAAACATTGTTTATACACCTTTTATTAAATCAAACTGTTTCACATTTTATGCAAGTTTTGTGTAAACAATTTTTTATGCGATAAGTAATTCCGGATCTGTAACGGATACTAAAATAGAATTTGGGTAAAACCGGTCGCATCAAAATAGCAGTTTTTGTGAAATATTTCAAAAATATTTCTTGTGTAGAATTTCCGTACAGATAAATTTAAGATGTGTGTGATACGTAATTAGAGATACAGTATGAAGTGCCCTGTAATTAACAATATCCATTACATAAATTACATTCTTATAAATTACATTTTTTACAGAATATTAATAGATTTTTTAAAGAATATTCTGTAAAAACTTTGTAACCAAAAAGTAAAACAAAAATGGATACCAATTTAAAGAAATTTAACTTACTTATTAATTGAAATAGTTTTAGTTTTGTGACTGTAGTGATTACCTCTGCGTCACGTATACCAAAGTTACGTCTACATATTCCTTTAGGTATGAAACCGTAATCAGTCAAATTTGACGGTTTTCATAATTAATTATTACACCAAACACTATAGGAAGATGTTTTTAGAAAATTTGCTGGCGTTCCAAAGAAAATTAATAAGAATTGGGGTTTAGCAAAGAATTTTTACGTTACTGGATTTAAAATCAACATTTAAAAAAAAAAGTGTGAGACTTGCGACAGTCAACCGTACAAATTAGGCATTTTTCTGGAATTTTTGTGGTTACAGTATAGATGAGATTGATTAAGAACAAGTAATTGGTAACTTTTATCAAAGTATTAATAATCAAGGTTTATGAAAGGAAGTGAATTATTATTTGATAGTATTATACAGGGTAATCTGATTCTTTATAACTAAGATACATTAATTTTGTTTATTCCTTTATTTGCCCATAACTCACGAACTACACTGTGAATTTTCTTTATATTCTCAACATATTTTCCTACTCCAGTAAAGTATTCAATAGGGCATAAACATTAATGTTAATTCAGGGACGGACTTGAAAAAATTAAAAAAAAATGTTACTTTAAAAAGACAACCTGTATGTCAAAATTTTGAAAAACTGTTTACGTATCTACAAAGAACAGAAAAACTAAGTTAAAATAGATACTTTTCTAGTTTCCGCATTCAATTTTGTTATAACTAATTTGAAACAAACTTAAATGTTTCGGTTATACATACATTGGTTTAATATTCAAATGAAATAAATTTCATTTCAAGATTCCTGAATTTTTTATTTTAAAATAATGAAATTTGTCATTTTTGTGTTCCCCTTTTTTAGTTTATCGTTTAAAGTCTAAATGCAAAATTAATCGCCAGAGTCGTATTTCAACATATGTACATATTTGTCGAAACATTAGTGAAATATTAATTTTTTACAAAACTTAAGAGGGTATTTGCTCTAGTGTTAAGATGCATAAAACAGCGGTCGCAAAATAACTATTTTCTATAGAAATAAAGAACATACAATGTTGCAACAAAAAAATCTGGAAAGAGAAATTATGATTCTACGCCCCTCGTGTAATAAATTTTTAGTTTTTCTAAAAATATGTGTTAAAACTAAATTTTCAAAAAATAACTGAATAACGTGCTAATGTATCCTTCAAAATATGCATTTAATTGAACTAATGCATTGATGCTTTCGGCAATAAAATATGTATGCGGTTCAAGATTTCAAAATTGCTGTTAAAAAATCTATAGTCTCACATAAAATGCTTTTAGTCATAAATTCACGGAAAACCAATACCTGGCTGTGTAGGGCGAATACTCTCTTAAAACTCCACTTTAAAGATGTATGAGTTCTCAAAGACACAAATATAGATAAGTTACAATAATTTACCAATTCTTTAGGGTTCTCAACATGTCCCTGCTCTGTACCGAGAGAACTGATCTATCTGCTGCTCCATCGGTAATCAATTATCTATTAGGTAACTTTTTTGCACAACTCTTTATATCGTACACGGTGATAGTAGAATAGAAAATTGTTGTCGATACGTTATTTAATCCTAAAGTTTAGAATAGTATATCATTTTGTAAGGAGCTTAAGTGATGATTTTTGTGCTGGGGATGTTAGATTGGCTGCCGAACGTAGTGAGAAGCCGCAGAAGCCTTTTATTATTCTGCAAGTACATATATCAAATTTAGTTTCTGGCTTTTTATGACTTTTGAGATGATAATATAAAATAAATCACTAGCTCTTCCTCTACTAGATATACGTCTTGTTGGATTATGCACAACACTTATTTTGTCTATGTTTTTGAACTTCAAAGATATTGTTCAAACTGGAAAAACAATCTCGCATCGCTCAAACCGTTACAGGTGTTGTTGCACTTAGTGTTTAATTAAGATTCAAAAAATTTGGGATTTTTCCCACTACCTTATATTATTTTAATGTTTTGTATATATTTATATAACTTAAAAATAAATGCCTATTCAAAAAAAAAGCAGAAGATGAAGTGCGCAGCCGGGTATGAAAAATTCTAATTAAATGCTCCCTATTGACGAAAATACAAATTTTCCATAAAAGCGATTGGCAGAGCGTGGCAAACAATAATAGTTGTCCATAATTTGTTATAACATATAACTCAGGGGGTACGTATTGCTGTGATTGCAAGGTCATTTTTAATGTATAAATGTAAAACTATATGTATTGTTTTGTATTAAGATTTTGTACGTACGTGATGAAGCAAAACGAAAGTGGGGTAGAGACGGTTTTGAGCTGTGAACAATGTTGGATGTGTAGTTAAGACCGTGCGTAAAACAATGAATATGAAAATTTCCTAATTAACCATTTAAAGATGTGATTATATTTATAATTTTCATTAATTTAGTAATAATTCTAATCACATAGAAAGCAGCGTATCGTAGAAAGTCAGCGATATTCGTAGTAAGCCAGCGCAATGTTGTATATAAAACCGAATAATTTTCGATAAGTAAAATAAAAAAGTTATGAAAAATTTGGAAAATCTGGGAAGTAAACGTCAAAGTTATAAAGATAGAAAAAAGAACTTCGTAGAAAACAACAAAGGGGTCAAAAGGTCACTGTTCCAAAATCATTAAAGGTCGCAAGTACCAAGTTACACAAAAATGTAATATAGAATAGTTTAAGATTAGAATAATAAAATTTTGTGTATATGTTACGCTCAAAGACCAAAAAAGGTCATTGAGCGAAAAAATTGCACACAACGCGTTGTGGTCACTGTCAAACATTCACTCTTATTAAAACTATTATTAAAACGCGCACGGCACGTTGTGGCATTTACAAAAGACCATGTAGCGAAGTTCGTGTCGTGGCTATGATGATATATGACCACAATGCATTATGGCAATGAAGAAAAGCCATGACGCGTTCTGAGAAGTAATTGAACAACCATATCACAAAGAACAGGTCGAATAGAGCATTACAATAAAATATTAGTAGAGTTGTTGATTTATTTTTTTCTGTTTTGAGGGAGTGTATATCAGCTCTAATCATGTCCAATAAAAAAAGAAATATTCTTTTATAATAAAATAAGTGAATTAGCAAGAACGAGGACTCATCGTGGTTTTATGAGGAGTTCAGAAAAATATGAAATATATCAGCCTCAATTTTTTAAAAAATAACTTGTCTCTTCATCAAACAAAGCAGTACATATCATCGTCTTAAACGAAAGTTTGTTATAGTTGAAATAGATGGCACCAGTTCATATCAGTTACTTCTGCAAAACAAATAAAAAAAAGTATTTCTTAACCATATATACCAAAATTATAGAACCCATATCGCTCATCGCTATGTAACGTATTCTAATATAGTTATATACGCGTCATATTTTGTTGTTGGCACAACGCGTTGTGGTCGTCTAAAATGATAGTCGCGACGCGGGATTTTCTGTGATTACCATAACGCGTCGTGCGCGTTTTCATATAACACAAATTTCCCTATGTGGATGTTTTACCGTGACTACAACGCGTTGTGAGCAATTTTTTCGGTCAATGAGCGTTTTGAAACTTTGATTGTAAATTACAGTATGTCTGTAAAAGTTGGCAACATATGGGAAACTTTTTTATTATTGATTTTTTAGAAAAAAGTTTTTAATGAAAAGTTCTGCATGGTCTAAAACCTGAAATAAAATTATCAGAAGTTAATTTTTTGAAGCCATATACGAGGCGTTTTAAATAATATTAATTTGATACAAGAGTAAAGTATCTTTATTTTTTATATGATCGAAAAAAATTAACTTGAATTGAAAATTACATCCAAATGTAGTCAGACCCATCTATTATCTTTGTAAAAGTTGGCAACATATGGGAAACTTTTTGAAGAGTAGGTCTTATTTTTTCACCTCCAGTCAACTTTATAAGTCGGTTAACTACTATGAAAACATAGTATTGAGTCAATCAAATTTTTAGAAAGTTGCGTTTCTAAGATAATTAACCGACAGATAAAATTAACTAGAGATGAAAAAAAAGTAAAGGTACTTTACTCCTGTACCGAAATAATATTTTTTGATACACTTCGTACATGGCTTGAAATAATTGGTATTTTATCAGTTTATTTTGGATTTCAGGTCAAGCATTACTTTTCTCCATAAAATTAATAATAAAAACGTTTTCCATATGTTGCCAACTTTTACAGACATACTGTATATAAACAAATAGATTGTAGTTTAGTTACGTTAAGGTGTGCATGCAGCGTTATTAAAAACCATTTAAAAAATGTAATAAAAAATTGTACGTTTGATATTAATTATTTTATTGTACTAAAATATTGTTAAAGTTACAACCAACGCTTTTTATAAGTGAATTCAAGTTTCTGAGAAGTTAATTAAAGAATACAAATTAAAAGAGTCTCATATTTATATTTAATATGGAATCTATTTGTTAATCACCAATTTGCAATCATGTATGTCAAAAACTATGACACATGTTTTGACAATATGATTGTGCTAATTATACAATTTAATGCGAAATTAAAGATATGGTATCAAAATAGGACTATTCCGGTATATGCTGAAGTGTCACAATTTTCAAAATATTATATTATTAAAGTCGGTATAGACTGGGGCCGTTTTTGTAGAACGGTAACATTTGGTAATTAAATTAAAACATGACTTTATACATCACGGATTTTATTTGAGAATTCAACACCGAATGTCTCAAAAATTATAATTAAATCATAACGAAATCGTTACTTTATCAAATCAAGTCACTAATTCGCCAAAACTTGAAAGTATCGAGGAGAATAGCACAAATTGAGAAAAGTAACAGGACACTAAACAGTAGAAATATTAAAAAATGATTTAAAAAAATCTTTCTCAAACCTTCGAATGTTGTATTATTACTGTTTGTTCAACACAATCATAGAAACGAACGAAGCAAACTCGTTTGGTCTATTTTGTTATGATATGACTAGTGCTATATTGTATCGTGCTAATATATGTAATTGACAACTTTTGATAGTAGGTTAGCGTTGCGATAGCATAAACTACTTTCATATGTGTTCGTCTAAAAAAATGTTTCAATATAGTTTTTTTCAGAGCTCGTCAAGGCCAACGTTTAAAAGTGCCATTAAATGAGCAAGAATATACGAGACCTGTGTAAAAGTATCCGACCTTTAGCCAGAAAAAATATTTTGAATACCTGACGGAGTTGGGACCCTAATCCCCTTCAAAGTAGGCCCCTTGTGCTTGCACACACGTAGCCCACCTGTTCTTCCACTGCTGGAAACAACTTCTGTAAGTCTGCTTTTGGAATTGTGTTCAGCTCCGTCGTCGCGTTCCGTATTATCTCTTCTCTACTCTCAAAACGGGACACTTTCAGTGGCGTTTTCAATTTTGGAAAAAACCAGAAGTTGCAAGAAGCAAAGTCTGGAGAGTAGGGAGGTTGGCAAATGGTTGTAATTCCATGTTTGGCTAAGAAAGAATGGATCAATTGGGATGAATGTGTAGGGGCGTTGTCATAATGCTTGATAATCACCAAGCTTTTGACAGAATTTGATGCAGTATCTTTGCTCAATTCGTTCAGTCATCTTGCGAGAAAACTAAATCCAACGAACAGTACGAACAGCACCTTACTTGATGACCACCAACCAGCGACTTAACCAGCGACTTACACTTGCACAAGCAAACGTGAAAAAATTGAAGTATGCGGATTAAGGTTCCTCCTTCCACCGTGCGCAGTGGCGCCGCTTTAGAATCACTACTTTGCGCAGGAAAAATTAAGGTCGGATACTTTTTAGACAGCTTCGTAACATCCATCCTGTGAATAATTTCTGTTTCTTGTACTATAACATAAAACACGGTTTTCGATATTTATTGAAATGGCTACTAGTTATATATTGTGGAAAAGCGACGTTTAAGGAAAAGAAAATTAATTATGGTAAACAATTTATTATTTAACTTTTAAAGAAAAACATTTAATGATAGAATACTTAATAGTTTTTTTTAGAAATCATGAGTTACATAATAGTTATTTACCTAACGAGTTCGGGAAGATAAATTTCCCGCATGACCACTTTGTTTGGCCGCACGACCGTAACGAGTGCAGCATTAATGCGAATGCAGGAAATTCTTCTCTAAAAACTTAGGTATATTATTTTTTGTAACCAGTAACTTGAGTAATAATTCATAAATAAATAAATTCACAGCTGCTTAGTTTTTGTGTTTACAAGAAATTTGAGTTGGTAGCACCGTCCCGCCGATTGCTTGAAAATTTGCTTTGCGTTGTCAACTAATACCAACCTAACAAAATTTCCCTATTCCCGCGGTGCGGAAATGGAACTTCCCGTGCATCGAGAACAACCGGGAGTACAAAAAATAAATTTATTTTAGACTAAGCAATTTTTGTTGAACAACAGTTGACCAACACACGAATTCGTTAAGTGCACAGTATATTGTATACTTTGCTGAATGTGTAGGTGATGATCAACAGTTGTGCCGCTGTTGACTATCTGTTGCCGAAGTTCTCACGCGAAGTAGTACTTCAAGGAGTATATGTGCCAACATCGCCACCAGTCTCTATGCTCTTACTTCAGTTACAATAAACAAATAATATTCACGTGACCTTCAAACATAGTTACATATAGAATTTTTGAACAATATTTGGTTATTCATCGTATATCCTGCAAAAATTGTTATTTTCTGTTAAAGTACTACATACTTGTATGCCACCACTGCCCTTTCTACGGTTTCTTGGTTTTTTCAATTATATAAAGAACAACGTACACAATGTTGTCACTCATTTTGGCAACTACTAAACGAGCACCTAAGCAACTAAATAATTTAGTGTTTCCAATTTCTAATATTTTTTTTTCTCAACAACTCAGACAACAACTGATCAAGTGTTATAAAAACACTTAGTTAACACATGATGCAATAGACGGTACATGTTTGCCAACCAATGCATTTTGTTTTCTTTCCTTCGGTTTGTAAGATAGTTTACATACAGAGAGAGTTAAAAGTATGGCGACACCCGAATTTCTGTCGTTAAAATTCATTTTTTACAAAAATGATTAATATAAAAGTTTTTTATGAAATTTTTATCTACATATTGACATACACGAAAATTGTTGTTATTCAATTGTTTTTGAGTTATGACTGCGGAATATTTTTTTAAATGGCAACCTTTTAATGTTGTACTACTATTCAATAGAGATTTTTTTCTTTATAATGGTATAAAAATTTTTTTGGTAGTATTAATATTCTTCAAAGAAAAGCGAAGCGATGAACAAAAGCTATATCACTAAGACTGAATTTGTTTATTTACGATACATTTTGTGTAATTTGTTGGTGTTTGCATTAGCAATGGCAAGTTTAAGTGAACGTGAAAGGATTGAAATACTTATGATGGTGGGTTATCAAGATATATGTAGAAGTTTACAAGAAGTTTGTAATTTATTTAGTGATACGCATCCAAATAGAAATCCAATTTCTAAATATGTTGTTGGTAAAACTTTACAACGTTTGGAACGAACGTGTAGCGTTAAAAATTTGCCAAAAAGTGGTAGACCTAGAACATCGACAAGTGATGATAACAAACTGGATGTTTTATGGCTGTATCAGAAAATCCCCATTTACCAACCAGGCAATTAGCGGCCAATCTCAATATGTCGCAGTCTTCGGTCGTCTCAATTTTAAAAAACACTATAAGGTACATCTTGTACACGATTTGGTAGAAGATGATTTTGATAAAAGACTTCAATTTTGTGAGGAAATGTCAAATATTTGCAATAATAATGAAAATTTTGTCAACACGATTATTTTCTCTGACGAAGCTACGTTTTTCCTTAATGGTGAAATAAACAGACATAACTGCAGATACTGATCATCGAAAAATTCTCATTGGGTTTTAGAACATCATACGCAGAATCCTCAAAAGGTTATGTTTGGGCGGGAATTCTGGAGCGTCATATTATGGGTCCCTTTTTTATCGATGGCAATTTAACTTCGGCTATGAATTTACAGTTATTGCAAAATCAAATTATACCAGCATGTGCTACTCTTTATCCCCATGAAAACAATGGACACCTCCCCAACAACAACATCTGGTTTCAGCAAGATGGCACTCCACCACACTATGATGCAAATGTTCGTCAACATCTAAATAATGTGTTTCCAAACAGATGGATTGGGAGAAGAGGAAACATTGAGAGATTTTTTTCTATGGGGATACGTGTTTGCATGTATTAGCTCTAGAATTACCACAGTTATCCAAGTAAATGTGGGTACGATCTAATGAACCATAACTGATATAATGAGCCTTTTGCGGTTTCACCTTATTTCGGTATGTACTGAGACATGCATGGCTTAATCTTTGAGACAAGCATATGACCACTGGCAGGATCAACCAGGGGCTTTATCGGCAACGTGTGTTACAAGCATTAAAGCTATCGCTTAGATAGTGCTTTGCACTTTAACACACACATGCCGTTACAGTTAACTGTTGGCATTTTTCTTAGTTTTTACTATTCACACGTGTCAATGTTTACACGAGATGTCGCAAGACACACATTTTACTTAAAGTTAACAAAGATAGGTCCAATAACATAGAAGATTTAAAACTTAGAATTACCAGAACGATGGAAGAAATTCCTCGTGAATTTTTAGAAAATTCTCTTCGTGATTTTGTAAGTCGATTGGGTCATTGTCAAATTGTAAATGGAGGACAATTTGAACATTTAATTCACTAGATTTATGTGTTTGTTCGTATTTATTTATGCTTTACTTGTTTTTGATGTTTTTGTTTAATTTAGTTATTAATTTGTTTGTAACAATAATATTTTCACCAACACTTTCATTTCAAATAATTTTTCATAAAATAAAAATATTAAACTCGCTCGCCATTGTTCATCGCTTCGCTTTTGTTTATCATGGGTGTATCGTTTACGAATCAGAAATTAATTAGTTGTTAAACACTTTAACTTTAACCAGTATTTTCTCGAAGAAATTTAATACCACCGAAAAAATTTTTATACCATTATAAAGAGGAAAATAGTATATTATAAACCTAGGTAGTGAAGTAAGTCATTATTGCCCGACCGCTGAAGTTTATGTCCCGAGCGATAGCGGCAATAATGACCTTCACTACCGTAGTTTATATACTATTTTTTCACTACTAGCTACTAAACTTAATTGGAAGTATTTTAATTTTTGAATTTTTGTAAAACTATGAAAATATGTTAGTCTTGATTTGAATAGAAATCACTATTCATTTGTTTATATCAGATATTTTGAAAAAGTGTAATTTCAAATTTGCAATTCCTATTTTCATTTACGAATATTTTTATCATGTCTAGTGATGAAAGTGAAGGGTGTACTCCTCCAGAATTGCATGAAGCTGCAAAACAAGTATACAATAAATTGCTTCCAGAAAAATCAAAACATTTATATTTAAAAGTATACAAGGATTTCAAGGATTGGTGTCACACAAAAAATGTTACTACAGTAACAGAAAACGTGCTGTTGGTATATTTTCAGGAGCACGCAAATGTAAAAAGGCATCTACTTTATGGTCAACATTTTCAATGTTAAAATCTACCCTTGCAATTCGAGAGAATATTGATTGCGGAAAGTATCCAAAACTTATATCTTTTTTAAAAAGGCAAAACAGATCATACAAAGCAAAAAGGCACCTGTTTTTTCCAGAGAACAAATTATAAAATTCTTGACTGAAGCACCTGATGACTTTTTTCTTTCTACAAAGGTAAATGTAGTAAATTTTTGTTAAGAATTTACAGAATAATCTAGTTTTCTATAGGCAATTCTGGTCGTTGGAATAGCAGGGGCTTGTAGAACAGATGAACTTGTGAAAATGATGTTCAGAGATGTTGATGTACGAGGAAATGATCTTGTCGTAGTAACCATTCCAAATAGTAAAAATGACACTAGCCGGAACTTTGTCATAACTGATCCACTGTGGCTTAAAGTAGTGTTAAAATATGCAGGCACTCGACCAACTTCAGATATGCAAAGATTTTTATAAGATTTCATGGTGGTAAACCAACCAAGCAAAATATAGGTCATAATACTATCAGTAATGTGCCAAAAGTAGTTGCCAAATATCTAAAATTAGAAGATGCAGATTGTTATTCTGGTCATTCCTTAAGACGTACCTCTGCGACCATGTTAGTAGAAAGCGGTGGCGATATCTTATCGTTGAAACGCCTAGGAGGCTGGAAAAGCTCTACGGTAGCAGAGGGATATGTTGAACAATCTCTTACTGACAAGAAACGGATTGCGTCAATGCTACAAGGAACCTTCGTTTCAAATCCTATTCAGTCTTCTTCGTACATTAGTGCCACTACGTCTAATTCTGCATCAACATCAACAGCAGTTGAAAGTGTCGTTGAAAGTGCAACACTGCACCTTCCAATGCAAAATGTAGCTAATACTTCTTCGATCACTAGTTCTTCGGGAATTAATGTGACCTATAATAATTGTTCGATAAACTATTATTATAAATAGATAGTAATGCCATTGTTTCTAACTTACCTAATGTGTTTGAACTTTTCTAACGTTATTTGTATTCATAAATTAAAAATTGTTTAATTGTTTGAATTTTTGTGTAGCTTGAAGTTGTGAGGTTATGTTTATCAACTAACTGAGAACGCAGAGTCGGCTTTGGACTACCAAATTTGTTTTATTATTGACCTAGGTTAATAAAAATTTTTTATTGACTCGTAGCTTTAAAAGTTCAACTTCACAACCTGCATTAAGGTTAATATGACTGTGTTTGATAGCTAGTAGTGAAAAAAATCTTTATTGAATAGTAGTAAAACATTAAAAGGTTGCTATTTAAAAAATATCCTCAAAAACAATTGAATAACAACAATTTTCGTATATGTCAATATGTAGATTAAAATTTTATAAAAAAGTTTTGTATTAATCATTTTCGTAAAAAATGAATTTTAACGGGTGTCTCCATACTTTTAACTCTCTCTGTATAAATAACAGAAACGACGGTGATGTAGCGACAAGCCCTGCTTAACTGGGGTGTAGTCTACAATAAAATGTAAATCGTAAGTATTATAATGACACTTTCTACAGCTCGAAGATAAGGTTTGCAGACAGACTGAAAGAAGGTCTGAAAATCTCTGGGTGCGGAAAAAAGTAGTTGCGATACATGGTTTCTAGTTCACTGGTATTTTTGTAAATTTCTAGAATCATTAAGCAAAAAAAAATGTGTGTGTGTTGGTTATAATTTTTAGATTAGGTCCGTTTGATCGTTTCGATTAGCAAATATTCTAATTGGTTGAAACAAATAAGGAATATAGTTAAGAAGTTACTAAGTACGGTGCGCTAATGGAATTCATTACCGCATACCATTTCATCAGTTGCGTACCACAAAGTAAAAAAATTATTAGAAATTATAACGGTTTTAATAATATCCATTTTCAACTTGATTTAGCAAATATTCAATGCGAAATGATTTTAGACATGCCTTCAGTAGAAGATAAAATTAACTTTTTAAATGAAAATATATTAAATGTAATTAATTATCATGCACCAATAACTGAGAAGCAATCATTTAAAAAGTACACACCTTGGCTAACTTACAATATAAAAATGATGATGAAACTACCTAATAAAGCTTACAAACGTGCGAAGACTTTAACATCCCATTGGGATTATTATAAAATCTTGCGTAATTATCTAACGGCAGCGGTTAAAAGAGAAAAAAAAAATTACTTACAATTTAAATTAAAAGACGCATCTATAAAAGAAACTTGGTCTGAACTAAAACGTTTAAATATTTCTAAGAATAAGCAAAATCATCTTCACTTCGATATATCGTCGCCTAATAATTTTAATAGAATATTTTGTAATAAACCATAATTTTCGTTCACTACTAAATTTTTATAACAATAATTTAAAACATGACATTTACAATAATCTATCATTTGCACCAACAAACGAAGAAACCTTATTTAATATAATATCTGATACAATTTGTTTAGCAGTTATTTTACCATATATAACACATATCGTAGGCTACTACTTAGTAAAGGGTTAATTTCCCTCTAAAGGAAAGAAGCGCTGATTATTCCTATTCCAACAAAAAACAATCCAGTTGATATGAGTGACTTTAAGCCAATAAGTAATAATAATAATAATAACTGGACGAATAAGATGGACACGAGAAATGAATATAGCTGTTGTTCGTGCTTTCTATCATGTCAACAAGTGTAGCGATAATCAACGCCCTTCATACCGACTTTACAAGGGCTCATCCGGATCTTAACCTATCAGAAGAGAACCTAGTGGATAGGAAGAGTGTCATCATAAGGAAAAAGTACTTAACGGAAACTGAAATTGATCAAATTAAACGGGAAGTTGGCTACGAGATTCAACAACAAGATATGTTTGATCAAATAAAACAAATAACCCGACCCCACAACACCATATCGGTGATCAAACAGAACCGACTGGTTCGGAAGTTTGTGTAAGCAATGTACCCATTGAAACTGAACAGGCAGAGGAGAATAATGCCGCGTTGGATAAATTTCTTAGTTTGTTGGCTTTCTATGAAGGTACAGATCCACTCAAAAGACCAGAGATACCAATTTTGCATAATGCCCACCGTGCACAATCAATTCTTACAAGCGTTAATAAGGCTCTTGAGAAATATCTTAATATAAACAGAAGTATTGACGAAATTCATTTGGCTTTGTACTGTGCTGCTGTTACTGCCATTGAGCTAAATGGACAAAAACCTACACCATAGAATCAAAAGACCAGAACAAGAATAAAAGAAAACCAGCTTGGAAAATACGCCTCGAGCAGGGCATAGATAGACTGAGGGCAGATATGGATATTATATCTGAATTCTTGAAAAACAACAAGTCTAAGAAGGTGTTAAGGAAAACAAGAGAAATCGCCAGAAGAGCTAAAATCCCTGAAAAGGATCCAGAATATAATAATAAGCTTATTGACCTCCAAGATCGATTTAGTCAAAAAGCTAAAGCCTAAGGCTCAAGATTAAGACGATATAACGAACTATCGCAAAGAAAAGAACACAATAGAGAGTATCATACTAATCAGAAGAAGTTTTTCAGAAAACTAGAGCAAGGCGACGATGACACTGATATCAAAATAGGACATAATGAACTCAGTCAGTTTAAAAATTTCTGGAAATCTATATGGGGAAGAGCAGACCCGTACAATCAGGAAGCTGAATGGATTGGAAGTATAGAGAGACTAACGGGCAAATACCGCGTATGAATCTCCTAGAATTCACCAAGGAAGACATAGTAAAGGCAGTAAAAAGATCACAAAACTGGAAAGCGTCAGGACCAGATAAACTTCAAAATTTCTGGATCAAGTACTTTAGCGCCACGCACGAGAGACTCGCTTATTGCTTTACGCAGGCGCTTCACGACCCAAATCAAATACCTACCTTCTTATGCCAGGGCAATACTTTCTTACTATATAAAAAGGGCGATACCGCACAACTTCAAAATTATAGACCAATAACATGCTTATCAGTAGTATACAAATTATTTACTTCGGTAATTAATGAAAAATATACCAGCATTGCAGTGTTAACCAAATTTTCTCGGAGGAACAGAAAGGATGCATAAAAGGGACGCTGGGCTGTAAGGATCAGCTAACCATAGATTCAGTAATCTTAAAACAAGTCCAGAAAATGAAACGAAATTTAAATATATGTTACATCGATTACAGAAAAGCATATGATTCTGTTCCCCACGACTGGTTAATAAAAGTCCTCGAAATATATCAAATATGCCCACGCATAATAGCTGTCCTGAAACACCTAATGACGTCATGGAAATCAACTATGTGGGTTTCAAGGAAAACATAGGAACTGTGGACATAAATAGGGGAATATTTCAGGGAGACTCTCTTTCCCCTATATGGTTCTGCTTAGCTTTGAACCCAATGTCTTCCTTATTAAATAACACAGATGCTGGATATAGGTTGAATCTCAGAAGCAAATGTCGAATATCTCATCTACTGTACATGGACGACCTAAAGATGTACAGCGAGTCACGGGAGAAAATGCAGTCACTGATCAAGACTGTAAAAACCTTTAGTGACGATATCCGAATGTCATTTGGGCTTGATAAATGCGCCGTTATAAACATCAAAAAGGGAATATTGAGAACAATCCACAGAGCATGGGTGATATTGATCAACTACCTCTTCATGAAACCTACCGTTACCTTGGTACCCCTCAAAACCAACGACTTGACCATGCCGAGCATAAAATAGAGCTCACTGAGAGGTATAAGAAAAGATTAACTAAGCTACTTAACACTAAGCTTTCAGGCGGTAATTTGTGTTCGGCAATAAATACCTGGGCCGTCCCGGTATTGACGTATTCATTTGGAATTGTGAAGTGGTCCGACACTGATCTTGATGAACTAGATAGAACAACAAGGCGATTACTAACAAAATTTAGGAGCCTGCACCCAAACTCCTCAGTGAGAAGGTTGTACTTGCCGAGAAGTGAAGGTGGAAGAGGATTGCTTAATATTAAGTATCTGTGCTTAAATCAAGAAAATAACATGAGACGTTACTTCCATTCAACTAACAGCGATTTGATGCAGTTAGTGGTTCAATCAGATAAGGGTTTTACTCCACTGAATCTTGCACAGCGTATGCGGCAAGATGAACTACCAACAAGAACTGAAAATATTAACGCTTGGCAAGAACAATCGATGCATGGTAGATACCCCAAACTGATAAAAATGGATAACGTAGATAAATTATCATCGTTTAGGTGGCTTCGTGATCCACAGTTATACCCGGAGACAGAAGGCTTCCTTATTGCAATACAGGACCGGGTAATTCGAACACGTAATTACGAAAACATTGTTTAAAGCTAAATATAGAAGATAAATGTAGAAAATGTGGAGCTGTCGGAGAAACCATCGAACATATCACAGCAGGGTGTCCAGCTCTAGCTGATAAGGCATACCTTGGCCGGCACAACCAACTAGCCAAAATAATCCACCAACAACTTGCACTTAAACATGGACTTCTAGAAACAACACCCCCTCCTTACTATAAATATGAGCCGATGCCAATTCTTGAAACACCGGACCACTTATTATATTGGGACAGAGTCATAACAACTGATAGAACAGTTGACTATAACAGACCGGATATTGTGTTTATTGATAAGAAAGAAGCAACAGGCACCATTATTGACATCGCGGTACCTTCTTCACACAATATTATGAAGACTGAACAAGAGAAAGTCACAAAATATGAAAATTTGGCGTATGACCTAAAAAGGCAATGGAAACTGAGAAATGTAACAATTCTTCCTTTTGTGATCTCGGTTGAGGGTATCCTAAGCAAAGGTTTCCTGAATAACTTAAATAACATCGGACTACCCAATAAAATCGTTAATGTGGGGCAGCGTGCCATAATACTGCAAACTTGCCACATAGTCCGAAAATTTTTAGGCTAGCAAGAGGAGTTAAATTAGTTTCTTACTAGTAATAAAACCGTAACCAACATTAAAAGTTGAAAATAAGGGAATAATAATAATAATAATAATAATAATAATAAATTTTATTTCAGTAAGAACCTCATGTAACACAACAAAAAGAATAAAGAAATTCAAGTTCATCAAATATAAATATAATCTCTTACCAAAATCGAAAGGCGAGATTCAGTGGAGTAGTAAACCACCCACTGTTCTACCATCTAAACCTTATCTCCTTATAATTTGGTTACAACATTTAAATCCATATAACTAAGTAAAATAAGAAATTGAATATTATGTACAGTGTCATATAAGGATATATTACATCATCTATTTACACAAACAAATTCAACCCAGAATGTTACATTTAATAAAATTATAAAACGCTCATCGACTGCCTCAGACAGCGTTTTTTTGAAATTATATTTCGAACAACTTTTTAATTTTAACGGCAATTCATTATACATTGAATATATTTGAAATGAGAAGAACCGTTTAAATCGGGTGGTAGTACGCGAGGGAAGAAAAATTAACCCCCTGAATCTTGTGGTCAAGTTGTGAATGTCAGTTCTAAACGTTATTTTCCGATAAAGGTAAGATTTAATATAATTTTATGATACAGACATAGACAATTTAATCTCCGCCGATTGGTCATAGTTAACCATCCTGCTTCTTTCAACTTATAGCTTATGCCATTGAATTTCTTGATACCATAAACAAATCGTAAACAAGCTTTCTGTACTTTTTGTATACGCGACGTTAGTAACACAATCCAGAGCCGAATGGTATACTGGAGATCCATAGTTAAAATGACACAATACAATTGTGTTACACAGGTGCAATTTTGTTTTAATGTTGAAGTACTTTCTTTGCGCATACAACTGTTTAAGATTCAGGTAACTAGAGCAAATATATTTATTTTTTTGATGCCTATATCTAAATGTATTGTCCAAGGTAAACCCTAGACTTTTAACTTTATTTGCTATAGGAATAATTGCCCCATTGATCTCTATTTTCAACTTCCCACTTAGGTGTTCACATACATTATCATTTCCAAAAAATATAGAAGTCGTCTTATTCGGGTTAATAATTAGGGAGTGACATGTCGAAGGTATTTCAAATTTTCATTGATATTATTTTCAGCATCTTTCTAATCATTTGGTTTGAATGAATAATACACTTGTGTATCATCGGCATATATATGATATTTGCAATGACGTAGTTTACTCCTAAACACTGAAGTGTAAATTGAGAAAAGTAATGGCCCTAGGACGGATCCTTGAGGAACACCTCGAGCTGGCAGCGTATTAGCACTTACACCGTTTATCCTTACAATTTCAGATCTATTAGAAACGTAGCTATCTATTAAATTACAACCCCTAGTTCCAACACCAATAAATTTAAGAATATCAATTAAAGTTGCATGATTCACCATGTCAAATGCCGTGCTATAATCTAAACTAACCAGGGCTACTACTTCACCTGTATCAATAGATGATAAAATGTCATCAGTTATCTTAAGCAAGGCGGTAAACGGTCATAAGTCATAAACTGAAAGATGCTAATTGGTTAAATATGCGTAATCAACTCATTCTCCAAGCTTAACACCTTGTTTTATAAAATTATAAATAATCGAATACCAAGTTATTTATTTGACAGACTAAATTTTCGCACTGATGTGCCCAACCTTAATCTTAGATCTAAGGGACTACTTACACCTCCTCTTCATAAAACAGGTTTCTTCAAAAGATCATTCTCTTTCAATATCTATAAAGAGCTCAAAATCTGCATAACGAATATTGTGGCATCATCGGCTACTAATTTTAAATTTAAACTCCGTAAAAAATTTTACAAGTTCGCGTTTGACTTTTGAAACGCAAATACCTCCAGTGCTCGCGTACCTGCTGTGAACCAGTGATAAATATTATCATTGACCGCAAGGTCTGTGATACCGCAGGGAAGTTAACATAAGTATTTATTTATTATCATTTTACATTCTTCATTTGAATTAAATCTTAAATTAACCATAACTTAAACCAAATCTTGATTTGATTTGATTTAAATTACTAAACAATGTAGCATGGCTTACTCACAACCTAGTTCTTGCTTCTAGCCAAATCTGAACAACAACAGCAATTTCAATATCAGACTTATACTACACTACAACCTTCCACATCTTCAATTTACTCAATATCCACCAAATCCTTATCTACAGACGACAAATACGTCTACAATAAATCATCAACAACCTAACACTCTTCTAACTTGTAATGAAGAGGAAATGAATGGCACGTATCAACCATACTAAAAAAATAGAAATTCTAAAGAAACTACTAATAAGCATTTACAAGAGAAAAAAAGACATTATTGGTTAGATAACCCCGTGCAAATAAATAATAAATACGGTCCACTTAATATAGAAATAGACGAAGAGGAAAATAACACGCAAGAAGAAACTACCAAGAAAGTTTCTAAACCCCCACCTATTTACGTATCTGAAGTTCAAAACGTTAACCCCCTAATAAGGCTACTTAACGAAATGGCAAAGGATAGTTACACTTTAAAAGTATTAGGTAACAATGAAGTTAAAATTCAAAGTAGTACAAGCGAAATCTATACAGCTATTATAAAAAATCTGATGACTAAAAATACAAAATTTCGTACGTACAAGCCCAAACAGGAGAGAACATTCAGAGTTATAATGAAGAACATTCATCACTCAACAGATACTGAAGAGATTAAATAAAACATAAAAGCACTTGGCCATGAAGTAGTTAATGTATGGAACATAAAACAACATTCAACCAAAAGTCCACTCTATGTTTGCAGTTGAAATTAAACAAAAAGATAACAATAAAGAGATCTACAAACTAAACTTTTTATGAACACGAGCATTGCAGTTGAGTACCCGCATGCAAAAAGAGTAATCCCACAATGTGCCAAATGCCAAAGATTTGGTTATACAAAAAACTACTGTCAGCAAATAAGGACTGAGGGCGAAAAAACATTAATATTGAAAAACTTGCATAACTTTTAAACCGCTAAATAAAATTTCAAAAAAAATTTAGTTTTGGATAGGTTATTTATTATATAAATATTAAGAAAAAACAAAAAATCAATCAAACTTATCGTCATAAAAAATTTTGAGCTTGTCGGGAATGGTCTCCATTATGGCTTTTATGGTGGTGCTCGACACTTTCTTGGTCGCTACGGTCCACATTTTTCTAAAACTTTCAATCGATTTTGTAGCCTTTTTGTCTGCTTCAAGCTTCTTTTCACCAAAGCCCAGTACCGCTCGATTGGGCGAAGCTCAGGGCAATTTGGTGAGTTCTTGTAAATAATCTCTACCATTTGTCTGCTTACTGAATGGCACGAAGCTAAATCCGGCCAAAAAATGTGGATACCTTTATGTTTACTCAGAAAAGGCCGCAATCTTTTTTTGGAGACACTCGCCTTTGTGTAAATATCGGAGTTAATTGTTCCATTTGTTATGAAAGATTGGCTTCTTTCACCGCAGCTACAAATCGCCTGCCAAACGAGATATTTTTTTTGGAAACTTGAACTTTATTTTAGTTCTAAACTTCTTAGGAACATTTCCTCGTCCACAGGAAACATAAAACTCCTGACCAGGTAGTTAAGAAAAATCGGCGAGGACGTAAGTCTCATCGTCCATCACGCAACATTGACGTTTTTGGAAAAAATCTGCTCTCAACTTTCTGGCTCGTTTCTTGGCTTCAATGTTTTTCTCCGCATTACGATCTGGAGTTGTTTGAACTTTGTAGGACTTAAATCCACTCTTTTTTTTATTTTTCGAATTGTCTTTTCCGACAAGTCGACTTTTGCAGCTAATTTCCGGTTCGATATCAGCGGATTCTTAACCATCGCAGATATTGCCTTTTGCACCTTTTTGGTGAATGAAAACCCTCTAGTCGTCCACTTCCTGGTTTCCGTGTTATGGTAAAGTCTTCCTTGTACCGCTTGATGACTTTTGCTGCCACTTGCCTGCAAACTTTTGCCTCCTTTGCAATGCGAACGACTGACCATTGTGGATTCTCAAAAATTTTTTAATGATTAATCTATGTACTTCCACTACTTTTGCCATTGTGAACACAATTTGACTCAAATAAAAATAAAAATTTGACGACATATTCTGACAACTATTTCAAAGCCTACTATATCAAAATTTTGTAAAAAATTATATGGTATAAAAGTTATGGTTTTCAATGTTAATGTTTTTTCGCTCTCAGTCCTTAAACCGTTGTGTTAAATGCATAGGATCTCACTCAACTAAAGACTGCCCAAGGAGAAACAAAGATCATCAGGTTAAATGTGTAAACTGTGGCGGAAATCATCCCGCAAACTATAGAGGGTGCGCAGTGTACAAAAAACTACAAGAAAAACTTTTTCCAAAACTAAGACGCGTGGTTACCATGCAAATGCGCAAACCAACTCAAACATATCGAATTCCTGAGATTTCGTATGCAGATCAAGTAATACAAATTAAACCACAAACACAAAATTAAAACATAAATACAGTATCACAACCACAAGTCACATATCAAAATCAACAGTCAAACGACATGGAAGAGTTGAAATCCATGATGAAAAGTTTAATCACACAAATGGGGACTATGATGAACCTTCTAACCACGTTAATCAACAAAATACAATAATAGCTCAACTCTTAAAAATAGCTGTTTGGAATGCCAATGGCCTTAGCCAACATTCGCAAGAGATTAAACTATTCTTTGAAAATAACCAAATTGAAAACTCCTTATATCTGAATCTCATTTTACCAACAAAAGCTACATCAAACTTCCTAACTACTGCATTTACAACACAAACACCCGATGGAACTGCTAATGACGGAACGGCTATTATAATAAAATCCAACATAAAACATCATGAACTAGATAAATACGAAAAATCGCATTTACAAGCTACTACTATCCAAGTGGAAGACAAGATAGCAACCATGAAGATCTCCGCAGTCTATAGACCTCCAAAACACTCAACAAAAAAAAAAGACGGCAACTCTAATTTCTTCCAAAGTCTAGGGAATAGGTTCATAGCGGCCGAAAATTTTAATTCAAGCATCAAGACTAGGGATCAAGAGTCACAAGAACCGATGGACAGGAACTATTAGCAGCGATACAAGAAAATAATCTAAACTACTTATCGACTTGGGAACCGACCTATTGGCCCACAGATCGCCGGAAACCCCCTGATTTAATCAATTTTTATGTTATTAAAGGAATAAATATAAACCTTTTTACAATGAAATCGTGTCTAGAATTAGCTGCTGACCATTTGTCTCTTATAATAACATTTAATTCAACGATAATAGATGTACAAACGAGACCGATATTATGTACTACTAAAACAAATTGGGATTATTTTCGAACTAACCTAACGGATAACATAAATACCACTTAAAACCAAACACGACATAGAAAAAGCTGTAATCGAATTAACCAACACAATTCAACAAGCTGCATGGGCAGCCACACCCACCAAGAAAAACATCAGCACCAATAACTGCCCCTTAATCTTAAAAAATAAAATAACTGAAAAAAGACGCCTAAAGAAACGCTGGCAAACTACTCGATTAGAAGCAGATAAACGTGCCCTGAATCGGTCTTCAAAACAATTAACAAAGGTATTATTATTACATAAAAATAAAGGAGTCGAAAACTACCTAGCAAATCTCACAGCTACGGAAATCTCCAATTACTCGCTCTGGAAAGCGGTTACAAAAATTAAAAGGCCTATAATGCACAAATCACCTATTATCAAACCAAATGGTCAATGGGCTTGCAGCAGTAAAGAAAAACAGAAACCTTTTCTGAGCACTTAGCTAACGTGTTCAAACCTTTTCCTAGTAAAAATCCTGAAATGGACGCTAAAATAATGAACTTTCTACAATGCCCCTTTCAAATGAGTCTTCCCATCAAGCCAATTAAGATCTTAGAAGTACAAGATATAATAGATAATGACACTAATCCCAAAAAGCGCCAGTTGTTTCATGGAGTTCTCAAACAGTTACCTGACATTGTTGTCCAAGCGATAACCCAAATATTCAACGCCATCCTCACCATTATATATTATACAGTTTCTTGGAAAGTGACCCAAACAACGATGATACCAAAACCTGGAAAAACACCTACTGATCCGGTTTCCTATAGACCAATTAGCATCCTTCTAATTCTTTCTAAAGTTTTTGAAAAGCTACTTCTAAAAAGACTCCAGCCAATTCTGGATAAAAAGGATTAATACCCAATACCAGTTCGGTTTCGACGACAACACACCAACTGTAGAACAAGTCCACGAATAGTAGACCAATACATATGACAGAGAAAAGGCAGTTTAGAGTAGGATTGACAAGGCACCGGGAACAAAAAAAAAAAAACATCAGTTCGGTATTTCTACGTGAATCACCATGGCGAATGCACGAATCTACAACCCGCTGTATCTGGAGTTCTCCAAGGCAGTGTTCTGGGACTTACACTGTATCTTACAACCTGCAAGTAGTCCCTCAACAAAATCCAACAATGGCTAAAAGTATGGAGAATCAAGGTGAATGAAAGCAAATCCCAACACATCACTTTTACTATGAATCGTGACAGCTGTCCGGCGGTTACGCTCAATGAACAACAACTCAAACATGGCGATTCTGTAAAATATTTAGGACTCCATTTGGATCGACGTTTGACTTGGAGAAATCATATAATCAGCAAACGTAAACAACTTGGTTTACAATACCGGAAAATCTATTGGATGATCGGAAGGGGATCTAGACTATCATCAGAAAATCGTCTATAAAGTCACGTTAAAGCCTATCTGGACGTATGGTCTTTCTCTGTTGGGGAACAGCCAGTAATTCCAACCTAGCCATCATTAAACGATTTCAAAGTAAAGTGTTACGTTTTTGATATTGAGTGGAACATTGCGCGCCATCTATTAGAAGCTCAGCGTAATATCTTGCAAAACAAACGCGGCAAATCGGAATTTGCAATAACACGTATCAACTGGAGTCGGTAACCCAGTGGAAATAGTACGTATCATCAGTGTTTATATGACAAGCAAGATGGATGATTTTTGCTCGCCATTTTTTGTGTTTTTGTGAAAATTAAAGGTAAGTTTCTATTTTTTTTCTGTAAAACATAGTAGGATGGTTTCTTCTATTTATCTAATTAATTATTTTATTTTATATCGAAATAAAAACTAGTTAAAGTTATGATTAAAAGTTCATTTGTTTATACGAGGTATTACAAATTTGCTCATATTTATGTTACGTGCTATTTCAAACGGCAATTTAAAAATATATATAATACTTAATGATGTTATTGTCGCACTATCTCTATATTATTATGTTTTTTGTATATTTTTATGCCGATACGAAAAGCCGAAAAAATGTTTTTCCCTATTCCGTGTCTATTAGAGCTAAAAAGTATTTGGGGATAAATTTGGCGGTTATTTCAAAATTCACAACTTCTTTACAAAAACTCTATCAGAGGCAATTTTGCAGTTTTTCACAATTCCCTAGTACTTATTGAAAACGTATTGTATGTGAGAATTTTTTAAATATTTGCAAAAAATATTAACACAAAGATTTACCACTTACGACTTTAAAACGCTATGAACTAAGAAAACCACAGACGATATTTTTACCATTTTATTGACCTAAGTAAGATTTACCTTTGTCTTCAAAATTTTGCTAATAAAAATTTTTTTTGTTCAGTCTTCCACCATGACATCCAGAGGCAAACGTTTGGTTCTGCTAGCAAAAGAAAACATACAATTTCGTAAGGATGATACAGTTTTAGACAATTTTAATATCCAAAGCTCTTCATCAGGTTTAATAAAAGACAACAAGAGTTGCATTACAGAAGAAACCAATACAATTTGAGGTAATGACATTCTTCAACGTGCACTGGAAAGCAGTTTTCTTTTCGAAAATGAAGAAAATATTGTCGATATTTGGCACAAGATATTCATGAAACGACTTATCAAGAGTTACATGTTTTGGAGAATGCTCAGTCCTGTCTTGTAGAAAAAAACATAGAAATAATTTTTGAAGAGCCTGTTGAGAAAGAAAATGACACTCGATCAAATGAAGAAGATATCCAGCATGATCCAGACTTCGTCCCTGGTGAAGAACACTTCAGTTCAGATTCAGAATTTGAAGAAGAAGGCGCTAGTGAACGGCAAAAATTTGTTGTGCCCAACGAAGTGGAACTAGAAGAAGAGACAGGTTTCATTGATCGGCAAGAAGACAGGCACAACAATGAAGGCGATGTGGAAATGCATGAAAATGATCAAGAAAAGAAACGTCAAAGAAAACCTGATAAAGAGGAATGGCCTAGAGCAAAAACAAGAATCAGGAGGATGGCTGGAGAAGAGTACATAGGCTATACCAGAAACAGACAAGGCAAAATTTTTCATAACAAGCTAAGATCAGCTAGAGTAATGGGACCAACTTGTACATCTTCTAAGTGTTTAAAATATAAGAACAGATTTTGCCGCTCGATATCTGAAGAAGAAAGAAAGCAATTTTTTTCCAGTTTTTGGAAACAAATGAACTGGGACCAGCGAAAGATATATGTAGTTGGGCTTATCAAGATGAAATCTACCGAAAGAAAGTATGTAGAAAATTCCAAACGCAGTATAACTTTCGACTAGTTCTTACAAGTTGGTGCAGAAAAAAAACAAGTTTGTACAAAAATGTTCCTTTCTACATTAGGCGTAAATGAAGCGATGGTATCTAGCTGGTGTAAGCAAAATGAAAATGGTATCATTCCGGCAGCCGACGTTTCCAAAAGGACTAGGAAAGTCTTAAAAGATGCTCCCCGACCTAAAACAGAAAAGGAGATCGGACAAGAGGACCAATCAAATTATTTAAAAACATTTTTGGTAGAACTACCTAAAATGCCTGCAGAAAAGATTCTTCCAAACAATATCTAGAATACAATTTGGAGTCAAAGGCTACCTTGTATAAACTATATCAAGAAAAGTGTCTAGAAGATAAAAGAAGTCTTTAAGTTATTGGTACTTTTCTGACTTATTTGAGGATCTTAATTTAGCATTGTATACTCCAAAAGGATCAGTGCAATACCTGTGTGGCTTATAGAGCGGGAAATATTGATACAACAGAGTATAATACTCACATTACCCTTAAAGAGCAAGAAAGGCAGGCAAAAGATATCGATAAAGACAAATCCAAGGAAGGTAGGTGCCATGTATTTGTTATGGATGTGCAAGCAGTGAAAATGTGCCCTGTAAACAACGCTAATAAGTTTTATTTTAAAACTAGAATACAGGTTCACAATTTTACTGTATATAATTTGAATACCCATGAATGTTGGAACTATTGGTGGAGTGAGGTTGAGGGAGATCTATGTTCCTCTGTGTTTGCCACAATTATTATTAATCATTTAGAGAAGTATTGCGAAGATGATTTGCCAGTGATATTGTGGAGCGATGGCTGCAGCTACCAGAATCGCAATGTGGTACTCTCAAATGCACTGCTACAATATGCCGTTAAAAACAAAAAACCCGTAGCACAAAAATACTTGGAACCCGGACATACACAAATGGAATGTGATGCTGTCCATAGTTTAATTGAAAGAAAACTAAAAATCGGGAAATTACATTACCTTATGATTATGTTACTAAAACCCGTGAAGCAAGACAAAAACCGACTCCCTTAAATGCAGAAATTTTGACACATTAAATATATTTAAAAATTATGATAATAAAGATCTTATGAGGTACAGAAGTATAAGACCTGGACGTTGTACAAATGACCCCACTGTCAATAACCTGAGAGAACTGCATTATTTTCCTGAAGGCACTATAGGATATAAGATTAATTTTTCCGAACAAATTCGAGATTTACCACAAAGATCCAAGGAAATAGATAATTCTAGCTACGTACTTGAAGGCTTGTTCCCAGACCAACTAAAAATATCTGCCCAAAAATTTTCTCACCTACAAGACATAAAATCTACACTTGCACCAGAATTTCATGGATTTTACGATTCTTTACAATTTAATAAAGATTAATTATTATTAGTGCAATATAGTTGTTAGAAGTTTTCAGTTACCAAAGGTGTTACATTTGTACCTAATTAGATTAAGGTTTACTCTTTAATGTTATTTTTTTTAGTGCCATTTTTTATTATTTTAACTAAAAGTGGTTTTATGTTTTATTTGGACGTTACTTATTATTTATAATGTTTTCTTGTTCCTATAAAAAGTTCTAATAAAATTTTTTTAATTTTATGCTATATTAAATTTTGTGTATTTTTGGTCAAATACCACTTATCAACATCTGGTTCAACAGGCAATACCACGTATCAAACCGCATTGCCAGAAAAATAATTTTAAAACATTTTTTAGGATATTGTACAATCTACAATTTTAACTAGACATATATAAATTGCCTACTAGTGCCCTGTAACAAAGAAATAATACACTTTTTTTGTCTCTCCTGAAAATTTGTCAAAATGTTGATACGTGGTATTGCGCCTAGGCCATCGATAAACTTGACCTTCCTTTAAGAAGCTGAAATACAATCAATTAAATAATAATTAAAGAGAAACTAAACCATGTCTAGTTAAAATAAATGAATAACGGATAAACTCGAAAAATTCTATTATTACTCTAATCGTGAGAGTTCACAGTAATATTAATTTTTTTAAATAGGCGTCATCTTAGATTTTATAATTAAAACAATTAAAAATTTTTTCGTTTTCTTTATTATGAGTTCACTTTAACGGAAGAAGAAACTTTTGTTACAAAATTTTTTTCATAACAAGCATCGTAACGGAAATAATGATTTTTTTCGAAAACTGAGATTTTTTGAATAACTTCGGAACTGCTCGAAATATTAAAGATTCCCAGCAAAATCTGAACCAGCACAAAAAACGGTACATCATTGCCTATTTAATCAAAATTGTAACTTTATTAATAATAAAGATAGCCATACAATCCTACTCATTTTAGGACATACTGTATATACAAGTAAATAAAATATTATTAAATTCGTTCAATTGATTCATAAAACTGTAAAAATAATTAATGTCTACTATTAGCATCAATATTTATGTACCTGTCTGAAGCTAGCAAATTATGCAACTAGCTTAATTTATACATCGCATATTTACAGTATTTCAAAATAACTGTAAATTAGTCTCTTATCTTTAGACAATTTATTAATTAGTAAATATTAGCTTGTATTCAAAAAAAGATAACGTAACTTATTTTGTTCGGATACTTAAAAAACAATATAAACGTAAATTCTCTAGAATTAATAGCATTCAATAAAAAAACTACCTAGCTGCAGATAAAAATTACAGTTCTGATAACAATGAAAAATTTTAATTGAAAGTTAAAATAATTAAAATATAAGCCAAAAATATTTTCTCATATTTTATTTACTTGTATGTCAAGATATCTTTTAAACGTGCGATATCAATATCTCTGTTTAAAAATAGGTCGTGAATGTCGATTTATTCAACAAGTTAAATATTCGTAATATGTTGTTTGTATCTTTTTCTGCCTCTCCGTTTGAGCGGTTATCGATGGTTTAATAAAAACTGATGCGTCACAGAACACCACATCTAAATCGATAAGTATTCAATTACGAAAACTCCTGTTGTATCTTAAAATTTGAAAATTCCCAAATCTTGAATTGGGCCTTCTTATAGGAGATGGATCAGGGATGTAGTAACTAATACTCCATGTGCTTATTGTGCCGACGTTTCGGTCAGAGTCTGACCTTTATCAAGGCTGTTATTTATTAAAACAAAAAACGGAATAAATTAGACAAGATAATACACAGGTTTAAAGTATTAATACATAATTACTGAACTTGCACAAAAAACGAATAAGATCACAAATGTACGACTAGATTAGATGCAATTACAATTTAGCAATAAATACTACACGTTTTAGTTATAATGGAACTTAAATTAATTGTTAAATGTACTTACCAGTAAAGAATAGGAGCTAACAAGTTACTTTTAACATCAGTCGTATTTGAAGCCAGATTATGAATAAAGACATAATAAATAATAGTCACAAATAATTAAAATAGTACTAATAAATAATATATAACAAACTAACTTTTAGGACAACTACTATATAAACGTTACACTTAAAATTTTAACAATGCCATTACAGATAAGATGTAAAACGTCACGTCGAAAATTTTTTTTTTCTGGGGGTCAATAGTGAATGCAGATAACACCAGCAAAATATCTAAACAAAATTACCATAGAAGGAATTGTTTTATTTGTATTATTAGTAGTAGTTAGTTGACTAGATTAGTAATAGTTATAGTATAAATGGTGGTGGGTATAATTAGTTTATAAACATGTTAGTTTAGATTAGTATTAATGTTATGGTGGTGGGAGTAGTTAGCAATGAATTAAGTTATTGTAAATATTACTTAGGTTACTTGTGTCATTTTTAAAGTTAACATTATTGTCCCTGTATACGTTGATGTAAATCATCTCAGAAATCAAACGTTTCTTAAAATTGGGTTCCATATCTAAGATAATAGGTGAATCAAATTTGAATTCATGTCCTTCTTCCTTGCAATGTAATGATAATCACTGTGTCCTCACTTTTATTTTTGCAATTATATTTGTGATTATTAATCCTATTTTTTAATTTTTGTTTTAGTTTGTCCAACATATACCTTGTCACACATCTCGCATGTTAATTTATAAGTTAACCCTGATTTTATCTAGATTATGTGTTTTATCTTTTTAATTTTAGAATATAATTGGGTTTATAAATAGTATTGTTGTTATACAAAACTATCTTCAACTCATCCTTGTTTAGTAATTTTATTAAGCTGTTAAGATAAACCAGGTATATTAATTAATTGAACAAAACGTTTATCATTAATGTTAAGGTTGGACATGTTATTAATTAGTGAGATCCTGGTTATTGGAACCCAAGTCTGTTATGATTTACAAATTAACTGAGCTCAATTTTTTTGGATAATTATTACGTAATAAAATAGTTAGTAAGCGTTCTTTGTTATGTTCCAGGAAAATAGAGACTACATAATTTATTAATCTTCAGGATAACACTTTTTAATGATGTTAATTTTTGCTTGTGTGGATGTTTTGAATGATAATTTAAAATTCTATTAGAGGACATCGGCTTAATGTACCAATTCGTTAAGATGGGAGCTTGGTACCCATTGTTAATCAGCATTACATCCAAGAACGGAATTTGACCGTTGTTTTCTAGTTCATAAGTAAAATTTAGATATTGGTCATACTCATTAAAAATGTCTAACGTTTAGAAACGCTTGTTTTTGGAATACATGTGATGATATCATCAACATACACATATATAAAATAGGGTCGACATCAAGTTTTCTTTCACATATGTTAAAAGATCATGCATAACCAAGGCTGACAAAATAGGTGATGCTGGGTTGCCCATGGCGGTTCAAAAATCTGTCTGTACTGGCATTTATTATATACGAAGTAACTGGATTCAAATAAGAATTCAATTATGTATAAATTCTTTCAGATCTAAAGTAGTAAAACTACGTAGATGGATCCAATATTTTTAATCAGTTTGGCTACCAATTCTTTACTTATGTTTGTAAATAATGAAGTAACGTCAAAAGAAATCAAAGTAAAGCCACTAGGTATGGTTATGTTTTTAATTTTATCTATTAATTCGTATGAATTTTTATGTTAAAAATAAACAAATCAGTAATGTTATTGATTATCGTAGTGATGTATTTTGATAGTTCATGTTGGAGATCCAATACATGAAACTATAGGTCTGATTGGGTAATGTTTTTTATGTATTTTATTAACCCATAAAATTTTGGTGGATTACTTGTATATGTAATTAGTTTTTAAGTGTTTGTTGGTCAATATGTCCTTTGTCATATAAATTTTTGCTAATAATATTGTTTTTCGTTGGTATATCGAGGTGAAATCTTTGTTTACTTTAACATAAATTTTTTCATCATTTAATAATGTATTAATCTTTTATCATAATCAATTTTGGTAATAACCGTAGTGGCGTTACCTTTGTCCGACTTATTCACTAATAATTCTTTATTACTGCCAAGAATTTTTTGTTTATAAATAAATAGTAAAAAACTAATTACATATACAAGTAATCCACCAAACATGGGTTAATAAAAATACATAAAGAACATTACAAATCAGACCTATAATTTCATGTATTGGATCTCAACATATGAACTACTCAAAATCATCACTACGATAATCAATAACATTACTGTTTGTTTATTTTAACATAAAAAAAAGAAACGAATTAATAGATAAAATTAAAAACATAACCCTTCACTAGTGAGCTTTACTGTTTACAAACATAAGTAAGAATGGTAATAACATTTCAAAAAAATATTGGATCCATCTAAATAGTTTGCACAGATACGAAAGAACACATACATGGTGAAACTATTTGAATCCAGGTACCTAAATGCTATAGCAAATGCCGAGACTGAACAACAGGCCGCCATGCCTATTTGTCAGCCTTGATTATGCATGATCTTTTATATGTGAAAGAAAAACGATGTCGACCCACATATATGTGTATGTTGATGATAATCACATGTATTCCAAAAACAAGCGTTTCTAAAACTTAGGTATTTTAATGAGTATGACTTAATATCTAAATTTTACTTATGAACAGAAAACAACAGTCAAATCCGCTTGCTAATGTAATGCTGTTTAATGGTACCAACTCCATCTTAACGAATTGACATTAAGCCGATCCCTCTAATAGAATTTTAAATTATCATTCAAAACATCCACACAACTAAAATTAACATCATTAAGCATACTAATTAATAAATTATGTGAGTCCTATTTCTAAGAACATAACAAAGAACGCTTACTAACTATTTTATTACGTAATAATTATCCAAAAAAATGAGTCAGTGTTTTAAATCATAACAGACCAATAACAAGGATCCACTAATAATAACATGTCCAACCTTAACATTAATGATAAACGTTTTGTTCAATAATTTATAGTATCAATAAAATTACTAAACAAGATGAGTTGAAAGATAGTTTTGTATAACAAATACTATTTATAACTCAATATATTCTAAATAAAAGATAAAACACATCTAGATAAATCAGGAGTGCTGTTAACATGCAGATATGTGACAAATATGTTGGACAAACTAAACAAAATAAAAATAGAATTAATAATCACAAATATATTGCAAAAAGTGAGAACACAGGATTATCATTACATTGCAGAAAGAACATGAATAAATTTGATTCACAAATG